>SJYQ01000241.1:15785-69755 GCA_006410935.1 Redunca redunca | reverse complement strand
CTCAGATCTATAGAGTGAACTGTTGGACTCTGGGGGAGAGAGGGAGGGAGAGGGTGGGAGGAGATGGGAGAATTGCATTGAAACATGTATATTATCATGTAAGAAACGAATCGCCAGTCGATGTCCGATGCAGGATGCAGGATGCTTGGGACTGGTGCAAGGAGAGGACCCAGAGAGATGGTATGGGGTGGGAGATGGGAGGGGATTCGTGTTTGGGAACGCATGTACACTCGTGGTGAATTAATGTCAATGTTTGGCAAAACCAATACAGTAATGTAAAGTAAACTAAAGTTAAAATAAAAATTAAAAAAAAAAAATAATAATAGAGGGCTGACCACCTTGATCAAGCTGCACTGCCAAAGTAGGCTTCCTTAGGCCAGTGTACTAGGCAGAGGGTCAGGGCTGTTCACTCTTCTAATTCTTAATGACAGGCTAACCTTCCAGCCACCAAGTCTGGGGCAAACCCCAAAGGCGGCCAAATCCAGAGGAAGACAAAATCTTCAGGGCTTATTTAGTGGAATGAGTGGATGCGGAGGAAGAGGCCTGAGGTGTTCAGAGAGGCAGGATCCCAGTAAGGAATTTGTGCATTATCTGCAGGCCAGGGAGAGACTCGGAAGGAATTTTGGAAAACATGTGATATTTGAAAGTTCTTTCTGGTCGTGTTAATGGAATTATGATTGGAGGGGACAAGAGACCCGTATAACCTAACCAGGTTTCTGCTTATCATCACCTTACTTGTTGTAGAGCTGTACAGCTGATTTTTTTTAAATTTTTATTTTTAATTGGAGGTTAATTGCTTACAGTGTTGTATTGGTTTCTGCTCTACAACTATGTGAATCAGCCATAAGGACACACATATCACCACCCTCTTGCACATCCCTCCCAAACCACTGTCTTGCCATCCCACCCCTCTAGGTCATCACAGAGCACCAGGCTGAGCTTCCCGTGTTGTATAACAGCTGCCCACCAGCTGTCTATTTTACCCTCTCAGTTTGGCCCCCCATCTCCTTCCCCTGCTGTGTCCACAAGTCCCTTCTCTAGGTCTGTATCTCTATTCTTCCCTGCAAATAGGTTCATCACTACCATTTTACTAGATTCCATACATATGCGTTAACATAGATTTTTTTTTCTCCTTTTGAGTTACTTCACTCTGTTTAACAAGCTCTAGGTTCGTCTACCTCAGTTCAACTCATTCACATTCATTCTTCTAATGGTGGCTGAGTAATATTCCATTGTATATATGTACCACAATTTTTTTATCAGGTCATCTGTCAATGGGCATCTAGCTTGCTTCCATGTCCTGGCTATTGTAAATACTGCTGCAATGAACAGCGGGGTACATGTGTCCTTTTCAATTATGTTTTTTTTTTCAGGATATATGCTCCAGTAGTAGGATTGTTGGATCATATGGTAACTTTATTCATAGATTTTTAAGGAATCTCCATGCTATTCTACATAGTGGCTTTATCAATTTGCATTCCCAACAATAGTGTAAGAGGGTTCTTTTTTCTCCACATCCTCTCCAGCATTTATTATTTGCAGATTTCTTGATGATGGCTATTCTGACTGTTGTGAGTTGATACCTCATTGTAATTTTCATTTTCATTTCTCTAGTAATGAGTGATATTGAGCATCTTTTCATGTGTTTGTTGGCCATCTGTATGTCTTCCTTGGAGAAATGTTTGTTTAGGTCTTCAGTTCATTTTTTGATTGGGTGGGTTGTTTGTTTTTCTAATATTGAGCTACATGAGCTCCTTGCACATTTTGGAGATTAATCCTTTGTCAGTTGCTTCATTGGCAATTAATTTATCCCATTCTGAGGGTTGTCTTTTAATCTTGTTTATAGGTTCCTTTGCTATGCAAAAGTTTTAAAGTCTGATTAGATCCCATTTGTTTATTTTTGCTTTTATTTCTGTTACTCAAGGTGAGGGATCAAAGAGGATCCTGCTGCAATGTTTCCCTGGTTTTTTTGTTTTGTTTTGTTTTGTTATAGTTTTTGGCCTTACATTTAGGTCTTTAATCCATTTTGAGTTTATTTTTGTGTATGGTGTTAGGAAGTTGATCTAATTTAATTCTTTTACATGTAGCTGTTCAGTTTTTCCAGCACCATTTATTGCAGAAGCTGCCTTTACTCTATTGTATATTCTTGCCTCCTTTGTCAAAGATAAGGTACCTATAGGTGTGTGGGTTTATCCCTGGGCTTTCTATCTTGTTCTATTGATCTATATGTCTGTTTCTGTGCCAGTACCATCCTGTATTGATGACTGTAACTTTGTAGTATAATCTGAAGTCAAGAAGATTGAGTCTTCCAGCTCCTGTACAGTTGTACAGACTGTCAATTACAAAGGCCTGAGTTCTAATTTTGACTCTGCCTCTGACAAGCTATATGAGTTTAAACAATTCTTTTTAAGATCATCAAGGCTTAATTTTCATATCAGTGGCTCAGATGGTAAAGACTTAGCCTGCAATGCAGGAGACCCAGGTTCAATTCCTGGGTTGGAAAGATTCCCTGGAGAAGGTGTGGCAATCCATTCTTGCCCAAAGAATCCCATGAATAGAGAAGCCTGGCAGGCTACAGTACATGAGGTTGCAAAGAGTTGAACCCAACTGAGCAACTAACAGACAAAATAAGAATAAAATGAAACTCCCTTCTCAGGGCTTGAATGAAAGCAAAATTAGATCATGTTTATATAAAGATATGCATTTATTTCTTATTATTATGTATTTTAATAAAAGAACTGGGCAATGTCAAATGTTCTTGTTTGTTCCTAATGAGTTAGGTGTTTGATGATGGAGAAGCTAATGATTTATGGACCTGTGAAATGACAGAACTGAATACCTCTTGAGCGACTGAACTGACTGACTGACTGATGACCTTCATGATATCAGTGAAGAATTTGTGAGGCACTAGCAGTGTTTTAGAAATGCAGTGCTTTATGTGGTTATATCATGATGAACTGGAAAATCCAGAAATTCCCAGCAACCTCAGAAATCCCTAAAATACCAGGAAAGTACACTGAGAAAGCTCTTTCAATTCACTCATCAATCAATTAGGCCTTGGCATCTTATTTGGTCCTTATTCTCACAAATTTTCATGTGATCCCATTTGGTTCTGGGTATTAGTAACAGGTGATGAATAAACAATGAGCAGCCAAGATTAACTTTGGAGAGAAAGTGGGATGCTGGTCAGTGGAGGAGTCTGAGTCAAGATTCTGATGGAGGAAATTATGAGGCATGATCAGGAATAGTGAAAATGTGTGCTGGATAGTAAAGACCTACACGCCTAGAAAAATAAACTATGACCCCAAATGCCAACTTGTAACTTTATCTCATGTGTAACATAGGTCATTGAGAAATATTAGAAAAGTCAAATTTCTAGTGGAAAAACTACTTTATTTTTTGCTAAAATATTCAGGATTGGAAGAGGTGATAACCTGAGCCAGGTAGTTAAGCAGTTATTGCAATGTTTCAGGAGTGACACTCTGGGGACATAAACTAATGCAATAGGAATAAAAAGAGAGAATCTGTGAAACTGAATACAAAGGAAATACTGATATATCATGAGGAGAAAAGGAGATGGCAGGATGATCAAAACTTCACTAGTGATAAAATTATTTTGTAGACTATAAAGGGTTAGGCAAATTTATTAAAGTATACACATTCTTTCATTGTTTCCAGTGAAAAAGACACACTGGTGTAAAACAAAGTACAGTGGATGCAACTTATCCTTCTTCAGAAATAACATCTCATAGAGGTCAATCAATTTGTCCAAGGTTATACCACAGAATGACAGTTAGAACCTGAATTTGCATCAGTTCCTCTTAATGCTTTAGTGCAGGTCTCTAAACAGGTGTATTTACACAAGATATAGGTATGAAACAACACCAGTGTTGGTGTCACTGTGCACCACGGAATTTGCCTTTTTTGCCAGAGAGCTCCCTCTGAGCATACCTCATGCATTTGTCTTCTTTTGTTGAACATGCAGTAATAATCCAGAACATCTCTTTGTGATGTTAAGAGGTCTCAGCTGCAAATCTCTTGAAGATATTGACATACTATGCCCCCAAATTTGGAAACATAGAATGTGTTTGCTATCCCTGTATTCCAAAAAGTGGAACTCATTTAAGAGTACGAGTTACTGTAACCTCTCCCATAAAACGTCTTGTTTCTTGGCATTTCTGTGTTTGACAAAATAAGCTCCCTGAAGGTATACAACTTTATTCAGTGACATATCTCAAGTGCTAGAGTGGGAATTGACATGTAGTACATACTAGATACAGACTTATTTAATGTATGAATCTCTTTCTTCTGAATAACAAAGATGAAAAATACTTAAGGAGTTAGGGGCTTAAAGAAAGTAAAAGTGAACTTTGCTCAGTCATGTCCGACTCTTTGCAACCCCATGGACTGTAGCCTGCCAGGCTCCTCTGTCCATGGAATTCTCCAGGCCAGAATGTTTCAGTTATTCTGGAATACAGTTCCCTTCTCCAGAGGATCTTCCCAATCCAGGGATCGAACCCAGGTCTCCTGCATTGTAGGCGGATTCTTTACTGTCTGAGCCACACAGTGAAGCCCTTGGGACTTAAAAAGCAGTGTATTTCCCTGCCGGGAAGCAAACAAAGGCTCCTTCGTTACTATATCACTCTGAATCTTTATAACCAGAGAATCACTGCAAGACTATTCCAAGCATGGCTCTTGACTTTATTTGCAAGGACTTTCTTTACTGCTTGATTCTCTAATGGCAGAAATGGGAACATGAGCAGAAAGACTCTAGGGCTGCTTGAAAATGAGGGGAACTCTATTCTCTCCCATTCCTCTCTATTATCATTATCAGCCTGAATGATTTCTGGGGAAGGGCAGCATGGTGTGATGAAAAGAACATGAACCTGGGTCTAGGCAACCAATGCTTTGAACCCCAGCCAACTCTTTATGAGCTGTATGACCTAGGACAAGTGATTATACACCCCTGAGTCTGTTTACAGCATTCTCATCCAGAAAATTGAGAATAGAAAATTGCTAGAATATCTGCATTAGCTCACTTCTGTTGTGAAAATTAAAGATACAACATAAAGATCAACATAAGGCAGATATCTAATAAGTACTGTTTTAAAATGTTTTTAACATATGTTTATTCTTTCCCTTTGCCCCTGTATCTATGAAGATAAAGATGAAAGGTTATCTGGGAGGAAGAATCATGTGTCAGCATCTTGTGGACTCAGGGAACCCAGGAGAACAAATGTCTGGTGGTAAAAATAATCTTCTGGTATCTCTTTGGGTCTGTTTAATGAGTCCTGGACATGGGACCTTCAGGCTGCCTCCCTCTGTTCATTAAAGCCCAGTGGTGTGTAGAATCCAAGGCAGGGGTGAACAGTCAGAAATTCACCTTTAAAAATAAGATTTGCTGTGATTCCCCCCAAGGGACTGTGGCCTGGGGAATAAGCTGCCTGTTCTTGGGGCTGCCGGCTCTGTGGGAGAATGACTATTAGTGACTTTCAGCTTGTCAAATACATTTCTTAGCCATCAGTATTTACTCCTGAGGGAGCCACCACTGGGAGTATCAGAGCGGAGAGAAGTTAAATAGACCACGCTGGTTTTGTAGCATCACGGCTCACGCAGGCCCAGCAGGAAGCTCCCCATTCCTGGAATTCACAGGTGGCATCCTCTGATTCCAAGTGTATCCTCAACTCCTTCCATTTTAAAACCCACTGGATTTAGCTGCTGCTTAATTCATGCCAACTTGGTGGCCTGCACTGGCATGGACACTAATGTTGGCTTTTATAGCCATCCAGTGAAGAGAGGATGAATGAGTAATTTGAAGTTAAAGAGAAACCTGAGGTTCAAAGAAGGTAAATTGCTTTCCCATAACCACACAGAGAGTTTTGCAAAATAGGATCTAAACCTACACTGATTTATAGTGCTCCGGGTAAAAATCATCAGCAAGGGAGTACGATCTGAACTTAGGGGTCAGAGACCTCTTTATCTGACATGTTCTCAGGCTCATCCTGGAGCTAAGCACATTCACTCTTCTGCTTCTCTTGGTCTCTGTGAAAAGCTTCTCTGATCAAATCTGTTCTGTCCACTTCCCACTAAGTAGATAGGTCTTATTTTGATTTTTTTTTTAATTGGAGGGTAATTGCTTTAAAATGTTGTTAGTTTCTTTTGTACAATGAGTGTACACATGTGTAGATGCTATGTGTATACATGTTATACGTATACATGTATCCCCTCCATCTTGGACCTCCTTCTAACCCCTCCATCTTACCCTTCTAGGTCATAACTGAACATTGAGCTGAGCATCCTGTGCTATCCATCAGGTTCTTGCGGTGGTTTAGTTGCTAACTTGTGTCCGACTCTTCTGACCCCATGGACTATACCTCACCAGGCTCCTCTGTCTGTGGGATTTCCCAAGCAAGAATACTGGAGTGGGTTGCCATTTCCTTTTCCAGGAGATCTTCCTGACCCAGGGCTTGAACTGGGGTCTCTTGCATTGCAGGCGGATTCTTTACCAACTGAACCACCAGGGAGGCCCTAATAGAGTATATATATTAGTTCTAATCTCCCAATTCTTCCCATCCTCCTTTCCTCCCACAAACAAGACCAAGAAGTATGCAATGGACAAGTATAACTTGGATCCCATTCACCCATACCCATGGTAATAAGAACCAGAATCTATGGAACACCTACTCCACATCTGGTACATCTGTTCCCATTCAAAGTTGTTTATATATACTGACTCCTTAGAGCTTCACAAAAGACTCAGGAAGTAAGTATAGTTATCTCATACTTACAGATCAAAAAAAAAAAAAAAAAGAAACAGAGATGATACAACTTGCTCAAGATTGTACAGCTAATAAACAGCAGAATGAAGATTTGAGGCCAGGGAGATTGATTCTAGGGGTGTGCCTAATGATGAACCGGACTGGCTATATTTCTATACTGTCTTTTCAGCAGCATTAGAAGGAGAAAGGCACATATAACAATAGCCTTTTTTCAGTTTTTAAGAGAAGACGGTGAGCAAAGATGTAAGTAGGAGGAAAATACCTTAGAAGCTCATTGTGACAATGGAGTGCCCGCCAAGGAAAGGTTATTGAGGCAACATCTCTGGAAATAATTTTAAAATAGATTAGCAAAGCATATTAAGGGAAACGACAGAGAAAGGGCCTGAAAGAGCTGCCAGGAGTCATGTTGATTATGCCTAGAGGCTTCCATTTTAAAGGCTTAGGATACATTGAATGATGTACCCTATCTCTGATATTGAGTGCATGCCAGGGAAAGAGAAAAAAATGCAACGATGAGAATCAGAGCATGTACTAGAGATTCCAAACAAAAGTGTTCATATGCCAAAGAGTGTCCTTGAAGTGCGAATTCTTCTCTGCCATTGGACCAGAGGTCACTGAGTCATTACTGAGATGATGAGCTTATGTTGGTAAAAAACCCCAGGGGTAACCAGCATTTCTCTTGCTGAATCACATTTACTCACATCTGTATTTTGGTTCAGGAAGCAGAAAGTCTATAGTTGGGAAGGGAGGTTACATTCCTTTATTTGCTTACATATTGAGAGGATAAATACATTCATGAGAGCTTGAGATAAGCTTTTATGGTTTCAGACAACGTATGTGTGTATAAAGAACCGGAGGAATTTGTTAAATGTAAATTCCCAGTCCTCTTCTCCAAAAAATATAATCCTGAGGGTCTATAATGAGGCTTAATAAATCTGCACTTAATAAATCTGCTTAAGGCATTTCTTTTGCAAGAGGGTCTTCGCATCTCACTTTGAGAAGACCAGTTAGTGGTTCTTAATGAGACGTGGCTTAAAGTTGCCTGTGGATCCTTACAAAACTTCTCGTCTGTGGGGTCAAAGCCACTAGGCTCAGAATTCTGTGGAAAGAGGCCAGTTGTCACAGACTGGGTTTCCCAGGAAGCTAACTCTGAGACAGAGATGACCTCTGAAAAGAAAGAGATTGGGCAAAGAAAATGAGCTGCAAGGCATTCTCAAAGGAGGCCTCAGCTCCTCTGAGAGATTGAGGTGCTGGGTACTCTGCAGTGGTACCCTTATGTGGGGTGAGGGAACTGGGACTTTGTATCCCTAAGGTGCATGATTCTCAGATGCTGGCTGCCCTAGGGGGAAGGAAACCTTAGCCATTAGTCTTGGCCTTCCCTATGGAGTTTCAGGGTGGAGGTCATCTGCCAACCACCAGAGAGCAGATCTGGGCAGTGCCTCACAACGTCCCCCAGGCTGAGTGGGTATTTGATTTGCTTTGGTTTTCTCTCAGTTCCATGGGTCATGATCACGCACTGCCAAGTTGAGAACTAGGAATGTGACATGTCACTGGTTATGAAGAGAAGGAAAGTAGATTGTTTTCCCTACAGGGCAAGCCCTATTGCTACCTCCCAGAGAATTCTGACTCATCCTACAGAACTGATCAAGTGTCATCTCCTCTTTTGAAGACTTGTTGACTGATTCAGGCAGAGTTAATCACTCAGCTCTCACAGCTATCACTTATATGAACTTCCATTATAATATATCTTTCCTCCCTGTTAGCCTGTTTATTTCACCATGTCATATTCATTTTTATATCCTAGCATCTAACAGGGTCTATACCTAGTGGATGGTGAATGACTGAATGGATGTATACATAATTTGCTTATTAGTAACTGAGGAGGCAATGAGGATATAATACTCCTAATAAGTATCTCTTGGTAGGGTGGCTCAGTGGTAAACAATCGGCCTGCCAATGCATGCAAAATGGGTTTGATTGCTGGGTCAGGAAGCTCCCCTGGAGGAGGAAATGGCAATCTACTCCAGTACTATTGCATGGAAAATTCCATGGACAGAGGAGCCTGGTGGGCTAGAGTCCATGGGGTTGCACAAAGTCGGACGTGGCTGAGCATGCAAGCATGTGTCTCAAAAATAAACTTTGGGTAGACTCAATAATATTTCCACCTTTTTGTGATATCACAGCACCTCTCAATCTGCTTGGTAATCAGAGATTATTCGGAAGAAACTTTTAGACCAACCTCTAGAGTGAATTTCACTTTAAAAAATATTTTTAAAATGGGACAGATTCTAGTGTGATCTTGTATACCTTCTTTGTCTCTCTAGGACTCATGGCAGCCTTGTCACCTTCTTGCCAGTTAGAGGATCATGTGTCAAGTGAATGGGATGACATGATAAACTAGCCAGCTGGTAGCAGATTTCACAAAGCCTCTGTTTAGCAGATTTTAGAAGACTAAAGACTTTCTTCCCCTTCCCCAGTAAACCATATTCCCACTAGTTTCCTTGAGTTATCCAGTGTCCTATGATGTGTACCACCAAGGGCAGTCAGATATGCAAAGCCAAGTAAATTCTCAGCCAAGTAGCCCTTAGCTTGATTAGATTGCAGCCTGTGCTCTCTCCAGTCACTTGCATGAACAACCCTGAGGCGGAACCACCAGTTCAGCCACAAAAACAGGTCACTGAGGACTCAGAGGGGAAGGAAAACACAATGAGTTTCACAAGTTCCTTATCCTGAGAAATGCCTGGGGACACAAGTTGTTTGAGATCCCAGTACCATTACCCGCTCCTGACAGTTTATTTTAGATTTGTCCTCAGGGACAGAGTATCAAAATTTCCTACTGATGGCTTGAATAGGTGAGTGACGCTACCAGTTGTTCAAGCAGAAAAGAAGAGCTTAGGAATATAATAGGAACTTTGGCTTCCCCTGAGTGCCTCTACAGCCAGAAGTTTTCTAGTGTTTTCTTGCAAAACCCAGTGCTTGAAACCTTCAAGAGATGGTGCAGGGGGTAGAAAGGCATTCGTCCCAGATCCCCCATCCTACCTGACTTCAGCATAAATGATTGCTTTGCTTCAAGATAGCATTTTAGTACAGCTGATTTTCTGAGAAGAAACCTTAACCCTTTTGGAAGTCCTGTGGATACCTTATAAGTACATCCATAGGAAACCCTTAATTTTTATGAATGTAGGTAACTATGAAGACAATAAAGCTAAATGTTCAGTTCAGTTCAGTCACTCAGTCGTGTCCGACTCTTTGCGACCCCATGAATGGCAGCACGCCAGGCCTCCCTGTCCATCACCATCTCCCGGAGTTCACTCAGACTCACGTCCAAATATGAGTAAAATAGTCTAGATAGTTGCACTAATGAGTACTTCAAAGACAAATGATAAACTGGCAATAGGAGAAAGGAAGCTAATGTCTCCTGAATACCGGATGCTATACACCTATCTCCTCACCTTTCCCTGCAGTGGAATCGTGGCCCTCTTGCTTTAGAGATGAGGAAACTGAGGCTCAAAGAATGAAATCATTTACCTGCTGTTGCACCTTTAGTGAGGAAAGACACCAGGTTCCTGCTCAACCTTCTCATCTCTGATGCTTCCTGGTAGACTTGAGAGGAACAGCAACTAGAGAAAAAAGAGGGGGAAGAACACGATGGAAGATGCTGGCGGTAGTATTGGGTTGGCCAAGAAGTTCTTTGGGGCTTTTCTGTATGAAAAACCTGGAACAAACTTTTTGGCCAATCCAGTGAAATGGGCTAATAGATTATATTCTGGAGTAGTGTCATTAGAATCACCCAGGAGCTTGCTGAAACGGTGACTCTTTCATTCCCTATTGATGCATAACACACCTACTTCACAACCTAGCAGCTTAAATAAAAACAAGGCATTATTTTTTTTCATGAGTCTGTGACCCAGTGGGGGAAGTTCTTCTTTCTCAGGTGGGCTTGGCAGAGGTCCTGGGTTGTCTAATAGGTCCCCAAATGGCCTCACTCACTTGACATTCTCTGCCAGCGGTAAGCTCAGCTGGGGCTTTCAGTGACAGGTCTCAGTTCTTCCTGTGAGCATCTCCAAGTAGCCACAAGGCTTCTTTACCGTTGGCAGGTGCGTTCTAAGAAGGAGCACTCCCAGATAACAAGCCCCAGCACTTCTCAAACTATTGCTTCCTTCACATGATGCCTCACTAGCCAAAGTCTCATCCTCGGTCGTCCCCTTCTCCTCCTGCCCCCAATCCCTCCCAGCATCAGACTCTTTTCCAATGAGTCAACTCTTCGCGTGAGGTGGTCAAAGTACTGGAGCTTCAGCTTTAGCATCATTCCTTGCAAAGAAATCCCAGGGTTGATCTCCTTCAGAATGGACTGGGGAGATGGTGATGGACAGGAAGGCCTGGCGTGCTGTGATTCATGGGGTCACAAAGAGTCGGACACAACTGAGCGACTGAACTGAACTGAACTGAACTGAGCCAAAGTCAATCAAATGGACTAGCCCCAACTTAGGGGAGAGACCTGTACAAGGGCAAGGAGACTACCAACCACAGAGAGGTCTCCTTTCCCTGCTATATAGATTTTTTTTTTTGCTTGAAAATCAAAAGAGGTTGTATGCAAGCATCTATTTTTAATAAGGTTTCTAAATTATCTCTATACTCTATCTTCCTAACTTTCCTTATCTACCACCTACTTTCTTTCTTTAAAACCTGCTTTTTGCCGAAAATCTTGGTTAATTCATTAATCTGAAAGGCAATAGTTTTATTGATTGTGAGAGAAAGAGGTCCATTGATCTAGAGAGAAAACAGCAATAACAACAACCACAAAAATTCCACTGAAGAAGCAATTTGTAGTCACCAATGACCTCCATGTCACTATGAAGTGAACATTTTTCAATCGTCATCTTTCTTAGTTCTTTACCAACTCTCAGTAGTGTTGATTGTGCCCTCCTTAAAATACTCTCTTCTCTCACCATTTGTGTATCATGTGCACCTCCTTTTCTTCTTTTCAGTTTGCTACTTCTAGTCTCTTTCTCATTCACTTTTTTCTTTCTAACTTCAAATGTTTACATTTTTCAAGGCTTGGTTCCAAATGCTTTTCCCCTCTCAACCTCTATTCATTCTCTAAGCAATATCACACCCACCAAATGCTTCCATCACCAACTATCCTGGTGGCTCAGACAGTAAAGTGTCTGTCTACAATGTGGGAGAACTGGGTTCGATCCCTGGGTTGGGAAGTTCCCTGGAGAAGGAAATGGCAGCCTACTGCAGTACTCTTGCCTAGAAAACCCCATAGACGGAGGAGCCTCATGTCCATGGGGTCACAGAGAGTCAGACACGACTGAGCAACTTCACTTTCACTTTCCCAAGTTTATGAGACTAGTCTGTATCTTTGCACTGAGTTAGCCTATAAGCAATATTATACCTCCAACTATTTTTTCCCCCACACTTCTCCTAGGATGTCTCAAAGAAATTCAAATAAAAAATGTCCAAAAATGAATTCAATCCCCCGCTTTGTCTAGTGTCAATCTGTTCTTCTTCTATTGTTCATTATGTTAGTAAAGCATGCAATCAACTAGGTCATTCTTCAATGAGAGTTTGAAGAGTAATTCTGTCACTTCACTCTCCATCAACCACCCACACACCTCATTCAATCTACCATGACTTTTTCATCTTACCTCCTCTAATATATCAGCTTCTCTCCAGCTTCTTCTCCTATAGCATCCTCAGCCAGACTGCCATCCTTTCTCATCCAGAAAGCAAATTTTTAAAAAAGCTTTCTAAGTGGTCCCCAGAATTATCTCATTCCAGTTCCTTCCACCTTTATGACCCATCATTCTTTGTCCATGTGTCAATCACAGTAATCTGTTTAAAAAAAAAAACACACAATGTCTAATTATGTCATTTCATTTAAAGCATTCATTATTTTCCCAATGCTTTTAGAATAAAAAGCAAAATCTTACCATGATTCCCGAGATCTTGAATGATCAGTTTCTGTTTCCTATCCAGCCTCTTGTCCCAATCTCCCTCCTGTTTTCTGTAGTTCACGTGCCCTGGCCTTCTTTTCATTTCTCAAATGTAGAAATATCTCCTACCTGACAACTTGGAATGCCTCCTCAACCCCATTTTCTTGCTGATTCTTCAGATCTCAGTTCATACATCTCCTTAGAGAAGTTGGTGAGTATTCACCATACCCAGCAGGCTACATCAGGATTTCTTATCACACTCACAGACCCATGAATTTCTGATAATTAAAATTCATCACAGTTCATGATAATGCATCTGTTTGTGTATTTAATATGTAAATGTCTCACCCATTAGATAGTAAGGTCTATGAGAGCAAAAGTACATTTGTTTAATTCATTATATCTGTAATATCTGTCAAATAAAATACCTTAGCATGTTTTTGGTTGAGTGGGTAAATGGAGGGAGGAAGGAAAGAAAATGCTTTTTAGGACTGTAGTCTTGCCCAAGACCACCACCTCTAATGTTAACTGCCTGCTTCTTTGAACTGTTTTTGTCATACGCCTCTCATTTTCTCTGGTAGACTGCTCCTGGCCAGGATTGCTTCATTATGTGCCATGACTTTTGTGCTGTGGTTAGCCTCCCTCAACACCAGCATCTGGAGCTTCCCTCCCTGGAATGAACCCCGCTTCTTCCAGGCCTGTTCTAGTCTCATACTAAGTACTAGTCCTTGGAGTCTGAACTTGCTAGAAATATCCTGGCTCTGGTGAGCAAAGTCTCAAGATTACATAATACCTCTCAAAGTTGGCTGCATGACATACCTATATATAAAGAAACAAAACCTGTGTGCCAGTGCTAAGGTGAAATCCACCCATGACTTGATTAAATTACAGCTGAAGAATATAGGGGACTGTTGTTAAAGGAGACAAATACCTGCAAGTAAACCGACCATACTAGGAGATACGCATATGCATTGACTGACTGCAAGGAACCTACTTCCTGTTTCCAAACAAAGCTTGCCCTTGAGAAGTATAAGTCTGTTTGGTTTCTCCACTCATTTGAATTTCTGAAAAAACAACCTATGGTGCAACCAGTCAGACCAAGCTGCTTTGACCCTGTGGGATGCCTGAAGCATACTGAGGGCAATTGATCAGACCACATTACTGTCCATTCACCTTCAACTAATCCATTCTGCCTTGACCTACTCTAGGGAGGATTACTCAGAAATTTGGTTTCTGCCGTTTGTTAGAGTTGAAAGTTAACTTGTATAGGCTCCTAATCATTATTGCACTTTGCACTTTTAATGGATATTTTCATCTTGGTATTCACTTTTCCTCCCCTCTGCGCAACCCTCTGAATTGATTTGTGTATAGACTAGCTTTGCACGTTGATGAATTGGAAAAATGGTGCTCAGCAGTTTTGCACTGGGAAAATTATCTGTATTTTATTAAAGATGAAAATGGTTCAGTTCAGTTCAGTTCAGTGGCTCAGTCGTGTCCGACTGTTTGCGACCCCATGAATCGCAGCACCCCAGGCCTCCCTGTCCATCACCAACTCCCGGAGTTCACTCAGACTCATGTCCATCGAGTCAGTGACGCCATCCAGCCGTCTCATCCTCTGTCGTCCCCTTCTCCTCCTGCCCCCAATCCCTCCCAGCATCAGACTCTTTTCCAATGAGTCAACTCTTCGCATGAGGTGGCCAAAGTACTGGAGTTTCAGCTTTAGCATCATTCCTTCCAAAGAAATCTCAGGGCTGATCTCCTTCAGAATGAACTGGTTGGATCTCCGTGCAGTCCAAGGGACTCTCAAGAGTCTTCTCCCACACCACAGTTCAAAAGCATCAATTCTTCGGCACTCAGCCTTCTTCACAGTCCAACTCTCACATCCATACATGACCACTGGAAAAACCATAGCCTTGACTAGACGGACCTTTGTTGGCAAAGTAATGTCTCTGCTTTTGAATATGCTATCTAGGTTGGTCATAACTTTCCTTCCAAGGAGTAAGCGTCTTTTAATTTTATGGCTACAATCACCATCTGCAGTGATTTTGGAGCCCAAAAAAATAAAGCCTTACACTGTTTCCACTGTTTCCCCATCTATTTCCCATGAAATGATGGGACCAGATGCCATGATCTTAGATTTCTGAAGTTGAGCTTTAAGCCAACTTTTTCACTCTCCTCTTTCACTTTCATCAAGAAGCTTTTTAGTTCCTCTTCACTTTTTTGCCATAAGGATAGTGTCATCTGCATATCTGAGGTTATTGATATTTCTCCCAGCAATCTTGATTCCATCTTGTGCTTCTTCCAGCCCAATGGTTATTTAAAGGTGAGAGTTCTTAGAATGTTTTCCATAGGGCCCTAGTGGACATGGTTATTTTATTTGATAACTGACACATTAACCTGTCTCCAGGAAGGCGTCTTGTTTGCTGAGTTACACTAACCTCTGGATAATTATACCATCTGCAAAGAAAGACAGGTATTTTGCAGACATTTTTGCAATTCATGGACTAGGAATTCAAGTGTTTTGCTTTTTATTTTCTTCCTGATTTTGACAATAGAAAATGACCTCAAACATCTCACATTTAACATACACCAAAAAAAGATGACTGGTGATTTTTAAAAAATGTGTACTCATCCATCCATTAATTAACCCATGTTCCATTCACCTCCTTATACAAAGAATGTGTGTTGCACTTGTACCATGTCCTACTGTTGAGTTAGATACTAGGGATATATTGATACATAGCATAAAAAATTAAAAAAACAAAACAATATATAGTTCTTGGCCTGTGGAGCTAATGCTTATAAAAAAATAGAAATTTAAAAAATCACAGACCAGATGTGCAATTGTTTCTATGACCACTGCCATGAATGAGAGCTATATTATTTCTGTGTAAGCATATAGTATAGGTCTCTTGCTTATACACGTACAAGTAAAGAGAAAGATTTGCTTAACCTCTGACCTCTTACTGCAATCTACTAATTATGGAGGGATTAAAACTTTTGAAATAATGCCCCTAGCTATAATGCTCATAAGATTTTGCTACAGTAGGTGTGTTTTGATAGTTGAAAAAACTTCCTTTACTGTTATATTTCTGGGCTATATCTCCTTTGGTTCTTACAGAAAGTTGCATTACCACTTTAACACCTAGGACCCTCAAGGGTCCTTATCTTTAGGTGGAACTTACCAAAAAAAAAAACCTTATGAGCATCTCATGTGTGTTCTTGTCTTGCCTTTGCTCTGTTTTCTTCACCTAAAGGTCCACATTCCTTTAGACATTTATTTCTTCAATAAATTTAAAAGATTAAGAATCATATAGAGTGCATTCTCAGACCACAATAGAATAAAATTAGAAATCATTTCAGAGAAGACGACGGCACCCCACCCCTGTACTCTTGCCTGGAAAATCCCATGGACAAAGGAGCCTGGTAGGCTGCGGTCCATAGGGTCGCGAAGAGTCGGACATGACTGAGCAACTTCCTTTTCCCTTTTCACTTTCATGCATTGGAGAAGGAAATGGCAACCCACTCCAGTGTTCTTGCCTGGAGAATCCCAGGGACCGGGGAGCCTGGTGGGCTGCCGTCTATGGGGTTGCACGGAGTCGGACACGACTGAGGCGACTTAGTAGCAGCAGCAGCAGCATTCTCAGGCATCATATTAAAAAAGGAGCTCTAAGAGTAATCTCTCATTGAGATCTAATTGGTTCTATTTGACAACACCAGAGAAGGCAATGGCACCCCACTCCAGTACTCTTTCCTGGAAAATCCCATGGACGGAGGAGCCTGGAAGGCTGCAGTTCATGGGGTTGCGAAGAGTCAGACACGACTGAGCGACTTTACTTTCACTTTTCACTTTCATGCATTGGAGAAGGAAATGGCAACCCACTCCAGTGTTCTTGCCTGGAGAATCCCAGGGACGGAGGAGCCTGCTGGGCTGCTGTCTATGGGGTCACACAGAGTCGGACACGACTGAAGTGACTTAGCAGCTGTAGCAGTGGCAGAAATCATTTCCAGGAAAAAAACTGGGAAACTCACAAATAAGAGGAAAACAAACACTTCTAATTAACCTATGGATTATAGAAGAAATAAAAACAGAAATTATAAAATACTTTGAGATAAATGAAAAGGAAGATTCAGCATAACAAAACTTGTGAGACATAGCTAAGAACTAAGAATTAAGCAGTTCCTAGAGGGAAATTTATAGTTGGAAATGCCTGTATTAGAAAAGAAGGAAAATCTCAAATAAGTAACCTAACCTCTACATTAAGACACTGGAGAAAAAAGTAAAACTAAAACTAAAGATGACAAAAGAAAAGGACTAAATATCAGAGTGGAAATTAATGATATAGAGAACAGAAAAAAAAAAGAGTATAGAAGAAATAAGGAAAATAAATGAAACCAAAAACTGATTCTTTGAAAAGATCAATTAAAGAAAAATTTTAGTTATACCAAAGGAAAAAAAAGACTCAAGTATCAAGTAGAATCAGAAATCAAAGAAAGAACATTATTTCATACTAATACCAACCTTCTAGAAATAAAAGGGCTATAAAGTGAGTACAGTGGACATTTAAAAGGCAACAAACTATATAACTCAGATAAAATGAACACATTCTACAAGGACATAGCTAAAACTGACTCATGAAGAGATTGGCTAAATGGATCCTATAATAAATAAATTGAATTAAAAAAATAACACAAATATTATCTAGACCTAGATGTCTTGATTATTAGATTTTATCAAATAGTCAAGGAAGAATTAATCTCAATTCTTCACAAACTCTTCTCAAAAATAGTAGGGGAGGAAACACTTCCCAAACTATAAGACCAGGGTTACCCTGATACTGAGATCAGAGAAAGATAACACAAGAAATTACAGAATTAAACCCTACCTGACAAAATAATGTGGAATATATAATGATGCTTCTATTGGGAAGTGAGTACCCTATGACATTCAGCTCTATAGGTAGCAAAAACAGAAGGGCCATGTTTAACAAGATCACAAGAACAATAAAAATCTTCCCAAAGAAAGTCAATTTATTTTGATGCCTCTTTTCCTGAAAGGAAAATATTGTCTCCAGTTCAAAATATGTTTTCATAATTCAAGGAGCTCTAGAGTCTCCTTGTTACATTTTATCATTTGAGATTTGAGTAAATCTGAATATTTTTACACTTATATATTCCAATCCTCTAGCCACTGAATAATCTACCTGTATCTTGCTTTCTGTTACAACAGAGAAAGTGCCACTCCATCAACACTCTAATATAGCAGTCTTGTATACACACACAATTATTATTTGACCTCTCAATGGTATGGGTATGTGTGATAGCCTATGAATTATATACAGTATATACATAAGTAAAATGCCTGCTCCTCTTTGAAAATTCTTTTGTTGGCTGCAACACTATACTTAATGAGGAAGACATGAGATTTCCTCCAACCCTTGGTCACTCTTTCTAACGCCAGCATGCCAAAAGCTTTGATGCCAGTATAAATCTACTAAAAGTACTGCTGAGGCACAGTGCCAGTACTGTTAGCACTGTTCTGAGATCAACGATCCATGGACGTTTAGAGAGAGATTCTCTTAGCATTTTCCTTTTTCTGCTTTCCTTTCTCTCTAGGCAAATGTCCCCAGTGGCTAGACAACAGACTATTTACATGAAAAGTAGTATGCTAAACTCAGCGTCACCTGCAGTGATAAACACGGTGTAGTAGCTACGGATCACTTGCCCTAGGAGGAGTTCCTTCCAGAAATTTGCTTGGACCTCCTGTAAACAGAGTTCTGGTGATGTGACATACACACGGCCAGCTATAACCAAATCCCTGGACCTCCCCAGAATAATCTCAAGAAGGACTCTTGTTAATGACATCAGGTCATTTAATTGAAAGGGAATAGAGCATGCTTCATAAACTTTTGTTTGTTTCTCTAATTAAGATACCATTTTAATTAATTCAGTCACTTTAAAGTTCAGGTATCATTTGCCAGTTTGCCAGGGAGTCAAAACCACATACACCAAAGGACTACTAGGATACATAGGAATCTCACTGACGCTGAACAAAGACTTGCTCTAAAACCATAGCTACCTATTTACCTTAGATATGTGCCATTGCTTATTTGGGACTGCTACAGAATGGCGATAAGGATATCTCTTTCTGGGATTAACCTTTTTCTCCATCAGAATCAAGCTCTCCACTGCAGATCTCTCTTCTTCTGACAGCAAATTCCAGCCATACTCATTCAGCTGAGAATTTTCAAAATTTCACTTTTGTTCATTAGTGTCACCCAATCTGCATTTTTTAAATCAAATTCTGAACCTGTCTGATGGGCATCTGGCATTTCTTGATCCTTCCTATCTTAGCTAGGCTACTGAAATAGGTTGACCAGCTGTCTGTTTGTTTTTTTCCTCGATTAACATTCATTTACATAATTGAATTCAATACCCCTGATCCTTAATAATAGATAAAATCCTCCCACCATACTAGGACTACCTAGTGCTGTCTTTCTCTGTTCCATTAAGGCAGGACATCTTTTCTCCTTATATGGTCTTGGCTCTAAACAATGGACAAAAGAGATTTGTTGATCTCCTGACTTGGTGCAGAAAAATCAACACAGAAGTTCTGGATTCTGTTATACATAATTGCTTATGAGCAAAATACAGTGTATGTTTTTTCCTTTAAAGAAGGCAGCTGAACTCTAATAAGCAAGATTATTAAGTCTGAATATGTGAAGATGAAGTCAATAATTGGAAATGCCTGTGTGATGGTATATAAGATAGATGAAGCATCAAATAAGGTATGAGATATAGCAAGTGTAATCAAATGTATTTACTGTTGGTAATTTTAATTAAGGAAGTTGTTAATGGAGTTGTGTATACTCAGGAAAGATTTCATGGCTTTATTTTTAGAAGCACAGAGTCTCAAATTTACAAGTCATATGAATTAAATGAATCCAGTGATCTACATGTAATTGAAAGCCATCCTTCCTCTTTGCGACCCCATGGACTATATAGTCCCTGGAATTCTCCAGGCCAGAATACTGGAGTAGGTAGCCTTTCCCTTCTCCAGGGGATCTACCCAACCCAGGGATTGATCCCAGGTCTCTCACTTGCAGTCAGATTCTTTACCACAAAGGAAGCCCAAGAATACTGGATTGGGTGGCCTATCCCTTCTCCAGCAGATCTTCCCAACCCAGGAATTGAACCCATGTCTCTTGCATTGCAGGCAGATTCTTTACCAACTGAGCTATCAGGGAAGCCCTAAAATTTTATTTTGCTGCCCTAGGTCTTGGTTGCAGCATGTGGTACCTAGTTCCCTGATCAGGGATCAAACACCAGGCCCCCTGGATTGGGAGTGCAGAGTCTTAGCCAGTGGACCACCAGGAAAGTCCAAGATGGAGGTACTAGGGATTGAACCCAGGGCCTCATACATGCTAAGCATGCACTCTACCACTGAGCTATACTCCCAGCTTGCTGTTTCCTTCTCCAGGGGATCTTCCCAACCCAGGGATCGAATCTGGGTCTCCTGCATTGTAGGCAGACAGTTTACCATCTGAGCCACCAGGGAAGCCCTATATAAAATAGATGAAACATTAAATACGTTATGATATATAGCAACTGTAATCAAAAGTATTTACTGTTGATAATTTTAATTAAAGAAGTTGTTAATGGAGTTGTGTATATTCAGGAAAGATTTCAGGGCTTTATTTTTAGAAGCACAGATTCTCAAATTTACAAGTCATATGAATTAAATGAATCCAATGATCTACACGTAATTGAAAGCCATCCTTCCAGTGCCAGAGGATAATTTTAATTGCAAATGTTATTAAACTGTCCTTGTGAATTTATTTATGTGAACAAAGTCCCCCATAACAGTGTTAGTATTTGGTTGTTTTGTTGTTTATTATACAGTCATTAAAGGTCTCCAGAAGTTAAAATAAGTATCTTTCTCTTTCATTTGTTTCTTAAAGTATTGATATTCACTTCAAATTAGTTCCCTGAAAGCTTACAATGTGGGTTGATGATGTTTTTGTCTTAATGACACCAACATTTATTTTTGTGAGGGTTTAAGTTCTTCAATAAATGGTAATCTGAGATTTTAAAGAAAAATGAATTACCCAAGTTCAACATAGTACCTATGTATAATAGAGAGTAGAGGAACTCTGGTTTTCAGATCCGTATATGTCCATNATATGTCCATCTACTTCATTTTTTATTTTGGGTAGAATGCAAAATGATACACTCTTTAACTTGAATAATGCAGGTAACATTTTAAGAGGAAAAGTTGGAGAAAAATTTGTAGTTAGCTCTCTTTGAAATCATTTGTTCATTTTCAGAAAGATCAGAGAGATGTGAATAAAGATTGTAATGCCCAGCTGAAGAAATCAGCCATTTATTTATTTTTTCATTCATGTAATATATACATATTATGTGACTGTATAGCTCTTGTTTTTCATTTTCTGTCTTTTATGATGCTTTAACATCTTAGGAACTTGGCTGACTGGGAAGAGAGGCTCTGCCAGGGCTAGCTAATTCCTAGAGATAGCAGATTAGTCCCTTTTGAACATACCTTTCATGTGTAAACCAATGACCCAAAGTTCATATCTCTCAATCGCCTTCTTCATTGAATGTTTACATGTGAAGCTGATATTCCTCTGACCTGACCTGATCAGCCCAGGCCTAGGTGCCAGACAACTCGAGACAGCCCCTACTGAAATTGCAGCCTGATGAAATTATTCAGACTAACCAATTCTCATCCTGTTTACCTTGCTTTACCCATTTCTTGCCTTAAAAACCATAATCATTTTTCCCCCATGCTTTTCTCTAATCCTTTCCGCCTCCTGACCAAACTTGGTGCTACCCTGTGTGGCCCTGCATGGCATGGCATGTTCAGTTCTCTTAAGAGCTGTAACAAATCATATTTTCAATCCAATTAGAATACAGACTTTTCCTCCTCCCACATTGTGGAGCTTATAGTAGTTAAAATGATACGCACTGATCCATATACACAGGTTTCCTTTGGAAAGTTTGTGATAACAGTCGCATAATAAAAAAAATACACAATGTATAAATATCCCTTGTCTCAAAGAAAGCAAAAGACCTTTCTGCTCCCGTCAGTAATATAACACAATCTTCTCACTCTTAGCAAAAAAAATTTTATAAGAAAACTTGGAAATCATTAAAAATCAATGATCCAGAATTAAAATGGCATATATTTTTAAAAGCTTTGTTTATCTTTCCTCATTGAAAATATCTTTACAAAAAGCAGTAATCCTGATGGTATGAATTAATAACTGCATTTTGGAGTTTCATTGCTGCTCTTGTTTTGCTCGTGGCTCCCCGGTTTCCTGGGCCTGTTTTGGGTACAATGCTATTTATGTAGCCACTGGATTATCATCTGTCTTCAAAAGTGACAGCAAAACTCTAGGGCTTCAGGGAGCAGTGAGAAGATTGTTTGCATATAGAAAATGTAATTTTTTTTAGGAAAACAGATTCCAGACAGTATGAAAATCAGGGTCAAGAAGTAACAAGGACAAAATGATAGAAAAGTACAAGATAGGGGGTATCAAACACAATTTATTTTAAAGTAAAACTGTGAGAAGCCAGTATCAGATTACTTCCTTCAAATCACTTCTTCAGTTCTCAAGGGACAAGGAGGATATTTAATAACATATATGCTCAGAAAGGCTACATGACACCCAGGAAATTGGGACCTATGTGGGTAAGGGCTGGAATTCCAATTTAGTGCCGCAGATCCATAAGCAAGTTATTTTGTCTTTCATTTTCTCATGCCTAAAATGGAGACTGTAATACCTACCATAGTGGGTGAAAGTAAAAAGTGAAGTCTCTCAGTTGTGTCTGACTCTTTGCAACCCCATAGACTGTAGCCTACCAGGCTCTTCTGTCCATGGGATTCTCCAGGCAAGAGTACTGGAGTGGGTTGCCATTTCCTTCTCCAGCGGATCTTCCCAACCCGGGGATCGAACCTGGGTCTCCCACATTCCAGGCAGATGCTTTAACCTCTGAGCCACCAGTTATTAGAATTAAATGAATGTGAAAGAATTTAGGTAATAGTTGGAACACGAGAAATGCCCCTTTTCTAAATGGGACATGTAGCCTAATAAGTTTGGGACCTGTCACTGCACTACAATGGATTTCTAGTTTTATAAAACTATGGTATTGTGTTTAAGTCAATCAAATGAATAAAGTCTGGCTGTGGTTTTCAGGAGGGTCTGTATTTTAAGATCTTAGTTGTAAAGTTCAGCTTAGAAATGAATAATGCATATGAAAGAAGCTGCTGTATAACTCTTTCTAGAAGGCAAAACTGTGTTTTGTATTTAAGCATGCTTTGAATATTGAAGAGTTTTTGGTTAAGTCGTGGGAAGACAATCCCAAGATAAAATATAAGAAAAGAAACTGAAATGGTCTTAAGTTTCTATTGAATTTGGGGTTCTGAACTATATGAAGGATGCTTTTCTCTCTTTGGTTCTGCTATAATCACCTGTGTAATGGTCTTGCCATCAATTCAGACCCTGCTATGCTTAGAATCTCTTTCTCTCTGAGAAACTATCACTCTGATATATGCATAAAATATTTTGGAGGATAATTTTGTTAGCCCATTTGACTTTGTCGAAGATGGGTCTCTTGAAACTTTGTCTAGCACAAGATTCATCTTAGCTGCTGGAAACCATGGTGCTTCATTACAATTCTGACTTGCATTTTCTCTGAAGGCAGACTAAAATTTCCAAATGTGGGATCACCCAAATAAGACCCTGAGATTAAAAATCAAACTCAATGCTCTGTGTGTGTGTGTGTGTGTGTGTGTGTCTGTGCCTATTTCAAATTACTTTCAACTGCTTCCCAGGTAGCTCAAAGAATTCACCCGTTAATGCAGGAGACCCAGGAGATATGGGTTCAGTTCCTGTGCTGGGAAGATCCCCTGGAGGAGGCAATGACAACCCACTCCAGTATTCTTGCCTGGATAATCCCATGGAAAGAGAAGCCTGGCAGGCTACAGTCCATGGGGTCACAAAGAGTCGACATGACTGAGCGACTGAGCATGCACGCACGTACATCCTGAAAAAACCTCAACAGTTTTGTGTTGTAGAAGTGTGTAATCTTTTGCAACACAAATTTCTACCAAGAAAGTTCTTCACTAAAGTTCGTTTTCATGATGAGGGAGTCACGTGCTGAATGGAGTAAAGAAAACGACAGGATGGTGAGAATCAGTCAAAGCTTAGAAATAAAACACGTTCAGCCCCTCACATTCACTTTCAACATGTGAGAGCAAAATCTCTCTGGATTTCTGAGTTTGTTTTAGATTACATTTCTTCCAGTTGGGGAAAGATGTCAAATAGCAAATGTGTTAGTTAAAATATCAAGTAACTGGTTTCAATGGTCTGATTCAATGTTATTCCTCTCACCTGTTTCATATAAAATTCTAGTTCTTGCATTAATGGCTACAGAATATATATTCTGCCAACTTGCAAATTCTGGCTCTAATGCAAAGACTTCTTTTTTTCCTCAAAAAGAAGGATGAGGACAAAGGAACTGTCACTGAGAACCAACTAAGCCCCCAGGTACCCTGATGTTTAAAAGATGAACCTAACATCTTGCTTAATGCATTCTCAAGAAAGTGTCTGATTTATGGAGCTTAATGTGCACTTAAGATATATCTGATTTGCAAAGCTTTCTTGATTAAAAAGGAGTCTTTTCTTGGTCCATGATGATAGGTTTGTAAAACTCAGATTCCCCACTAAGTGCAGGCTTTCTAAGGAAAATGTGTACTCTATGGCACTTAAGAGCCCAGTATCACACAAAACTCATCTCGTGGCCTGTCCCTCATTAGCTGTGTGGTCTTGGACAGGTTCTTACATCCTCCAAGCCTCAGTTTCTGTTTTGTAATATGAGGATAGCGATGATAACTACCTAATAGGAAAAATGTGAAGATTCAATGAAATATTATTGCTGAAAACCTTTGCAGAGGTTCTAAACCATATTGTGGGTTCAATAAATAATAGCGGTGTTTTAGCTGTTATTAATCCAATGATGTTTTATATGGACACAGAGAGCAACCACAGGAAGGGAAGCAACCATTCAAGGAAGGAGAAGATGACCTTCCCACCTCAATTTTCTCTGCCTCAGATTATCCCCAGCTTTCCAGTCTTTCTCCCCCTTTCTTTCCTACCCTTTTCTCTCTTGTCTCTTAACTCTCTCATTATAATTCTCTTCTTCTTCATCCTTAATTATTTTTATTTATAATAGCTACAGTCTGCTGAGGATCAAATGCTTTACCTGTCCTGTATATCCCTTAGAAACTACACAAACGTGGATATTAATTTTCAAATGAGGAAGTTAAACTTTCCCCTAGCCTAGTCATTGGCATGCTACAGCCAGAATGTGAGCACCTGCTGATTTAACTCAAAAGCTAATTCTATTTTTATTATTGGACATATTTTGGTTAGTTATTTCTGCATAACAAAGTACCCCCAAACAAAATTGCTTTAAAAAGCTCCCATTTAATTGGCTCATGATTCTACAGTTTAATGCTTCAAGCGTGGCTCAGCGAGCTGATTCTTTTGGTCTGGGCTGGACTTATTCAGTCAGCTGCTGTAGGCTGTGTGTTGACAAGGCAGCTCTGCTTAGAAGGCCATTCTCGTGTCTCTTCAGGTTGGGTTGTTACAGGATGCTTTGAAATAGCCTTAACTGGAACTGCTAATGTCTCCTCCATACCTTCTCTCACATGCCCACAGAAGAACACTGACATGTTTGTGTTACCATGGCTGGGTTCTGGTAGTGTACACATTTTAGACCATAATACCTGTTGATATCTAGGCTCATCACTGGCTCCCTATATTACTGTTGGCCTCATTCTACTAAAGTAAGTCACAAAACCCACATTCAAGGGTTGAGGAAATAGTCTCCAACCTCTGATGAAGGGAACCGTGAAGTTCATATTGCAGAGGAAATGAGTATAGGGAAGGATGAAAAACTGAGGATGTTTTTGCAATCAGTTTCCACACCAGATATTCTGGTACCTTGGTTTCTTCCCTGCACTTTGAGTGCCTAGTTTATTTTCATTTCCCTTAAATTCTGAAAAGCATGATGGAGTATCAAAGTGCTTAGTCACCCACTAATAAAAATATCTTGCCTTTCTTAAGGCAAAGGATGCCAACTGGTTCTCAGGAGAGCAGAAAACTAATGGCAGAATCTCTACTTAAGATGAGTACAATTGAGTACCTACAATAGTTGCATTGCAAAAAACCCAAAACAGGAAAAACAAAATAAAACAAAAAAACCTTCAGGATTATTTCCTTGCCATCTATCTTTATTTTGCTAACTGACTCTGTTGACATCCCCAGGAAAGCCACGCATGAGGTAGCAATGGAAAAAAAAATCCACAAAGTAATTTACAAACACACATTTCTATTTTTTTATGGCCTAAAGAGGAATACAGTTTGGGTTGCATAGCCCTATGGCAACAGAGTGCAAAGCCATAGCAGGTACCCACTTCCAAATTTATCTTTGCCTAGAGCCCCATCTAATTTACTTTTAAGTATATTTCACCAGGATGCCCAAAGTCAAAATGTTATTTACAGCATGAGGCTAGCAACAGATCACACTGCATCAATTTCTGCAGAAGAAGGGAGCCCAGAAATCCATTCTCACGAAGGCGGGAAAACACAGTCCCCTTATTTACTTATTTACAGCCATCTTCCTCCGAGAAAAGGGCTTTAGGTAGCTTACCCAATTGGTTGCAAGTTAAGCCACGTGTGTTTGGAAATGAGAAATCAATTCTTTTGTAACAGTTCTGCTTTGATTGAGCAGCATCTGTAAGTTTAGGGAGAAGAAGGAGAAAGATTCAGCAGGTATTGATCCCAAAGTCATTATCACCCGTGTTCCGTGATAACAAACCAGCTTTCTGTCTCTACTCAACCTTTGTTTGAATCAACCAGAGGACACAGATAAAAAGCCTAGTAGTTCCATCTGTGGAGAATCTTAGCCTAGACCATTGAATCTGGATCTTCCGAGTACTCATTTGTTTTTCTAAATTACACTAGGATCCACATACAGATGTAATTAACCAAGGAAATTCTCTTCATCATTGCCAAGTGGATAGCGTTATATGACAAAGGAATTTCAATCTTGTCAGAGGCAAGGCTCTGAAGTTGCAAAAAGCTGACTCTAAATACCAGTTTTTAAATTCTTCATTTTCAGTAGCTATTCAATAAATGTTTATTAAATCCCAGCAGAAACCCGATGGAAGTTTTACTGCACACAAAGAGGTGTGTATGATAAGTATTCTTAAATTTTCATACTAAGAAATTTGAGTGTAGAGAGAGAGATGAGTCATAATTTTCTCTATGGACTTCATTCTGACCTACAAGAAAGAACCGGTTATTAACGTTAAGTTCAATAAATTTCTTATTGAACACCAAAATGCATCAGACACAATCCTAGCTGCTATTGATCATATCAAAATGTAAAATTAGATACTATTCTTGAACTCAAAGACTTCTCAGAGTGGCTTAGAAGATATGGCAACATAAGACATAGTAATGATGGTAAATATCACTAGAGAAGCAGAATCCAAACACAACTGAGCTCAGAAGAGGTAACATTTGCTTCTGAGTAGGAGAGCAGAGACATTACTTTGCCAACAAAGTTCCAACTAGTCAAAGCTATAGTTTTTCCAGTAGTCATGTATGGATGTGAGAGTCGGACTATACAGAAAGCTGAGCACCAAAGAATCGATGCTTTTATTTTTATTCTTTTTAATTTTTATTTTTACTTTATTTTACTTTACAATACTGTATTGGTTTTGCCATACACTGACATGAATCCACCATGGGTGTACATGAGTTCCCAAACATGAACGCCCCTCCCATCTCCCTCCCCATAACATCTCTCTGGGTCATCCTGGTGCACCAGCCCCAAGCATCCTGGATCCTGCATCGAACATAGACTGGAGATTCGTTTCTTACATGATAGTATACATGTTTCAATGCCATTCTCCCAAATCATCCCACCGTCTCCCTCTCCCTCAGAGTCCAAAAGTCCGCTCTACACATCTGTGTCTCTTTTGCTGTCTCGTATACAGGGTCATCATTACCATCTTTCTAAATTCCATATATGTGTGTTAGTATACTGTATTGGTATTTTTCTTTCTGGCTTACTTCACTCTGTATAATCGGCTCCAGTTCCATCCATCTCATTAGAACTGATTCAAATGTATTCTTTCTGATGGCTGAGTAATACTCCATTGTGTATACGTACCACAGCTTTCTTATCCATTCATCTGCTGATGGGCATCTAGGTTGTTTCCATATCCTGGCTATTATAAACAGTGCTGCAATGAACACTGGGGTACATGTGTCTCTTTCTATTCTGGTTTCCTCGGTGTGTATGCCCAGCAGTGGGATTGCTGGGTCATAAGGCAGTTCTATTTGCAATTTTTTAAGGAATCTCCACACTACGAATGAATAACAAACACATGAAAAGATGCTCAACATCACTTATTATTAGAGAAATGCAAATCAAGACCACAATGAGGTACCACTTCACACCAGTCAGAATGGCTGCGATCCAAAAGTCTGCAAGCAATAAATGCTGGAGAGGGTGTGGAGAAAAGGGAACCCTCTTACACTGTTGGTGGGAATGCAAACTAGTACAGCCACTATGGAATCGATGCTTTTAAACAGTGGTGTTGGAGAAGACTCTTGAGAGTCCCTTGGACTGCAAGGAGATCCAACCAGTCCATCCTAAAGAAAATCAGTCCTGAATATTTATTGGAAGGGCTGATGTTGAAGCTGAAACTCCAGTACTTTGGCCACCTGATGAGAAGAACTGGCTCATTTGAAAAGACCTTGATGCTGGGAAAAACTTGAAGGCAGGAGGAGAAGGGAACGACAGAGGATGAGATGGCTGGATGGCATCACTGACTCAATGGACATGAGTTTGAGTGAGCTCTAGGAGTTGGTGATGGACACGGAGGCCTGGTGTGCTGCCATCCATGGGGTCACAAAGAGTCAGACATGACTGAGTGACTGAACTGAACTAAACTGAGGAAGAACCAACAAAGACTTCATGGAAGAGGGGTTATTTGAACAAGTCCTCTCTGGACATGGTTAATATCAGTATTGCCTACACTTGTTGATTGATATGCCTCTTTACATATCATATTGTGGTGTCTTGACCTACCCAAAGTTCTCCTACTGTGTAAAGTATGGGTACTATTACTGTCTTTTTTTACTTTGGAATTTCCCTTAACTACCCATTCTTGCTGTGATACATCTCTTTACAAAGAAGGTCTTAGTGGAATTGTACTTAAGTGTTGCCCATCTTAAAACCAAGGTGGGTGGTAATAGGGGCAGGTTAAGTAAAACCCTTTCACCTTTACTCTCCTATATTCAATTACAGACTTATATTTTTCATTTTTTTCCCAAATCTCTAGGTAGAGCATCCAGATTTGTTCTCTTTACTGTAAGACAAAGTATAAATGCATTTTTATTGTGTAAAGTGCTGTTTCAGGTGTTTTTTGTTGGCTTGTTGATTGTTTATTGTATCTAGCTTTTTCTGAGGAACACACCAATATATCAGGCTTTGATCCCCAAATAAAATAAGAGAACTATAAAAATAGAATATGGGCATGTCCCCATCATACTTCTGTCCCTGTGAAGGTGCTATAAATGTTTTAAAACTCAAATACTTTATGGAATTCAGTATTCTCACAGAAGCTTTCAGGATCAGACTGAAAGCAAAACCCCTTTGTATTTACCACAGCTACCAACCAATCCACAACATTTCCAACCTACAACAAATGTTCTCCTTAACATTTTTGATGGAGGACTAAAAGTTGGATGACTTGTTTCTATATTGTAGCCCAGAACAGGAAATTCTTCCAAAGTTCAATATTTATTCAAAGAGAGTTTAGTAAACTATTATTTCATTTCATAATGCTTCAAACCATCTTCGCTAGGTGCTTGTTTTATGGCATATGCTATGCAGAAAATGGGGTACACACAAATGAGTAAGACATGAAACCTGCCTTGGAATAATTTACAGCCTTGGTAGTGACTACAGTAAAGAAGTATAAGAGATTGTGTTTCATGCTATAACAATGGGTATAAGTGGAAGTTACAATTAGATCAGAGGAGAGAGCTCCTAGTTCTGCATGGGAGGGACAATCAGAGAAGCAATGGTGACTGATTTGCTTGAGACAAAAATAGGAGTTTGATCATGAAAGGCAGAGAAACTTGTCCATGAAAACAGAGGGATGCAAGAATGTAGCAGATCCCTGGGAGGTTAAATAGTCCACTATTACCAGTACACAGGACAGAGAAAGAGCATATTATCAGAAAACATGAAGTTAGAAACTGGGACCACATTTTGAAATGAGTTATTAAATGTTAGTTTAAAAAATATAGAAATAGAATTAAATACACAAGGAGAGGGTGTTGAGTGATGAGTAGGTGGTGATGGAACTTCATGAATATCCACACTGAAAGAAGAGATACTAGAGAGAACCTTAGGAGGTAAAATGAGAACCAGAACAGATGATACCATGAAAGTCAAGGATGGAAAGAACTTGACAAAGCAAGTTGTGGTTAATGGGAAAAAATATAACAGGGAGAGCAAGAGTATGTGAATTAGATAAAACCTAGATTCAATAGCTTAAAGTCATTAAGCATATTTTGGGTGGCCTTTGAAGGCAGATACCGGGTAGAAGTGGGTTAGCTAGCAGAATAAGTACTCTCCTCCATATGTATTGCAGGAATGTAAGCTTCCTTTTTCATGTGACTTTGCCATCATCTCTTGGATCTAGCCCCTTTATCCTCTGAATTCAGGCAAAAGCAATGCAAGAGAGATTATAGGATCAGGCAGGAGGTTTTACAGGAGCAAGGTCTGAAATCAGGGACATCACATCATTTACATTCCAATGGCTTGAAGCTAGCTGCCTGGCCTCCTTCCTGCAAGGGCCACTAGAAAACAAAACATAGATGTGCTGCTGCTGCTAAGTCACTTCAGTCGTGTTCGACTCTGTGCGACCCCATAGACGGCAGCCCACCAGACTCCCCTGTCCCTGGGATTCTCCAGGCAAGAACACTGGAGTGGGTCGCCATTGCCTTCTCCAATGCATGAAAGTGCAAAGTGAAAGTGAAGTCACTCAGTCGTGTCCGACTCTTAGCGACCCCATGGACTGCAGTCTTCCAGGCTCCTCCATCCATGGGATTTTCCAATAGATGTGCACATAGGAGAAAAAAGAAGTGGGAATAGCTGACACTGTGATGGCAATCATTTTGGAATATATGATTTTATCAAATCAACATGGTATATATTTTAAACACATACAATGTTGGATGTCAATTATATTTCAAAAACCTGGGAGAAACTTGATCATAAAAAGAGCCATAGGAGTAGTGAATACATATCAGTCTCTGTTACAGCTGTTTTTTTCTTATTCTTTCATAAAAATACAGAAAAAAATAGTAAAAAATAATTTCTAAGCTAAAGAGACATTTACCAGAGGATTCTCAGTCTTTGCATTTCTTCTTCCTTATTGCAGCTTATCTCTTGGGAGAGACACAAAAATCTTTCTTCTTAAGAACAGAAACAGTCAGTTTTTAAAAAAATTCCATTTGCTTTCCAGTTTGAGGGAAAATCTGTACATACGGCTGTCAAGTCTTAGGCCCTGCACCTGGTACGGTGTTTGGATAAGGTTAAAAGTCGATAGAAATGGACAATGAAATCACTAATGATGATTACTGATGGACATTCTGACCAGGGGAGGAAGAAAGTAAAACAAAAAAACCCGAACATTTCCAAATACCATGGTACTAGCTAGCAGACATCAGTTGTACAGTTATCAGCTGGAAATCTCATCCGAATCAAAGAGAGCATCCGACAGTGTCAGCGGTAGAGAAAGCAGTGAATGTAACTGTCCCTCTGGATACAGTGATGAAAGATGAAGAGTGGAATGTGCTGGTGTTCTGGAGGCTATGAGAACCCTGGGAGAAAGTGACCACACCAGGGAGGACTTTATAGTAGGTAACAGGGAGAGGTAGACCAGATTTCAAAAGATTCATAGAAAAGAAGGATTTTTAAACTAGTGGCTCTGAAAGGAGGTGGCTCGAAAGGGATAGAAGATTAAACACTGAAAATCTGACCATACACTCCTTTACAAGTATTCCAGAAGGGCAAGAAAAGGGAATATATCAACTAAGGAAACCAGTGTCACATCTTGGGGTGCTGACAGTGAGCTCCATTAAAAAAAAGGGTGGGGGAATTATGTGAGATGAAAGAGGCCCAGCCTAAACAAAGGACTAAATCAACTGAGAATTTTGAAACAGGTAGGGCAACTAACTGTGTTTGCAATTCAGTGCAAACAAACAGGAGACAGCACAGCCTTGGGGCAAATAGCATATTTACTGTTACAGAGACAAACCTGCACTTCCTGTTTTTCCAGTCTTTGCCTAGTACTTCTGTCCCCAGTTGAAAAAGACAAAGCCAGCATTGCTTCTCATTACCAAAAAACAAAACAAAACATTTTAAAGCCCTAAAGTCCAATGAGAAGGATGAATACATTTTATTTTCAGCAATAGTCAAATGAACTTGTATCTCTACACCCAGGCAAAATTAATTCCAGGGTCTAGAGAAAAATTAATCGTTTCATGTTGAAACCATCAGTAACCTTTGAGAAATTTTAGAGACTTAAAGAGAAGCCCCAAAATTTAAAATAGAAAAACAAAAAGATGTTCATTAATAATGAATCAGAAAAATATATTGTAAGGGAGAAATACCAGTCAGTTTGCTAACAGCCTGCTGCTAAATTTTATAACTTATAAACAGATATTTATATGTACCTGAAAAAGTAAGTCACACCCATTTCAATATAGCATAATTGTATTCAGGATAATATGTGCCAAACTATCTTCATTTCAGTTAAGTAGTACTAATAGCTATTGTGGTTGTGTTAACCATACAGAAGTCTAATATGCAAACAGAATTTTCAGAGCAACTTCCACACATGTGGAAAATGTGCTCTCTTTTCTGATTTTTAAATTTAAAACAATTTATCAATCAAACAAGGCATGAATATGATTTTGTTGAAAAAATTTACATTGCACATAAAGCCAAAGACCACTTAGACTGCCTTAAGCAATTCTGTTCTCCTCTGATCCTTCTTGAGGATGACCACTACTGTTACTTTTTTGTACATTCTTCCAGACCTTTTCCTGTTTGTTTATACATGTATACACATACACACCCATGCAATGTGCATATACACAAGTGGAGAAAAGAAATATTCATAGTTTGAGTATATTTCCACCGTAGAAAACATTCAATTTCCTTAACTACTCTGACTATTATATTCAAAAATACTAACAAATATTTCTCAAACCATATAAAGATCTATCTTATTCTTTTATTGAGAGCTTCAGAATATTCCATTGTATAAAANTATCTTATTCTTTTATTGAGAGCTTCAGAATGTTCCATTGTATAAAATACCACAGTTTATTTAGACAGAATACTTTAAAATTTATTTTTTAATTTTCTTTTTATGTGTGGAATTCAAGATTAGATAATTTTCTTCAGACAAACTAGCCTCAAATAGCCCAGTGTTTACGTTTGCACAATAGTGTTCCTATGTTTCCTTTGGGGAGCTATTTAATTGCTTTTCAATACACTTGCTAGGTCCTATTCTTAGATTGATGGTCCTCAGTTTTGAATGTAACTGTCTTCTCTTTCTCTCTCTCCTAATCTGACACAGATATTATGAGGAATACTCAGACCAAATTTTGAACATAGATCCCTTTGATTCCATGAAGTCTAGGGTGGCCAAAATCTTCCCAAATTCAAAAATTTGGAAATGCAGTTAGTGTTTTCATAGGCCAGGGAATGCTAGGGATATGGTAATACTCTGGAGCCTGCCTTTAATTCATTTGTGCAAGAATCCCTTCATTTAACTGATAGTATTGACTGATTACTTTGTGCCAGAAGCCATTCTAATCAATGGGAATGCAGTCATGCAGAGACAGAAGTGCATTTTTATGACATTTACCTGTCAGGTTGAAGGTTATTGAAAATCAACAAGTAAATAGGGTATGGCAGTGAAGAGTAATTTGAGATAATATTATAATAATGCTTTGAAGAAAATAGGTAAATTTGTTAGAATGACTGTGAGGAAGGAAAGCAAGTGTTCAAATAATAACAATAATAATAGTGGTAATGATAGATAGTTGACTATGGGAAGTTACTGTTCTAAGAGTATTATATTTTAAATCATTTAATGCCCAGAAAAGCTAGGAGGTAGTGTTTTAGCTTTCAATCCTAGAGGAGGAAACAGAAGCCCAGAGACATGAAGTTGCTTTCTAAATCCCACAGCTTGTAAGAGACAGAGGAACAGTTCCTTGAGGAGGCAACATTTGAGCGAGACTAGGCAATGGCAGCCCACTCCAGTACTCTTGCCTGGAAAATCCCATGGGCGGAGGAGCCTGGTAGGCTGCAGTCCACGGGGTCGTGAAGAGTCGGGCACGACTGAATGACTTCACTTTCACGCATTGGAGAAGGAAATGGCAACCCATTCCAGTGTTCTTGCCTGGAGAATCCCAGGGATGGCGGAGCCTGGTGGGCTGCTGTCTATGGGGTCGCACAGAGTCAGACACGACTGAAGCGACTTAGCAGCAGCAGCAGCAGAATGCAGAGAAGAAGTCACCTATGGAAGCCCCAGGAAACATCAGGCTCAGATTTCTTATGTTTAACAAGCGTGACCTATTTGTGGAACTGAAAGGCCATTGTGAGAGGTTTCTGATATTTTCTTTATCATAATGTATTCCACTGAAGCAATTTGGGGACAGTTCTTCTTGTATGAAGTTCTGTGGGAAAATGTTCTGGTTTTCTCCATGAAGGCTTAAAATGCTGCAGGACCACAGGTAAGAGAGAAAAATAGATCCTGGAAGCAGTTGTGCTTTGTTCTGAAGATTCAGATATTAGACTGGAGCCCCAGGAAAATTCTGAGTATCCAGACTTCAGCAAAGTACGCTATGCTCAGAGAACAGCTGGGGAAGTTAGGGCACGCTTAAGTGGTGTCGAGTTAAAAAATAATCACAACCTAAAATTTGAGAGTTATGTTTCATTCAGTGGGAAATTTGAGGACTTCAAGCTCAGGAGATAGCATCTCAAGTAACCCTGAGAGAACTGCTCTGAGGCAATGAGAGGAGGAGCCTAGTTATACAGAAGTTTTGTGACCAAAGGCCAATAGTTTGAACATCAAAAGATTATTGTTAAAGAAAACCAGATATCCCAAGTTAAGGAATTAAACTAAATATATATTTCTTATTATAAATCACAATATCACAGATGGTATGCAGCAAATCTCTCAACCGGGTCTACTGTAGTTAGGCCAAATGATTGAGGCAGCCCTTTCCATTATTGCATTATTTTATGCAAAGTCAGAAGAAGAGGTGGTGGGGGAAGAAGAAAAAAGACGTGAGAGAGACTGAGAGAGAACTCAAGAGTGAGAGAGAGGAGAGCCACTAGGGCATGAAGACAGAAAGAAAATAAGCAAAAAGCATGTAACTAAAGGAAAGTTGCTAAGTGTCCAAGAGATGTATGGAGCAAACAAGACTCTAAGTGATGGCTCCACATTTCATAAACTTATCAGTAACAATGACAATTAAATGAGGTGTATCCTGGGCAGCTGTCTTGATGCATCAGGCAACCAACTGGAAGAATGAAAAGAGTAGATTTCTTCTGTTTTAAAAAACCACCAGAAAAAGTTTTTGTATGTGTCTATGGCTACCCACTCCAGTATTCTTGCCTGGGGAATTCCACGGACAGAGTAGCTTGGTGGGCTACAGTCAATGGGGTAGCAAAGAAACAGACACGACTGAACAACTAACACACACATACACGGAAAAATAGTTCATACTTTTCATTCTCAAAGACAATTGGCCCCAAATAAATGAAAATTGTTGACTCTGTTTGCTTCTTTTGTTCTATTAATAAAGCACATCACAAATCTTGGGACCCTAACTGCTCAAATGTGCAATGGTTAATTCCTGACCCAAAGTCAATTCTTTCCACATCAGTTCTTCATTCTGAACCAGAGACATTCTCTTAACACCAACATGTTATGATGGGGAATGAGGCATCAAATTAGGGGAAGATAGGAGAAAATAAACATTAATTGCTAAGCGTCAGACTGAGAGACTTCACTTTCGCTTTCACTTTCATGCATTGGAGAAGGAAATGGCAACCCACTCCAGTATTCTTGCCTGCAGAATCCCAGAGACAGAGGAGCCTAGTGGACTGCCGTCTATGGGGTCTCACAGAGTCAGACGCGACTGAAGCGACTTAGCAGCAGCAGCAGCAGGAGCTATCTTTATTGTCACATTACTTCTGATATTACTTTAAAATTTCCTTTTTTTTAAAGACCAAATTTATTTATTTTAATTGGAGGTTAATTGCTTTACAATATTGTATTGGTTTTGCCATACATCAACATGACCATTAGCTTAATATTGCTCAGAAAGTACCCCAAATTTGAGACACACTTTGTTATGACCACAAGTTTCTTGTCTTAAGAGACTTATATTGTTCCATAGATATATTATTAAATAACTAAAGTACAACTGTCATTTGATTAAAGTTAGGAAAAGTACAATTATAAAAATGAATCAGGGTTTAAAAGGATGGAGAGGATGATTTTGGCAAGCACATATGCTAGTCAATCCTCACTACACCTTGAACTATATTAAGAAGAAGATAATAGATTGGGCAGAGGTGGGAAGTTATCTAATAAGAATGAAAGGTTGGATATTGAGATGTTTTCCTATTCCTACTACAATCAGTAACAAGAAAGAATTCATCTTTTAATGCATTGTTCATTAACACTGGGAAAGAAATGCACCTTGGGGCAATAAATACTGTGTAAATAAAATTTAAAAAAATAAATAAAAATAAAAAACCACCAACTCCTAAAAGTTGTTGTCTTAAGGGTCTCAAATCAATTTAGCTGAAGTATTTTATTAAAAAAAAAAATCAAACCATGTGTGGCCCAGGATGGATTAGTCTGCTCTGTTTCTATGCATTATAATTACATAACAGTTTTGTGCATCACTTATTCTCCTTAATAATAAAAGCCATGAGGGCAAACAGGTTTAACTTCTTTGTTCCCCTTCTTTGTTCCTTAGGCAGTCCTTAGAGGACTTAGCTGTCTCTTACAACCAAACTTCACCAAACTGTTTATCTGTGATGTTTAGAAGAAAAAAGCAACAGTTCTCTTTAGAGGCTCTGAGATGATGAAAATCTATGCAGATTCACAGAAGAATGGGAGGAAAAGGGAAGAGATAATTTCCAAAAACTTCAGTTCATTTCCCTCCTGTGTCTTCCTGCTGCACATTTTTGAAAGTTCTTGAGTTGAAAAGCCATAACTTCTGAGTTTGTATGCTGCCTCTTCTCTTCACCTCTCTAAGATAATCATGTAATACATTGAATGTTGCTCTTTCTGACATTTTCCTAAATTACAGTTAAGATTTCCTTACATTCTCATCATATGTTAAGGGAACTTGTTAAAAAAAAGATGCACTCCTGGGTTCCCTCCTTAGATCTACAAAAGCAGAATGTCATGGGAGTGTAGCCTGAGATGTGTGTCTTAAAGTTTAGTAGAAGATTCTAATGTCCATAGATATGTGACAATAATATAGAGCGACCTTTTGTTTAGACAATGTTCCAAGCTTCCGTTAAACAGATTGGAATAATCACAAGCAGCAATGTGCAGGAGAGTTAGAGGATGTCTATTTTTGGTTGGTTATAGCTGCTGAGAGCTCTGGAGGGAATTCCCAGTTTTCAGTGTCCTTGGTAAATAAATTGATTGCAATTTGGTAGGCAGTGGAGAGAGGAAGGTAAAGTTGTTTCAGACTTCATAGGCAACTTAGTATATTCAGGCTTTGCTTGATTGCCAATTATACCTACACTTGTTGGAAAAGCTTGCTCTAAAGCCACCCCAAGGGTGACCTGGGAAAAGCTTACAGCATCTCTAGTCATGCCATTCAGGGAAGAAGAGAAATGCGGGTTTTTCTGGGCAGGGAATTGAGTACCATTCAGCAGTACTGAAAATAAGAAAGAATTATGACACAGGTGGTAAAGCATGATGGATGGTTTGGGAAAGGCTGACTGGCATTTTTATTTACCCTTTCCCATAACAGAACAACAAGAGGGCACTCATTCAATTGAGGAAATCAAAAAGCAGCTCATTTAAAACAAATGAAACTTCACAGCCTATAATGAATTCCAGATACTGTGGCCACAGATTGCCAAGGAAGATTACCAAAGCAATTAAACACTTGTGTGCAAATAATGATAGTGTTTTACAACCTAAATAGGTAGAAAAATAAATCCTGTCCTTTTAGCTAAAGTTAGCTTCTTTTTCTTTAAGAGGTATCTATCTTCCCACTTGCAGAAAAAAAAAGCTGATCTTCAACTGGATACAAAAATTGCTGTTTCCTTCTTTAACAAGTGATGGGATGCTGTGGCCCAGAATTATTAAATCTATGAGAAGAATGGGGCTGTGATGGAGGTCTCTAAGACAGGATGATCCTCAAGTATGGAGGCTAGTTGAAAAGAACTCTTAGACTCAGCATGTTGGTGTACTCATACCTAAGATTTATTACAGCAGCATAGTAGTAGTCAGGATATATAGCTGTAACAAGGGGAGAAGACACAGGCAGAGTTTGCAGGGATCCTTGTGTAGGCTTCCTTATACTCCAGTCCTTCTATGAAGGGTCACAAAAGCACATTGTTTACCAACAGTGTGTGTGTGTGTGTGTGTGTGTGTGTGTGTGTGTGTGACGTTTCTGTCCAGAAAACCCATTAGAGAATGAGCACTCAAGGCTTTTACTGGGGCTGATCACATAAGCACTGCTTAATGTACACCAAAATTCCAGGCTCTAAAATAAAGCAAGTATTTGTCATAAACCATATTATTTCTAAAAACAATCAGTGTAGTGATCCACTCTTCTTAGTGACGTTTTGACTTGGAATATTCCAAGAGCTAAGTTCTCAGATCCAGCCAAGGGCCAGCAGGACAAGCAAGTGCTTCTAAGAGCAGTCTCAGACCTCCTGCATTAAGTCTGTTTCACCAGCGCAGATGATGAAGCGGGGGTGACACTGGGGTTAAAAGGACTTTCAGCTCTAAAGTAAACCAATGGCAATTACTGTAGATTTCACACCATGGCAAAATGAATCACTGAATGATCTAAGAGAGGAAGTCACTTTATTGTATTAAGGTATGGATAAACACGTGATCAAACATTTCTACAAAACTTTGCTTCCTTATCTTGACCTTTATCAGTTGGCCAATTCATTTCCCTTCATACAACAACATAGGAGACTTCCCTGGTGGCTCAGATGGTAAAGTGTCTGTATACAATATAGGAGACCTGGTTTTGATCCCTGGGTCGGGAAGTTTCCTGGAGAAGGAAAAGGCAACCCACTCCAGTACTCTTGCCTAGAAAATCCCATGGACGGAGGAGCCTGGTGTCCATGGGGTCGCAAAGAGTCGGACACGACTGAGTAACTTCACTTCATACAACATAAATAATCTGAATCCAAGATTAATTACACTAAAACAGTTGGAGCAATTTAGAAACTCCAGAAACCTGGGGCTAATATTTGTCCACTTTTTGTTGCTTCCTTATTTTAAAACTAATATGAAAGGTGGCCTTTAAAATTGCTTGATATGTTATCATAAGCACAGAGATAAAAATGCTTCATAAATTTCCACTTTCTAAAAGTATCCCAAATCTTCAGGTCTTAGTATTTAAGTCAACTACATCCTGTACTCCAGACTGGAAGATGAATACAAGGGAACTGGGGAATTGAGGATAGAGGTGATAATGCATTACCTCTAAATATAATTTGAATGGTGACATTGCACATTGAGGAATAATGATTCACAAAATACTTTAAAAATAGCTACATCTCAATATAAGCAGTCACCTATAGTTATAAATATATTTATTTGAATGAAATCAGGAGCACCACTTAGAATGCCTTATTACCTTGAATCATGACTTAAACATAGTTACTGTACTTCAGAAACTGGTATATTTGAAATCAATGCATGGTTTGAAAAAACATTTTTTTTCTATTTTTCACACTTTCAATTCTAATTCAAGATCTGGATGCCTCAAACCTCGACTATTCCAAAAGCCAACTTTATAATCTTCCTTTCTCTAAGATCTACCCATTCAAAATATGTTATTGCTAAATAAGTCTTTCCAAGCATTCTGCTAATGTTATTCTTTGCCCCAGAATCTGATTGATTTCTTTCAGCCTGAGAAGTCTCTAAAACTACCATCATCACTAACTTGGTCCAAATTTAGCTAATTTAAGAATGAATCAATTATATCACTATGGAAGTCATGTTGGAATTGTAGATAGAGTTTGTTCTGTTGTGCTCCCCAGAGAAACAAATAGACTGCCTTCTTCACCCTCCATTAAAATCTAACACATCCTAGGTACATAGATGGTTGAGGTCTTCCATCATGAATGCCTGTATTCTCCCAATTTGATGGTTAATTTTATGCATCAATGTGACTGGGCAAAGAGATGCCTGCATAGGTAGTAAAACTTTATTTTTGAGTGTGTCCGTGAGGGTATTTCTGGAAGAGATTAGCATGTGACTTCAGTAGGCTGAGTAAAAAGATCTGCCCTTACTAACATCTGCAGCATTGCTAGTCTGTTTTTTTTTTTTTTAAACTTTTTGTTTTGTATTGGGGTATAACTGATTAACAAACAATGTTGTGATAGTTTCAGGTGAACAACAAAGGGATTCAGGCAAACATATACATGTATCCATTCTTTTCCAAACTCCCCTCCCATCTAGGCTGACACATAACATTGAGCAGAGTTTCATGTGCTATGCAGTAGGTCCTTATATGTTATCCATTATAAATATAGCAGTGTGTACATGTTAATCCCAAATTCCCTAACTATCCCTGCCTACCATCCTTCCCCCGCCAGCAACCATAAGCTCATTTTGTGTATCTGTTTCTGTATTTTAGGTGAGTTCATTTGTATCATTTCTTTTTAGATCCCACATATCATATGTCATATGATATTTCTCCTCTCTGCCTGACTTATTTCACTCAGTATGAGACTTTCTGGGTCCATCCATATTGCTGCAAATGGCATTATTTCATTCTTTTTAATGTCTAAGTAGTATCCCATTGTATATATGTACCATTTATCCAGTACCCTAGTCTGTTTTCAAAATGCTGAATAGAACAAAAACGCTACTTCTGTCTTTCTTCTTGAGGTGGGCATATTTTACCTGCCCTTGAATTTTTAGTTTTTGAGCTTTTGAATTCTAGAACTTAATCAACAGCTGCGTTGTTCTCAAACCTCTGGACTTGGATTGAATTATACCACTAGCTTCCCTCATTCTCCTGTTGGAACTGCAGATTGTGGGACTTCTTGGCCTCAGTAACCAGATGAACCAATTCCTACAATAAATCTCCTCTGTCTGTCTCATTTCTGTCTCTCTTTCTATTTCTCTTTCTATCCATCCTAGTGGTTCTGATCCTCTGGAGAATGCTAATATACCCACCAAGTTTCCCATATGCTTTGATGAAAAATGATGTTTGTAGGGTCTTCTAGAGAATCTTGCAAAGTGTTTTTCTCTTCTCAAGTAATCCATTCTAATATTCCCACCCCACTCCCTATGCTTTCTGACCCATCTTAACACTCTGCTAAGGCTGTTGCAATGTCTCCACCTTATCTATCGTACAAACCATCACCCCACTCAACAACAGCAGCATGTTTGGATTGATTCCAGATGTTGTTGCTGTGACATTAAATCCTGAATCATGAAAGAATGTTGCCCTGGAATAGTCTTCCCTCTTCACCCTTGTGACCCACTCCCACACCTGTCCCTCTGGTTCCTTCTTGTATACATGAGCCCAGTTCTTCAGTTATTTGGGGGAGCAAACTATTCCCATTCCAAGTAGAGATTATAATGTCCTATTCAGGTTATATCGAAACTTGTCCATAATTATTGGCCTGAATGAATATCTTGAGTAGCAGCAGCAGAGCAGAATATGTATCATCTTGAAAGTAAAATGCTTCAGGTGTGGTCTTTTGCAAGCCTTCTAAGCAAAGTAAGACCAGTTTTCTCTGGCATGGAAATAAAAGCTGCTTCTGTATAATTCAAGATTCTTAGGCTTGTCACCCAAATGTTCTCAATTCAGATCTCAGGTACTATGCCCTCCTATCAGATCTCTAACTTTAATATAAGGCCTGTTAAATTTGTATGTTTAGTATCCTTTGCACATCTGATACCTTTACAATTAAATCCTGGCATGAATTTTAGCCCAATCTATCCTCTTGCTGTGGGAGATAAGTGAAAGTGAAGTCGCTCAGTCGTGTCCGACTCTTTGCGACCCCATGGACTATAGCCCACCAGGTTCCTCTGTCCATGGGATTCTCCAGGCACAAATACTGGAGTGGGTTGCCATTTCCTTCTCCAGGGGATCTTCCTGACCCAGGGATCGAACTTAGGTCTTCCGCATTGCAAGCAGACACTTTAACATGTGAGCCACCAGGGAAATACCATCACACATGCCTTTTGACTTCCATTGCTTGTCATTTTTAAAACTGAAGATTTCCAAAGCAAGGGTCTTGGAATTAAGTCAGTGCTCTTCACAATTCTTTCAGTTATTGGTGTCCTCAAGCTGTTTAGATACCTGACTTACTAGTACTTCATCTTCCACTGGTATAGCATGCCAGTCCATCATCAGTAAGAGCAATAACTTGGTTTCTCTGGCTCACCAGGAGTTATCATGGTGAGCAGGAACCTGGAGGGCAAAAGTCCACGGAGTCGCAAAGAGCTGGACATGACTGAGCCCTCAGACACACGCATACAAATATCTAAAATAAATATCTGTGGAAAAATGATTTTACACTAAAACTGATTTTACACTGATAGTGGGGGAGGAGTTTATAGATAATCTCTGAAACGGGATTCATGAATATTCGTGAACACCAAATATCAACACTAATACTGTCTTTGTTGCTACATAACATTAAATGACCCCTTTCCAGAATCCCAGGACTAAATAGACTATAACCTGCAAAATTTAGAAACACGCAGGAGATATTTTTTTCTCAATCTTGAATCATTGAATATTTTCTGCAAATCTGCAAATAACAGTATCTCCTTTTTGCATAGTAGATGCTCCATGAAAGTTTTATATTAAATAAAATAAGACTCTGTTATTTGCTGTCCACTCTGAATTTCTCATGGGAAAGCAAACTCAATGATTTTATATGAAAGATGATTTGCAAAATAAATATTCATAAAATATTCATGAATCCCCATTTCAGAGATTATATATAAAACTCTCTCCCCCACTATGAGTTTTAATGTAAAATCGGTTTTCCACAGATATTTATTTTAGAGTCAGATAAGATTTCCAGAAACAAATCTTAGATAGATGTATTTGTGTGTGTGCATGTGTGTGCTCAGTCATGTCCAGCTCTTTGTGACCCCATGGATTGTAGCCTGCCAGACTCCTCTGTCCATGGGATTTTCCAGGCAAGAATTATGGGTGGGTTGCTGTTTCCTTCTCTAGAGGATCTTCCTGACCAGGGATTGAATCCCACATCTCCTACACTGGCAGGCAGATTCTTTACCGCTGACCACTAGGGAAGCCCCAGATATATCTGGAGCCCCTTTCTCCACTATTCCACTCTTGTTCATGAAGTTGGAAGTCTACCTCTATAGGAAATATTGAAAATCTTACTTCTATCCCCTTTTCAATGACTCACTCATCTCTGCCCAGAAGAGGAATGGCTTGTGTGGTAGGCAAGACAGGGAAAAAGATCTGAGTACTGGCCACATGTACTTGCTTCTCTATTTGAGGTGGTGTGTTGGAGGATGGGCTGGTTGGGGAGTCGGGGCAATTTCCCACGTTCTGAGCCTGTGACTGAGGGTGAATATGTCACCTAAATAGACCAACTGACTCTCCACTTGAGCTGGTCCCAATATCTAGATTACAATGTGCCAAAGCAGATTGAGCTTCCACTTTTTAGCCAATGAAGTTTTATTTATAAACTGTATTTATAGAAGAAGAAAGTGCCTTTCAACATACTTCCAATTGTATTAAGAGACTACACAGACTTTTTTGCATCTGTTTGAGTTAATGAGAGCTGGATACTGACATTACAGAAATTTAATTATTACCAAGGTTTTGGTTAGTAAGATCAACTTCTAAAAATGAATATAGATGAAAAATGTAAATGAATATACAGTTTACTTCATAAACATTTTAATAAACCTTTGAAGAAATTTTTAATCTTAAGTTTATAAATCAATGGTACAATTTCAGGTGTCTTTTTCTATTCAAACAAACCAAGGTCTTTGTGTTTCTTAGTCAACAGTCAGAGAGAAATATACTTATATTAAGTAAATAGAAATTTATCTGAAACAGACTTGTAAGTATATGCCAACCTTTCCTTAACTGATCTAACAATATACTATACCAGCTGTGTATTTGCTTCCCTAAGCACCTATGTTAACAGTCTCCCATTCTTTCCTGGCTTCAGTAACAGCTTCTAAGCCAAGAACTGAATCACCGATTTCAGATATATTTTTCTATCCAGAGATAAATTTAAAATGTTGAGCTCATAAATTTCTGCTTTTACAGAGGCAGCCTGATTTTATTAGCTATTTTAAATAGCATTTCCCAATCCAGGATTTCGAGCAATAAAGACTATTTCTTAAATGTTAAACATTTCCTAAGGAATGGGGGTCCGATTAGCAATCAGAGAATCTATTAACATGTTTCTCATAATAATAACAACCAGTGCCTGTTTCACTAGAGAACTATCTCATCATAAGTAATTCTCGTTATTGAGGTAGCATCGTTGTATAGGACTTGGAGAGAATTTCAGACGTTTGTGATGTTTTTAATGTGTGAATTTATCTCTGCTATTTTCGCTTTATTGTTCTTCCCCACTATGACTTTTGGAGTGGGAACAAGTTTCTGATTTGTAATGATGTGTCTAGTGATTACATTTTTCTCCATGGGGATTAGAAAAGCTAGTAAAATAGAACTACAGTGTTGTGGATAGGTGTCACTAAGTATAGTTAGGAGACAAACCTTGCAGCTTTAACTTAGGACTGTAAAATAGAAATTAGACTTCCTTGTATCCTTCATGTACTTCTAAGATTGTACACTGAAGTTATCCTGTTACAAGTAGGCTAGTATCTCAAAGGTAACAATGCCTTTGCCGATAAGCTCAAGGAAACTAAGAACTGAGAGAGTGTGGCCAAAATAGCCAAGTAGGAAGAACCCCTTCCACAGGCACAGGAAAATTATAATAATCTTCAGAGAAACTGTCTATGAAAAAGACCTAAGACTCGCAGAATATATTTTCCACAACTAAAGGCATAAAGAGGGAACCACAGGGAGACTGGTAGGAAGGGTGGAGACATGGAATAAACAGGACCCACATACTTGGGCAGATGACTCACAAGGGAGAGGATGAACACATTGCAGAAGTCTCTACATGGAACAAGGGTCTGAGCACCACGTGGTTGCCTAGACCTAGGGGTCCCACATTGGGAAGACTGGCTTTGAAGACCAATAGGACTTGCATTGAGGAAGGCATGGGAATCCAGCGTTCTTGCCTGGAGACTCCCCATGGACAGAGGAGCTTGCCAGGCTAGAGTCCATGTGGTCGCAAAGAGTTACACACGACTGAGTGACTCAACACAGCACAGCTCAGCACAGGACTTGCATTAGGGGAGCCAAAAGGCCGTGGGAAATAGCTCTTAAGTGAAATATCCTGCCTTAAGGGTATTAAGCTATTACCCACCTTAAAGGTTTCCCTGGTGGCTCAGGAAGTAAAGAATCCACCTGAAACGCAAGAGACCTGGGATTGATCCCAGATCAGGAAGATCCTCTGGAGAGACAAATGGCTACCCACTCCACTATCTTGCCTGGAGGGCTACAGCCCATGGGGTTGCAAAGAGTTGGACACGAGTGAGCAACTAAGTAAGCAAGTGGCATACACAAAACCCCAGATGTTCCAAGTCCCAACGCAGAGGCAATAATTTGAAAGAGGCCCAAGTCAGAGCCATTGGCTTAACTTGGAGAGCCTCTCAGAGAGACAAAAGGAGATTGGGACTCCCCCTAGGGACACAGATGGCTGGTGGCAGCCATGTGGGGGGACCCATTTATCACAGGGTCACTCTTTTGGAAACCTTCCTTTAGCCTATTAGTGCTGAGAGCTTACTCATCTACTGGTGGGCCAGCACCAGCCATGGAACACCCTGGGCTCTGCAGTCAGTTGTGCCAGGACTGGCTCTTGTCCACCAGTGGACTAGCCGCCACCACTTGAGGCAGAGTCTGGCAGCCAACTGGACTAGGAGCCAGCCCAGCCAGCCAGTGTGACCACATTAGTCAGTCCTGCCACATCAGAAGCTCCCATACAACTCACAAGGGGGGCACCTTTGGAGCGTGCAGTTCTGGTGACCAGAGTAGAGTACACTGTTGAGCCCCATAGGACATCTCCACATAAGGCCTGTGATCAATGAATTAGTCTCCTTCTTAATGTTCTTTGCATAAAAGCTCTCCTTAGTAGCTACCATACTTACAGACTTTGAGAATGAATGTGTAAAGATGTAGAAAACACACAAATGCAACTTTTGTGGGTTTCTGGGTGTGTCTAAATTGAGGACTTAGGATGATTATGTTATTAACAGTGAAGTGAACTCAGGAGGCAAGCTTAGATTGCGAGGGACTATCTCGGTTCTAAGTCCTATGGCCAAAATGTGAATATGAACTGTCTTTCCCAAGGCCACTGCCAGGAAACACATGCTCTGGACCTGATAACATTGGGTATCTGCTTTCAGTATTTTGACTGAGAATAATAAGCAAGGTTAAGTTTCTCATGCAGCTATGAAACTTAAGCATTAGAGTCCTTGAACGGCATGGGCCTCTTCCAAGAACCTCAGGCGAGTACTGACCACATAGTTACAAGATCATTTACTTCTTTTATAAAATTTATAAACATAAGATACTTGAACTGATAGATGAAGACCACTGTGTTTCTCCACTCTGATTCCCTTCTCTCATATCCACTTTCTTCTCTCACCATTTAGTTTGGAATGACCAAATGAGAAAGACTTTGGGGAATCTAATTAAGCTAAAAAATTGGAATGAAGGTATGTTTAGTTTTAGTTTAGTGGGATACATCTATGAGGGTTGCATTTACCTATCTTTAACTATCTCTTTGCTGGTCATTCTAGTCTAGGAATAGCCCTACCGTCTGCTATGCCAATAACTCTATTGCTGTGAAATGACTGTGGACAGCCAGAGGCCATATAGTAATGTAACAGTGCTTTTGCTATTTGGCCATGGAAACACATATATAGTAAAAGAGAATCAGGACTTGAAATACACAGGTCAGAAACCAGTCTGTGGAACATTCTTCTGATCTTTATACATTTTAAAGTATAAGTGATAAATTCATCTTTCAAATGTTCTCATTTATGAAACATAAACTCAAAAAATGTAGACAATATGCAATTATAAATACATCCTACTTGTTACTTTTATTGGAGTCACATGAAATAAAAAATTAAAATTTTGTGTCTATTAGGACATGAATAGTATGAAAGCTAAGTATATTTATATATATTCACAAGTTTTATGCATCCCAACATATAAGACCTTGACTAAGTATATCTGATATATCTTGTCTTGAAGAGAATTCTGATGGTTTAGGAAGAGGGGCACATGACATCACTAGCAACATGGGGGAAATGTCTGAAAAAAAAACACACACATCTTTACAAAATTTCCACATATATTCATCAGTAAGTCAATGTGCATAGCATAAGGATTATTTGGTTATGCAATTATGTGGTTCAGCACTATGTAATGACAATTTTGAATGCATTTGCATTGCTTTTGTGTGCACCTTATAAAGATTAAAAAAGAAGTTTTTAGAATAATTAAATGAATGAATAAGCTCTTGAAGTGTTTGACTGTTGAGTTAATAAAGAGTGAAACATAAAAATACATTTGAAAAGAGCTTACATTGCTTGCTAATTTTAAACAATTATTGATGAAAAGTTAAGATAAAATGTATAATACATTATGACAACCAGATGTCACTGACAAATTGATTAGAGTGATCATTTTAAAGATTATTTAACATTAGTCACTCATAGGAAAATTTGAAGTGACCTAAAATCTCATATATGAAAGAAGCTTGATAGTAATTGTAAAAATGGACATGGGTTTTAAATCTGAAAACACCTTTTTAAGTCTATCAATGATAGTAGAAAAGTAGTTTGATCAATCGTGATAAAGTAAAGAGTAAATTATCTCTCTATTCTTCCTGGAGAAATGATATTATAAAACAATGACCATACAAGAACAGGTATTGGAAATGCAGCCAAAGTAGAGAAAAATTATTATGCATGCATGAGACAGTAGATTAATGAAAATATTAACAGCTTCAAGAAATACTCCCAGTTAAATGTCAACTGTGAAAAAGTTGATTGGTATTATTCTGATTTATTTTCTCAACAATCACATTTGTATCAAATATAGTTCAAACTTTATAATCTTTCTTTTAAGAAGGGATCCCCAAAGTATTTATTTTAATACTCCTAAAAATTAAATATACAGTATGACAGTGTGTTACTCTTCAACAGATATCCTGGGGAAATTCTCGTACAAAAAGAGGCAGAGTGCCAGTCATGTGTGCTATGCCTGACAGCTTGTAAAGCTGATCATGGACACACTCAATCCTGGATCAGATACAAAGCTCTGATCAGACTCTTTATTCCATATGCTTGTGCCTTATATGTCATCTCAGTCTTTAAAATTTCTATACTTTCATTTGTTTGTAATGTTAGGCTTTTCTTATAAACTCTTTCAATACTCTCACTGCTTTTACTCTTATCAGACATGATGGTGTTAATAAGATTTATTCTTAAAAGAACCTAAAACTAAGCATAAATTCAGCAAACACCCAATAAATTAATAATAAATTGACTGAAACTAAAATGATTGCATGATATCCAATGCCTCCCATTAATCATAGGCAAAGAGGACACCCTTTAAGCAAAACCTGAACAAATTTTTAATAAATATTAAAAAGTTAAAAAATATGACAAGGAGCTTTTCATTATTTAGATCATGTAAAATGAAGCATTTGTACATAAATTCACTCAACCACTGCGGTATCTGCTCTAGGTTATCTGAACCTCTGTTTACTTTCATCATTGACTATGTTCATTTTTTCCTGTAATAAATACATGCCAGAGAATATCTGGAAGGATATGGAGGAAGTTATTTTGGATTAATGGGGGGTCAATATAATTAGATATCATAGAAGAAGCATTAGCTCCTACAACATAGTATACATATACATGTATATGTGACATTTCCTCATTTCTCCTTTTAAAACAAGACTCCTAGATTCTTCTCAAAACCATTTGAAAGAGTTAAACATTAGGTTGACTTTCATCCTTTTAGAACTTTGTGCAAACACTTTTAGTGACAGTTCTTAACTCCTGAGATTGACAACCCTCTTCATGTAATAGGTAGTTGTAGGGAGGGTGATATGTAGGAAGGAGGAAGATGCTATTTTCAAATTTGAAACAAGAGTGAGTGCACTCAGATTTAGGGATCGCATTAAAGGGATAAGGATATGAGAAATACCTGAAATGGATACAGGGGGTTGACAGTCAAACCAAATTTTATTTAGTTTGCCTCTAATTTTACAAAAGGACTTTTCTTGGACTGTACTTCCCCAAATCTTTTTTGCTTGCTTAGTCACATCATCCAAGTCTCTGAACTTTTCTCTACCACCTCCAACTGCAGGACCTCTTCTCTAAGATTCTTTCACTATATTTTGCTTAGGAATGTCCCTTTCTGAAATTTTGTGTTGTCATTGATATATAGTTAATTTACAATATTATGTTAGTTTCAGGTATACAACAAAGTGATTCAGGTATGTACATATTTTTCAGATTATATTCAATTGTATATTGAATATAATTCTTTGTGCTATATGGTAAATCTTGTTGCTTTTCTAACAGTAGTTCATATCTGTTCATCTTATCCTCTTAATTTTTCCCTCCCTCTCTTTCCCCTTTGGTAACAAGAAGTTCATTTTCTATGTCTGTGAGTCTTTTTCTATTTTATATATCAATTAGTTTGCATTATTTTTTAGATTACACATATAAGTGATATCATACTGTATTTGTCCTTCTCTGACTTACTTCTCTCATTATTAAGGTCCATTCATATTTCTGCAAATGGCAATGTTTAGATTTTTATGGCTGAATAATATTCTGGTGTGTGTGTGTGTATTCATATATATGTATATAGAGTATGTATGCATGTATGTGTATACACACACACACACATCTATATGTGTATATACACACACACATACACATCTTCTGAGGCCAATCATCTGTTGGTAGCCACTTGGGTTGTTTCCATATCTTGGCTATTACAATAAAAATCTTCAAAAAATGTGTTTATTGCCTATCTCCCTCACTAAAATATAAACTCTCTGAGGACCAGTTTGTTTTTTTTTTTGTTACTATACTGAGTCCTAGGATTGTGCCCAGGACATAGTAGATGGGTTGGAAATGTTTTTAGTTCTCACAAATTCTTAAAGTTTAACAACTTGCTGTTTTAGACACATATATATGCTAAAGACTCAATATATGTGTTAAATGCTATAGTTCAAAGACATTATCATTTATTGTAGACAGAGGCCAAAAATGCTAAAAATATAAAATCAATATTTTACATACATAAGCATTCTATACTCCTTCAACATAAATGCATATTTAATCACTGTCCTAGTTTTAAGTGTGTTTTTCCTAGCATCACTAATCTTCAGGGAAATGCTAATCAAAATCGCAGTGAGATGTCACCTTACATCTTGCACAATGGCTATTATCAAAAAGACAAAAGACAACAAGTATTGGCAAGAATGTAGAGGAAAAGGAACCCTTCTGCATTTTTGGTAAGAATGTCAATTGGTAGAGCAAATAGGAAAAACAGTGTGGATGTTCCTCAAAAAATTATAAATAGAATTACCATATGACCCAGGAATCTCACTTCTAGGTCTATATGTGAATGAAATGAAATCACTATCTTGTAAAAGTATCTGCACAGTCCTCTTCATGCAGCATTATTCTCAATAGCCAAGGCATGGTCACAACTTAAGTGTCTCTCTGTAGATAAATGAAAAAAATACATGTGATACATAAAATCTTTTGCAACAAGAGGATCAACCTTGAAGGCCTTGTACTAAGCAAAATAAGTCAGACAGAGAAAGACAAGTATTATGTCATCTCCCAAAGCCAAAGTCTTAGAAATAGACGAGAACAGTGATTGCCAGAGGCTGAGAATGGTGAAAATAGGGAGATGTTAGGCGAAGGGTAGAAACTTCAATTTATAAGGCAAATAACTCCTGGGAATCTAATGTACAGAACGGTGATTATAATTGGCAATGCCATATTTTCTACTTGAAAGTTTCTAGGAATGTAGATCTCAAATGTTCTCATCACACACACAAAGACATATGCATGGGTGTGTGCTCTGTTTCTCAGTTGTGTCTGACTCTTTGTGACCCCATGGACTGTAGCCCACCAGGCTCCTCTGTCCATGGGATTCTCAGGCAAGAATACTAGAGCAGGTTGCCATTTCCTCTTTCAGGGGATCTTCCCAACTCAGGGATGGAACCCACATCTGTGTCTCCTGCATCGGCAGTTGCCACTGAGCCATCTGGGAAGCTCTCATAAGCACATGCATGCACACGCGCGTGCGCACACGCACACACACACAAATGGTAATTATTTGAGGTGATAGAGATTTTAACTAACTTCACTTTGGTAATAATTTTGCAATATATATGTATATAAAATCATCTATTTCTACACCTGGAATTAGAACAAGGTTATATGGCATTTACATCTCAGTAAAGCTGGAAAGGAAAGGATATATTGGCTATATATTAAACACTTGAATTTATGGGTTTTAAAAATAAGACTTTTTAATGTTTTATAATATGAACAAGTTTAAGTGACTTTGCATTGTGTTTTTTATTTTATAAAGAGAGAATTTAATCCTTATCCTTCTGAGATAAAAGCTACATGTAGCAGCCCCTTGCTGATACTCACTTGTACTTGATCCCATGTTATGTTATCAATTTAATCAAAAATAGTATTTTGCCAAAATGCTGATACACAATTTTTTTCTGTTAAACACAGCTGGATCCTGTAAAATGATTAATATTAATACAGGAAATTAAAACATGAATGAAGTGGGGAAAAGGGAAGCAAATGAAATAAGTGCTGAGAACACAGTGTTTACTCAGCTACTAGATTAACTTTTCTTACACCTAGAGGAAAAGAGAAAGAGAAATTTTAGGCAGTCACTGGGGAGTCACCTGACATGGCAGAAAGTGAATTGGAGTAAGTACTCAGAGGTTCTAATAGTCCCAGCTATAGCATTAAATAGCTATGATATTATTAGCAAGTTTCTTTGGCATCTGGCCTTCAATCTCTCCATTGGAATATTTCTTTCAGTTCTGTAGATCTCAAACCTACAAATTATACTTGATTGCTCTATTTTTTCCCTTATGTGCTACATCAGCCGGGGATTTCCCCTTAGCTTTAATTCCAACATATATCTTGAATACACATCCTTTTACCAACTCCTCTGCTGTCAACTTAGTCTAAGCCATGGCTGTTTCTCTCCTAGACTTCAAAACTAGTATCATGAATGGTTTTCCTGCTTCAAATCTCACTATTGTCTATAGTTTTTGTCCACATAGCAGTTGGTATACTTTAAAAACAGTGAAACTCTCCAATGTATTTCAATTATAATTGGAATAAAAGCCATGTTCCTTACTCTGCATTCAAAGCCTTTTATGCCTAAGCATCTGTCTGCCTCTGACTCTTTCTACTGTAACACTTCCATTACTGACAATAACAGATTCACACAGGTCATCTTTCTAACCTCCAAACACATTGGGAATATCCTATCACAACTACTTTGATGTCCCATCTGCTAAGAACACTCTTTCCCAGGACTTCAGCTTTTTATTATGTCACTATTTCCACCAGGTCACTTTGTCAGGCAGATTTTCCCTGATCACACAATCTTATGTTGCCACTGTTTTACTTCCCATTATATTCTAACCCATAATCTCATTTGAGGTCCCGCATGGCACTTACCAGTATCAGATAATAATCTATGTGTATACAGGTTTATTTTATTCTCCTCAACAAAACAAGAAACTCACTGAACAAGAAATTTGTTGTTCACTATTAGCCTCAGTGTCCAGAATGATTGCCACATGACAGATACTGAGTGAAAATATTCTTGAATGAATAGTCAATGAATCAGTAAAGAAGACTGGTAACAAGTCTTTGCTTAGCAAGAGATGAAAATAGATTTCCTCTTTAACTGTCATCAGGAGGTTCTTTATTCTTCTTCACTTTCTCCAAAAGGGTGGTGTCATCTGCATATCTGAGTTCAGTTCAGTTCAGTTCAGTGCTCAGTCATGTCCGACTCTTTGCAACCCCATGAATCGCAGCACGCCAGGCCTCCCTGTCCATCACCAACTCCCAGAGTTCACTCAGACTCACGTCCATCGAGTCAGTGATCCAGCCATCTCATCCTTGGTTGTCCCCTTCTCCTCCTGCCCCCAATCCTTCCCAGCATCAAAGACTTTTCCAATGAGTCAACTAGTCACATGAGGTGGCCAAAGTATTGGAGTTTCAGCTTTAGCATCATTCCCTCCAAAGAAATCCCAGGGTTGATCTCCTTCAGAATGGACTGGTTGGATCTCCTTGCAGTCCAAGGGACTCTCAAGAGTCTTCTCCAACACCACAGTTCAAAGGCATCAATCTTTCGGTTTTCAGTCTTCTTCACAGTCCAACTCTCACATCCATACATGACTACTGGAAAAACCATAGCCTTGACTAGACGGACCTTAGTCGGCAAAGTAATGTCTCTGCTTTTCAATATGCTATCTAGGTTGGTCATAACTTTTCTTCCAAGGAGTAAGGGTCTTTTAATTTCATGGCTGCAGTCACCATCTGCAGTGATTTTGGAGCCCCAAAAAATAAAGTCTGACACTGTTTCCACTGTTTCTCCATCTATTTCCCATGGAGTGACGGGACCGGATGCCATGATCTT
>SJYQ01000241.1:0-15311 GCA_006410935.1 Redunca redunca | reverse complement strand
CTTTGGCATAGTCAATAAAGCAGAAATAGATGTTTTTCTGGAACTCTCTTGCTTTTTCCATGATCCAGCAGATGTTGGCAATTTGATCTCTGGTTTATCTTCCTTTTCTAAAACCAGCTTGAACATCAGGAAGTTCACAGTTTATGTATTACTGAAGCCTGGCTTGGAGAATTTTGAGCATTGCTTTACTAGCATGTGAGATGAGTGCAATTGTGCGGTAATTTGAGCATTCTTTTGCATTGCCTTTCTTTGGGATTGGAATGAAAACTGACCTTTTCCAGTCCTGTGGCCACTGCTGAGTTTTCCAAATTTGCTGGCATATTGAGTGCAGCACTTTCACAGCACCAACTTTTAGGATTTGAAATAACTCAACTGGAATTCCATCACCTCCATTAGCTTTGTTCATAGTGATGCTTCTCAAAGCCCATTTGACTTCATATTCCGGGATGTCTGGTTCTAGGTGAGTGATCACACCATCGTGATCTTCTGGATCATGAACATCTTTTTTGTACAGTTCTTCTGTGTATTCTTGCCACTTCTTCTCAATATCTTCCGCTTCTGTTAGGTCCATACAATTTCTGTCCTTTATTGAGTCCATCTTTGCATGAAAAGACCCTGATGCTGGGAAAGATTGAAGGTAGGAGAGGAAGGGGATTACAGAGGATGAGATGGTTGGATGGCATCACTGACTCAATAAGGATGAGTTTGAATAAACTCTGGGTGTTGGTGATGGACAGGGAGGCCTGGCGTGCTGTGGTCCATGGGGTAGGGAAGAGTCAGACATGACTGAGTGACAGAACTGAACTGAACTTTCATAAAATGTTCCCTTGGTATCTCTAATTTTCTTGAAGAGGTCTCTAGTCATTCCCATTCTATTGTTTTCCTCTATTTCTTTGCACTGATCACTGGGGAAGGCTTTCTTATCTCTCCTTGCTATTCTTTGGAACTCTGCATTCAAATGGGTATCTTACCTTTCCTTTTTGCTTTTCTTCTTTTCATAGCTATTTGTAAGGCCTCCTTAGACAGCCATTTTGCTTTTTTGCATTTATTTTTCTTAGGGATGGTCTTGATCCCTGTCTCCTGTACAATGTCACGAACCTCCATCCATAGTTCATCAGGTGCTCTATCAGATCTAATTCCTTTTATCTATTTGTCACTTCCACTGTATAATCATAAGGGATTTGATTTAGGTCATACCTAAATGGTCTAGTGGTTTTCCCTACTTTCTTCAATTTAAGTCTGAATTTGGCAATAAGGAGTTCATGAGCTGAGCCATAGTCAGCTCCCAGTCTTGTTTTTGCTGACTATATAGAGCTTCTCCACCTTTGGCTGCAAAGAATACAATCAATCAGTCTGATTTTGGTGTTGGCCATCTAATGATGTCCATGTAGTCTTCTCTTTTGTTCTTGGAAGACCATGTTAGTTTCTTCAGCATTACTGATATGAGCATAGACTTGGATTAATGTGATATTGATTGGTTTGCCTTGGAGATGAACAGAGATCATTCTGTCATTTTTGAGATTGCATCCAAGTACTGCATGTTGGGCTCTTTTGTTAACTATAATGGCTACTCTATTTTTTCCTAAGGGATTCTTGCCCACAGTAGTAGATGTAATGGTCATCTGAGTTAAATTCACCCATTCCAGTCCATTTTAGTTTGCTGATTCCTAGAATGTTGACGTTCACTCTTGCCATCTCCTGTTTGACCACTTTCAATTTGCCTTGATTCATGGACCTAACATTCCAGGTTCCTATGCAATATTGCTCTTACAGCATCAGATGTTGCTTCTATCACCAGTCATATTCACAACTGGGTGTTGTTTTTGCTTTAGCTCCATCTCTTCATTCTGTCTAAAGTTATTCTCCACTCTTCTCCAGTAGCATATTGGTCACCTACCAAACTGGGGAGTTCAACTTTAAGTGTCCTAATTTTTTTTGCCTTTTCATACTGTTTATGGTGTTCTCAAGGCAAGAATACTGAAATGGTTTGCCATTCCCTTTTTCAGTAGACTACAGTTTGTCAGAAGATTCTTTTATAAAATACTTAATCCATAATTTATCCCTGAAAATATATCTTTTGAATTGTTTCCTTACATTACAATTTAGATTTTATTTGTCCCTGTATCAGTGCAAGTGTAAAATTATAAAGTTCTAATTACAGTTAAGTATTTACAAGTAATCACCTAGATTTTGGGGAACTCACTCATTTTTCTCATACTTCTTGCCATTTTCTACAGCATTCAGTGCAATTTTTTCCACTTCTGCTCTTCAGGGACTCACAATATCCTTCTACCTTAAATTTAATTTAAGGTGGTTACTGTTAAAAGAGGATAGAATTTTGTTAGCAAGTCAGGACAGTCTAATAATTGATCTGCTTTCACTTGAAAACTGAGTCTCTCCTTTTATGCAATGAAAAGGGTGAAACTTAGGCACAGATTACAGAAAAGGACAAAGTGACCTAGAGTAGAGAGATGGATTATGATTCTAGATATAACAACTTTCACACAGGAGACTAGAATAAGCTTTAAGAGCCAGGGAAAAAGAAATCTCTTTAGATTTCCATCTTTTGGCCTAACTCTAACTTGGGTCTCTGAACAATATGTACTGGTCTTTCCACAGCTCAGGCTAGGCTGTGCTTGGATGTAGAACTTGTGCCTATATTTACAAAAACTGTGAGGATTATTTCTGTATTGAGTATCTACTGGTTTAAGATAAAGGAACTTAGACTTCATTGTGTACTAATGGTCTTCTTCTTCTATTTATCTCTGCTGCTGCTAAGTCACTTCAGTAATGTCCGACTCTGTGTGACCCCATAGACGGCAGCCCACCAGGCTCCACCATCCCTGGGCTTTTCCAGGCAAGAACACTGGAGTGGGTTGCCATTTCCTTCTCCAATGCATGGAAGTGAAAAGTGAAAGTAAAGTCACTCAGTCATGTCTGACTCTTCCTGACCCCATGGACTGCAGCCTACCAGGCTCCTCTGTCCATGGACACGAGTATAGGAGTGGGTTGCCATTGCCTTCTCTGCTATTTATCCCTAGAAAAGAGGAATAATTTCAATGTGAAAGCTGTGTACGAAAGGGGCCACAGTGTCTTACTCAAAGAACTGTCAAAATCTAGCCTGCCATGACAAAAACCTACTGTAAAATGAAAACCAAATTGATCATCTTCTCACTTCCTTACATGGTTTGATAAAATGACAATTTATACTTATGACCAAATTATTTCAGAAATAGTCCTTTGCTAGAGATAGATACTTGAATTCTGTTAGAACAGAGTCCATCAAGGACGAATTTCAGTGAGCTTTCATGTTATAAGCACCGTTTTTCTCAAAACAGATATGGAATCTTTCATAAAGCTGTTAAGGTATATTGAGTAAATAATGCCTGCTTTACTATAATTTTAACTACATATTCATTTGACAAATAGGAGGAATATAGAGGGGCTGAATAACTACATTTTGGTAACAGCTTTCAAAGACATCATTCTTCCAGGAAAAAATGCATTGAGACAAATGATCCCTTAATATTTAAGTGCTTATCATAAATATTTAAATTCAATGATATTTTGCAAATGAAATCTTTAAGTTAAATAAACNATTCAATGATATTTTGCAAATGAAATCTTTAAGTTAAATAAATTTTAAAATAAATTGAGTGTGCACAGAATGGGTAAGAGCGAGTGGCTTGAATATGCCACATGCTTATTTTTATATCATTTTTATGTTAAAATATTGATACAATCTTCTAAAATATGTGTCCCTTATGCAGTTAGAGCTAGCCTAGACAAAGCAGTTTTCTACCTTAATTAAAATTAAAAAGGAGTTGATGAACTAAAGAATTCAGAAGGGTGCTAAATGCTGATTTAACTGTAACATCCTTAAACAATTCATATGGTAAACTTACACTTGGAATTATGGAGTTCCCTGATGTAGTTGGTATCATATTTGTAGTCATCACTAATTTTCTTATGCAGTTTGGGTGGAAAGTTTAGCTTTATGCATCTGCTAAAAACTGCACAGTGCTTAGAATGACACAATTTCATCTGGATTCACAAATTCCAATTTATTCCTAAGTGACTTTGCTGTGCACAATCTGAAAATATAAGCATATGAATTCATAGGCACCGTTGAAAAATGTTGGGATAAACTAGCAAGCATATGCACAAACACAAAAACAATCAGGGTCATCTTACTGTGCCCAAAGGTGGCATGCATGAACAAGGGCTACATAAATTTATTAGTGGTTACACATCTCTACAGACACTTTGCAAGTAAAATGTCTTGACTGTTTTCTAAACCATTATTGTATTGCTAGTAGTCTTTGGCAACTATTCAACTACAGCAATTTCATGAATTAATGTCCCATGTATGCAATATTTCTATCTAGCTTCAGAACTGATAATGAGCAGCATGCCTGATCACAAAATATTGGTTTAAAACTTTAATGATGGTCATGATTTATTAATGCACTTGTCTACATCTGCTAGAGGGAGCTTTCTGCATGTCTCAATGGAAATCTTGATTTTTTGAATGTGAACTGAGGAGAAAACAGGCATGTAAGTTATTGCTTTCTTATATGTCATCCTTATAATGTCTTAGGGGAGCTATGGCTTTGCTATTCCCAGCTGAATTTGGCCTTTCCATATAACTTAATTAGTGACCAAAGCAAATACTCCTGATGTGATTTACTTGGGATAAATCCAAGGCTTGTATATTATATGTACAACAGTCTTTATAAATTTATGTGAGGCTTATTTTTATAGCGTTATCATTGTTGTAGGGATACTGGCTTTATTTATGCGTCTTCCAACTGCATGCACAGAGAGCAACAAGTGTGACTCAAGGCTCAGCCAAGACTAATTACATTTCCAAATTCACTTGACTTTCTCTTCTTTTTTCACTGTAGTAAAAAATGAATAAAAGGGCACACACCATAGAGATTGTTAATAAGTAACTTCATTAGGTGATGTAGTCATGAGGTTGTTGCATTTTGCAACATATAGACACAGAAAAAAAAAAAAAAGAGAATTGACTCTCTACTTTCCCCACAAATGAGGATACAAAATTCCATAGCAGTTTTTGGTATGTCTATGCAGGAACCATAAAAGTACCAGAAACCTCCTTGGAACTATTGGGAATAACTACAACAAAATTTAACAAGACACTTGGACATTTTAATCCAGAAAGAACAGATGTTTACTCAACTGGTAACAACTCAGGAACTGGTTCCTGAGTTCCATTTACAAATAAGACTATTTAACTATTTCTAGAATGACTGAAAATGCTGAGTGGTATGAAAAACTGATCACAGAAGAAAATTTTTTATTCTTAACATATGATTTAGTTGTTATTGAGGCACCTGGAAATTCCATTTCTAACATGAATACTATGTAATTAACTGTCTTAGAAGCATATGTCATGAAAATATTTCACCTTGTCACTTTGAAAATCCAAAAATTGACAGTAATTATTTCCAAGAAAACATGAGGGCTTTGCCAATTATTTTTATGGTTGATAATATAATGCACTACGTAGATCTCCTTTTAGTACTGAAGGACTCAGCTTCTGCTGCCAGTTCATTACAGAGACTGCTTCTGATGAAGGAGCTGTCTTACGCAAGATCCTGCTCCATTACTAAGTAGCCCACAATCAATGACTGCATGGCACAGGAGTATAAAAGTGTACTCCTTGTGTCCCACTCTGTATAACTCTGAAGGATAGGCCTTAGAACTCCTTTCAGGATTTGCTGAATCCTCCTTTAATACTTCACCACTTGAACGAAGGCAAAACACTCAAAGAACATATAAAGATGGGAAGAAGCTCTAAAATAATTGCATAGAAATCAAGATGGTGACTTAGGAAGATCTTCTGCTCACTTTCTCCCACACACACTTCAATATGACAACTATTTACAGACTCACCATCTCTGAGAACCTGAAGACTAAGCAGTAAAGATTTTCCACAACAAAAGATACAAGAAGGACCCACAATAAAATGAGTAGAAGGGGCAGACATGTGGTCTAGTCAGGACCTGATCCCCAGCACAGGTGGGAAACATTACCCACAGAGATCCCCCCCTAGGAGCGAGGAGACTGATCTCCACATTGGACTTGCCAACCTGAGTGTTCTGTACCAAGAAGATTTAATTCCCAAAACGTCTAGCTTTGAAAACCAGTGGAACTTAACATTTGTGAGAGTCAGAGGGCTGTCAGGAACCAAGACTCTACTCTTAAATATGCCTTCAAAAGGTCTCTTGCTCTAAGTCCCAGCACAGAGATGGTAGCTTGAAAGGAACTGGGGTCAGGCCAACTTACTTATGTTAGAGTGCCTCCAAGAGTCAGCTCTTCAGGAACTGGCAGAATCCACTTTTGTGATCTCATTCTACTGTGCTGACACCAGTACTGGTGGGTGCCATTTTGGAATCTTCCCTCTAACCTGTTAGTGCCAGGGGCATGCTCCATCCAGCTTCATGCTCATAGCCATCTCACACCACCAGGCCTTTTGGTCAGCCATGCCAGAGCTCTGCACCCACCAGCACACCCACGGAAATTATATAAGGCATGGTCTCACAGTCAGCCAGATTTGAAGCCAGCCCTGGATCCCAGAGCACCCACAGCACTCAGCCTTGCCAAAATAAAAAGTTCATGCAGCCTACATAGGAAATATCCCTGAAACATCTGACTCTGATGTCCAAGGGGAGTGTGCTGCTTGGCCCCAAAGAACTTCCCCACTATAAGGCTAATTCTCCAAAATTTGGAGATGTAATAGACCTACCTAATACAAAGAAATAAACACAGAAAATTTGCCAAAATGAAGGTATAGAGAAATATATTCCAAATAAGACAAAAACCTTAGGGAAAAAAACAACTAAAAGAAACAAAGATAAACAATTTTCCTGATAATGATATCAAGGTAATCATCATAAAAATGTTCAGAGAACTTAGGCAACGAATGGATGAACACTGTAAGGACTTCAAGAAAGTTAGAAAACGTACAAAGAATCAACCAGTGCCAAAGAATACAGTAACTAAAATGAAAATACACTAGAGGAATTCAACAGTAGATTAGATGATATAGAAGAATGGATCCATAATCTAAAAGATAGAATAGTAGAAATCACCAAAGATGAATTAAAAAAAAAAAAGGAATAAAGAATTAAGATAAAAAAGGATAGTTTAAGAGACCTATGATACCACACCATGTGTACTAATATTTGCATTTAGGAGTCCCAGAAGGAAAGAAGAGAGAAAGGAGTGGGTAAATTATTTGAAAAAATATAGCTAAAAATTTTCCTGGCCTGGGGAAGAAAATAGACATCCTAGTCCAGAAAGGACAGAGATTCCCCAAAAAGACAAACCAAAAGAAGTTCACATAAAAACACATTAAAATTAAAATGTCAAAATTTAGAGATATGAAGAGACTCTTAAAAGCAGCAAGAGAAAAACAATGAGTTACATACATGGTAACGTGCATAACACTGTCAGCTCACTTTTCAGCAGAAACTTTGCAAGCTAGGATGGAGTGGTGTAATATATTCTAAGTGCTAAAAGAAAAAAAAAATCTGTAAATAAGAATACTCTTGTCTGATAAAGATATCATTCAGACTTAAAGGATAGATAAAAAGCTTTTGCAGACAAGCAAAACCTGAAGGAGTTCATCACCACTAAGTCAGTCTTAAGTGAAGTGAAGTCGCTCAGTCATGTCCAACTCTTTGCGACCCCGTGAACTGTAGCCCACCAGGCTCCTCCGTCCATGAGATTCTCCAGGCAAGAATATTGGAGTGGGTTGCCATTTCCTTCTCCAGGGGATCTTCCCAATCCAGGGATCGAATCCTGGTCTCCCTCATTGCAGGCAGACACTTTAACCTCTCAACCACCAAGGAAATGTTAAATGGCATCTCTAAGTGAAAAATAGAAAATCATAATCAGAAGCAAGGAAATTATGAAAGAAAAAAAATTACCAGTAAAAGTAAACATATATTAAAGGTAATGGATCAACCCCTTTTAAAGTTAATAAGAAGATTAAAATACAAAGGTAGCAAAATAATTTGCATCCATAATATATAGTTAATGGACTCACAAAATCTTAAAAAAAAAAAAATGTAAAATGTGATGCCAAAACCATAAAATTGTACACAGAGAAAAAATGNATTGTACACGGAGTAAAAATGTAGGGGTTTTAAAATGTCTTTGAACTTAAGCAATCAAGTTAAAATATATAACTATATACTTAGTTTATTATGTATGAACTTCATGGACATCACAAACTAAGAACAGATGCACAAAAAATAAAGAGAAATGAATCTAACATATCATTAAAGGAATTCATCAAACTACAGGGAAAGAAATCAAAGAAGATAGAAACAAAACTGCAAAAGCAACTAGAAAACAGTCAACAAAATGGCAATAAATATATATCTGTCAATAGTTACTTTAAGCATAAAATGATTCAAACAAAAGAGATAGGATGGCTTGCTGGATTGGAAAAAAACAAAAAACAGCAATAGATCATATCCCTGGTGGCTCAGATGGTAAAGAATCTACCTGTAATGCAGGAAACCTGGGTTCAGTCACTGGGTTGGGAAGATCCCCTGGAGGTGGGCATGGCAACCCACTGTAGTACACGTGCCTGGAGAATCCCCATGGACAGAGGAGCCTGGCAGGCTACAGTTCATGGTGTTGCAAAGAGTAAGACACAACTGAGTGACTAAGCACAGCGTAGAGACTCAATTCAGATCTAAAGACACATACAAACTGAAAGTGAAGGAATGAAAAACGATTCTCCATGCCAGTGGAAATAAGAAAGTTGAAAATACGCTTTAAAACAAAGACTGTAACAAGGCATTGCACAACCATAAAAGGATCAATCAAGAAGCAGGATATAAAACTTGTAAATACAACATGTGTGTGTTAGTTGCTCGGTTGTGTCTGACTCTTTGTGACCCCAGGGACTATATCCTACCATGCTCCTCTGTCCATGGAATTCTCCAGGCAAGAATACTGGAGTGGGTTGCCATTTCCTTCTCCAAAACACAACATAGAATACATAAATATATAAAGCATATATAGGCAGACGTTAAAGGAGAAATCAACAGCAATGCAGTGATATTAGGGGGCTGAAAAGAACCAATTGCATCAATGGATATATTGTCCAGACAGAAAATAAAAAAGAAATAGTAGCCTTAAATGACACATTAGTTCAGACAGACTTAAAAAATACCTATAAATCATTTCATACTTAAACAACAGAATTACACTCTTCCAATGAACACAGGATGATCTCCAAAATAGACCACATGCTACATGCTAGGCCACAAAACAACTCTCAGTCAATTTTTAAAAAAACTGAAATGATATCAATCATCTTTTCCAATCACAATAGTATAAGATGAGAAATCAATTACAAGAAATAAAGTGGGAAAAAACACAGAGGCTAGACAATATGCTACTCAATAATCAATGGTTCAATGAAAAAATCAAAGAAGAAATCAGAAATTACATGAAACAAATGAAAACAGAAACACAATATATAAAATCCAAAGGATGGAGCTAAAGCAGTAATAAGAAGGAAGTTTATAACAAATGCGGGACTGCCTCAAACAAGAAATGTCTCAAACAGGATAACACTATATCTGAAAGAACTAGGAAAATAAGTAAAAACAAAGCCCACAGTTAATAAAAAAAAAAAAAAAAACAAAACATAATAAATTAGTGTAGTGTAGCACTCAGTCATTTTCAACTGTTTGCAACCCCCTTGACTGTAGCCTACCAGGCCCCTCTATCCATGGAATTTTTCAGGCCAGAATACTGGAGCAGGTTGCCATTTCTTTCTCTATGGGATCTTCCCAACCCAGGGATCAAAACTGCATTTCTTGTGTCTCCCATATTGGCAGGTGGATTCATGACCATTAGCCCCACCTGGGAAGACCAATAAGGATCAAAATGGAAATAAAAGAAATGGAGACTAAAAAGGCAAGAGAAAAGGTCAATGAAGCTAAGAGCTTGTTCTTTGAAAAAATAAAAGTGATAAATCTTTAGCTAGACTCATCAAAATAAAAATAGAGCCCAAATAAACAAAATCTGAAATGAATGATGAGTTGTAACTAACAGACGAGGGATGGAGAGGGAGCCAAAGAAGAGTGTGTGTTTTATCAACCAAATACCAGTGTGTGCAATGGGAATTTACTCTTACTAAGGACCTATAGGAGACAGTGTAGAAGATGCATCCAGAGTAGATTCAGTCATTTTTTAAAGGCTTGAACTTCTGACATTCAAGCTGGTTTTAGGAAACGCAGAAGAACCAGAGATCAAATTGCCAACATCCGCTGGATCATGGAAAAAGCAAGAGAGTTCCAGAAAAACATCTATTTCTGCTTTATTGACTATGCCAAAGCCTTTGACTGTGTGGATCACAATAAACTGTGGAAAATCCTGAAAGAGATGGGACTACCAGACCACCTGACCTGCCTCTTGAGAAATCTGCATGCAGGCCAGGAAGCAACAATTAGAACTGGACATGGAACAACAGACTGTTTCCAAATAGGAAAAGGAGTATGTCAAGGCTGTATATTGTCACCCTACTTATTTAACCTATATGCAGAGTACATCATGAGAAAAGCTGGACTGGAAGAAGCACAAGCTGGAATCAAGATTGCAGGGAGAAATATCAATAACCTCAGATATGCAGATGACACCACCCTTATGGCAGAAAGTGAAGAGGAACTAAAAAGCCTCTTGATGAAAGTAAAAGAGGAGAGTGAAAAAGTTGGCTTAAAGGTCAACATTCAGAAAATGAAGATCATGACATCCGTTCCCATCACTTCATGGGAAATAGATGGGGAAAGAGTGGAAACAGTGTCAGACTTTATTTTTTCAGGCTCCAAAATCACTGCAGATGTTGACTGCAGCCATGAAATTAAAAGATGCTTACTCCTTGGAAGAACAGTTATGAGCAACCTAGACAGCATATTGAAAAGCAGAGACATTACTTTGCCGACTAAGGTCCGTCTAGTCAAGGCCACGGTTTTTCCAGTAGTCATCTATGGATGTGAGAGTTGGACTGTGAAGAAGGCTGAGTGCCAAAGAATTGATGCGTTTGAACTGTGGTGTTGGAGAAGACTCTTGAGAGTCCCTTGGACTGTAAGGAGATCCAACCAGTCCATTCTGAAGGATATCACTCCTGGGATTTCTTTGGAAGGAATGATGCTAAAGCTGAAACTCCAGTACTTTGGCCACCTTATGCGAAGAGTTGACTCATTGGAAAAGACTTTGATGCTGGGAGGGATTGGGGGCAGGAGAAGAAGGGGACGACCAAGGATGAGATGGTTGGATGGCATCACTGACGGCATCACTGACTCGATGGACGCGAGTCTGGTTGAACTCCAGGAGTTGCTGATGGACAGGGAGGCCTGGTGTGCTGCGATTCATGGGGTCGCAAAGAGTCGGACACGATTGAGCGACTGAACTGAACTAAACTGAACTGAACTAGAGTCTTCCCTGGTGGCTCAGCTGGCAAAGCATCTGCCTGCAATGCGGGAGACCTGGGTTCGATTCCTGGGTTGGGAAGATCTGGAGAAGGAAATGGCAACCCAATCCAGTACTCTTGCCTGGAGAATCCCATGGATGGAGGAGCCTGGTAGGCTATAGTCCATGGGGTCGCAAAGAGTCGGACACAACTGAGCAACTTCGCTTTCACTTTCACTAGAGGTTTAAATCCCGACTTCCAGTCTGCCGTGTTTCTATACGAGTGTGTGTTTAGCGAGTGAGGTGTTGACCAGCTCTGAAGGTCAGAGAAAGACCTCATAGAAAGGACAGAAATAGAACCAGGTGGTTATGGGTGGAATACCAAGAACTTTTGTGCTATCCTAATACCCAGATGATCAATTTTTAGATATATATCTTTAAAAATGCAAACATATGTGGACTAAAAGTCATGTGCAAGTCTATTTATAGTAGCAGTATTTTAATAGCCCCAAACTGAGAAAAACCCAAATTTCCATAATAGTAACATAGATACATAAATTGTATTATTTTATAATAGAATATAAACAAGGAGAATGAATGAACTACTGCCATATTCAACAACGTGGATGAAATTTACAAACATCACATTGAGGGGAAAATATCTAACAGAGAAGAATATTATGTATACGTGTATATGAAGGCAAACTCAGGCAAAACTCATTTGTGATACTAGAGCTCAGGATAGCAGTTGTTGCCTTAAAAAGGGTGATGTGTGTAATGGTCAGGGACACCAGGACACCATTTCACAGTGTGTGGAATGTTCTGTTGCTTAATGAGGGTAGTGATTATATGAATTTCCAGTCTTTGTAAAAATTTATTGAATTTTCCATTTACTACTTGTGGCCTTTCAGTATGTATGTTAGCCTCCAATAAAAAGTTTACCTCAACAAATACAAATCTTAACCCGAGAACTAATGGCAACATTGATTTCATATTTCTTCAGAGAGATTCTAACTCCTTTAAGAAAGTTAATGCTGGGGACTTTAATTCCATTTTCAGGAGGTCTGTTGCAGGGTGCTAGAGGATTCAGCACCTCTGTCTGTGATTAGAGGAGAATACTCTGGAGAAATGACTAGGACATGCCAAATGTTAAATCTTCATTATCATATGTTCTCTTTTACAAGTTCCTAGCTTCAAGTCTATTTTTATATTTCCGTTAACAGTTCCATAGTTCTGAGCAATTGGCTGGTTTTTGTGAAATCCATCTCATTATGAGACCAAAAGAAAATGTCTTTATTTCTTCTGATCAGTTCAGTTTTTAGGAATCCTTTGTGAACCCACCCAACTCCCTGACCCACCACACACACACACACACACACACACACACACACTTTTTAAACATTAAACCTTTCTCCAAATACTGATGTCTACCCAACTATGGCTGCACTTCTCTCTGTTTTTACAGAAACATCATATATGTTTTGTCCACTGTCTTATAAATGAATATGTCCTTCATTATCCTTCTTACAGCAACCCTAGACACGATAAGCAGACTCATCTGGGTGCAAATAAAATGGAGACAGAGCTTAAGTATTTTTAGAAATGTAGTCAAAGCCAATAGGAGCTGCTTTAGAAATGCAAATGAGAATTGCATTGCCAGAAGGCAGATGTTGTAAGAAAAAAGTATGGGTACATAGCATGTTACCCTGCCAGAGGTCACATTTGTGATTTTTCTCTTTTCTGAGAGAGGGGTAGTGGAAAATCTTTTTAGACTAGTGAAAGTGTCCTTTCATCACACTCTTTAAGTCTTTGAGTTTTTAAAGAGTTGCATAGTAGTTAGATATATAATTGTAGTCATCCTATGGTCGAGTACAGATTTCCACATTCCTTCCATAACAAAATGGGCTTCCCTGGTGGCTCAGCTGGTAAAGAATCCACCTGCAATGTGGGAGACCTGGGTTCGGTCCCTGTTTTGGGAGGATTCCCTGAAGGGAATGGCTACCTGTTCCAATATTCTGGCCTGAAGAATTCTATGGACTGTATAGTCCATGGGGGTAGCAAAAAGTCAGACACAACTGAGTGACTTTCGCTTTACTCCATAACAGGGTACAGTAAGGATTAGCAAGAGTATACATATAAAAAGGGAGTAAGCAAAGTAAGATCAACCCATTGATGAGAGAAGTTCAGGCAGAATAAATAGTTTGTGTGTATAGTGATAGAAAAACCAGGGCTGCTGGTCTATAAGAATTCTTTGCCTTTAGCTGCTATGAAGAAAATCAAGCACTGAAATTAATGGACAGTCAGCAAGGAAGTCAATATGAAACTGCTTGTTATTTAATCCTGCACAAAGCTACTCAAAGGTCATGGATGTCTGTGAAATTAATGTAGCTTTGTGGTTTGTATTCCAGTATAAGCTAATGATTGACACTGTTAAACTTGAAATCATCTTGTTTGTTCTAAATGCTGGGAATTGAGATAAAAGTGAGAAAGTAACTTTCATTGGAGAGACCTGGAGAAATGAGAGGGAGAGGTGGGGAGAAAATTGACTTCAGGAAGTAACTTTTTGTGGAGATTGGTTGGATTTTTCCACATGATTTTATCTATTGAGGGATATTTAAATATGCAACACTATCTCTTCTTTTATTCTGATTTAAATTTTTCTTTTAAAGGAAAAAGGAGAGGTAAAATGGGAGCTTTGCAAAAGAGATGAGATGTGGACATTTCCCCCAAAAAAAGCATAAGGTTAGAATAGTTTGTGGTAGTGTTAAGGGAAGCACACTGATTGAAACCGCCCACCCTGGCCAGGCACCATAGTAACCATTTGCGTGAGTTGTTTTATGACAGGAGATCCTGATAAGGAATACAGAACTAATAAGCCACCACCAACCAGAAGAGTTTGGGAAAGGTCAAAAGGAAACACTGCGTGTCTGTCCACTTCCCAGAATCCCTCTCGCTAGTATCCATCTTGGCTGAGTGATGCATGCGCCACCAGTAAAGACTCTGAATTAGAATGATTGGCCAAAGACCACCGGGAAACTAATCCCATCACCATAAAACCCGAGACTGTGAGCAGAGCAGTTCTCCTGGGTTCCCTTACCCTACTGCTCTCCAGCCAGGTGCCCTTTCCCAATAAAGTCTCTTGCTTTGTCAGCACGTGTCTTCTTGGACAATTCATTTCTGAGTGTTAGACAAGAGCCCAGTTTCGGGCCCTGGAAGGGGTCCCCCTTCCTGCAACAGTAGTGGTCCAATAAAAAGTATCTTTTAGTTCCTCCCCTGGGCAGTGCTGGGTGTTACCATCTGTCAACTGAGAAAAACCAGAAAATGAAAATACACAGCATAGAAGTTGAGAGTTATACTTTTTGAAGACCTTACTTAGGACTAAAACCTGGAAGACAGCCCCTCATATAGTTCTGAGGAATTGTTCCAAAGGGGTAAGAGAAGAGCCAGGTTATGTAGGGCTTCCCTGGTGGCTTAGAGGTTAAAGCGTCTGCCTCCAACGCGGGAGACCCAGGATCGATCCCTGGGTTGGGAAGATCCCCTGGAGAAGGAAATGGCAGTCCACTCCAGTATTCTTGCCTGGAGAATCCCATGGACAGAGAAGTCTAGTTACAGTCCAGGTTACAGTCCACGGGGTCGCAAAGAGTCGGACATGACTGAGCGACTTCACCTTCACCTTCATGCTGAAAAAAACCATGTAAGACAAATCTCAAAATATTACTGTTAATCACAGAAAAACTGGACATCTCAAGTTAATAACTTGAATGCTTTCCTATATATGGAAAATACAAGAGTCTGGGCTCATTGAAATTGTTGCTTTGACATACATCTTAACAATCTAGGGCCAGGAA
>SJYQ01000240.1:1116940-1181316 GCA_006410935.1 Redunca redunca | reverse complement strand
TGAGTGCCAGGCGGGAGCATGCTTGCTGGCCCAGTTGCTCGGTTGTGTCTGACTCTTTGTGACCCCATGGGCTGAAGCCTGCACCTCTGTCCATGGAATTTTTCAGGCAAGGATATTGGAGTGGGTTGCCATTTCCATCTCCTGGGGATCTTCCCAACCCAGGGATCAACCCCCTCATCTCCCGGGTCTCCTGCATTGGCAGGCGAATTCTTTATCACTGAGCCACTTGGGAAGAAGGCAGATACTTACCTTGGAGGCACAGAGCATGGACACCCAACAGAGACCCGAGAACCTCACCACGTGCAGTGCACGTTCTTCCATTTGATTAAACCAAGTCATGGTCAGCCAGCACCCCTTAAATAGCCATGGCCCGAGTAGTGTGTGTGTGTGAGGGTTTTAGGGGTGGTGTCTCGGAGGCAGGGTTTGGAGCACATGGATTATTCCAGATGTAGAAAGCAGGTATGTGGGAGGATGCCCAGGGCACTGAGAGAGGGCGTGGGCTGGTTCAGGGCCTCTTTTAAAGGAGAAAGAGTTCTTCGTCTAAGCCCCGCTGTCTCCAAACATGTGACCTCGGGGAAGTGTTCTCTCTTGAGAGTTTGGTTTCTTATTTGTGTTGTTAACCAGTGTCGCTACAGAATCTCTCCCAGGGCTGGGGTTTGGGGTGAGAGGGGGCTGCCGAGCTTCTTGGGGGCCAGGCGGTGGGTGGATGACATCAGAGGAGCCCTAGGGTCCCAGCTGGTCCTTATTCTTCCAGGGCTGCAGAGTGGAGGTGAGGTGAGCTCCAGGCTCCCATCCTCTGTCCAGTGGAGGTGCCCCAGCCTGTCTGCTCAGTGTTCTTGTAAGCTTTCATTTGGATAAGGATTTTGCACTTCCCTCTATCCTTTGGAAATCCTTGGAGCTCAGAAGTCTCTCCTGACTCTAACGTTTGATGATTCTGCAACAAGCCTTTGTTCTAGGACAACAGATCTTCCCTGCTTTCTTTGAAACCCAGAGTTTCCTGGACGAGACTCTCAGTGCTGAGACTCGGGGTATCGCTGGCAAGTAAGACAAGCCGGCCATCCTATCATGTTCCCACGGTGCTGCTTATCTTTCAAGCCACGCTTGCTTTGGAAAGCCTCTTTGATGTCTGCATGCCAAGGAAAATGGGATTGGGAATCCGATCCAGTAGTAACACTGGATGAGAGGGGAGGGAGGCCCACCCCATCTCTGTCCGGAAAAAAGCAGCATTTACTTTAATTTGCAAATCACAGAGCGGAAGCCAACAGGGGCCTTAGGCTGGTGTGACTGATGGGAGCCCAGGGGAAGGGGAAACTTTAAAAGGGAGAAGAATTTCACACTGAATCTCTTAATGTGTTTTTACAAAGAGGCTCATAAAATCTTCAAACATAGACCTGGGATCGTCATATTTATAGACACAGCGTCAGCAGCAACGGCAGTGCTGGAGTGTGAGCAGAGACTCTGCAGAAACGCAGCAGGGAGCGAGGTGGATTAAAGTGACAGAACCACCTCCAAGCAGGGTAGGCGGGTCAACCAGAGCGGCTGCGTCTGGCCCCCTACTGTACGGAGGAGGCTGAGCGACAACCTAGTCTGAGGTTCAATTTCACTGACTCTTGTTTAAGAGCTCACTCATGACCATCTTTGCCAAGAGCACCTGGGGAGGGGAAGGCAGCCTAGATCTGAGTAAGGTCCTGCTCCCTGAGCGTTTAATCTTCTAGAGGAAGATGAGTGATGTCAACATTTGCTCTAGACCAGCAGACACTCTTGTGATGGATGTGAGCTGGGATGAAGAGGGAGGTGAGGCTGGCTGTGTGGAGGGAGGTCCCTGAGGCCCCCTGGGGGGGGGACCTGAGCAGGGCCCCAAAACATCCGGGAAGGTGCAAAGGGAGGGCATTGGAAGCAGGGGACAAGAAGAGCTTTCCGACCAGACTCATCTGGGAGAGATGAACTTGGGAAAGAAGGCGCAAGAGAGGTGCCTGCCCACATCAGGGAGTGACCTAAGCCCACTGAGGCTGAACATTCAAACGGAATTGGAACAAGTCAAGTCCAAGGGCAGACTTTTCAGATCTAGTTCTCCTCCACTCTTTCTATGTGTTCCCACCACTGCCCGAGGAATCTGGGCCTTGGCATGACTCTGTTAACATAGTGCTTTTTAATTTTTTCCTGTTTCGTGCATTAAAGGAGTGATTTCCAAACACTGGACTATGTGGAAAAAATGAAGAACCAAGTGTTCCCTGCTCTAAGGCGAAATGTGAAAAATAAAGAAAACATAATGAGTTTTTCATAAAGGTAGGCTGATTCAGCTTAAAGGGATACCCTCCGCGCTGAGAGAATGCTGTTCCTCTTCTTGTCGTTTGGCTGACACCCTTTGCTCTTTAATGGGATCGTGGTGGTGGGTGAAGGGCTGTTTGGTTGTTGTTGCTCTGTTTTGTTTTTTGTTTGTTTTAAGCTATCAACCCAATGTCAGTCCCCAGTTTAAATGAAAAGTACTGGTTCTGGAAATCCTAAAGGCTGGGAATGATTTATTAGACTGCCAACTGTCTCCCTGGCTGGAGTATATGTTGATATAACGTGGGATTTTGAGGTTCAGGCTGTAGGCATCAAGGAAACAGCAGAGTCTGGATATGGGAGACCAGGATTAAGTAGCTGTGCTGGAGAACATGGGATGTTCAAGTAGAAGATGGGTCCCTAAAATGTGAACCCCACAGCTTCCCTCCTGCCTCCTTGGTCCTGGCCCCTGGAAGATGTGCGTTATCGTGGTGGTGGCAGATGGGATGCATTGCGAGGGGTTTAGAGGTACTGTAAGATGGTTGTTGCTTCAGCCATTCATTGGATTGGCTGGGAAATCAGGTCAGGGACACGCTCCACGTGAGCCCAGCTTCTGTCCTCTGCTGTGTCCCTGCTTAAGGACGCGCCAGTGTCACTCCTTATCACACATCAGACTCATGACCAGTACTTAGCATACTGCCTTGTTACTGTTCAGTTGCGCAGTCTTGTCCTCCTCTGTCAGCCCATGAACTGCAGCACGCTGGCTTCCCTGTCCTTCACTAATTCCCAGAGTTTGCTCAAACTCAAGTCCATTGAGTCAGTGATGCCGTCCAATCATTTCATCCTCTGTCATCCCCTTCTCCCCCTGCCTTCAATCTTCCCCAGCATCAAGGTCTTTTCCAGGGAGTTCACTCTTTGCATGAAGTAGCCAAAGTATTGGGGCTTCAGCTTCAGCTTCAGCATCAGTCTTTCAAATGAAGATTCAGGACTTTAGGATTGGCTAGTTGGATCTCCTTGCAGTCCAAGGGACTCTCAAGAGTCTTCTCTAACACCACAGTTCAAAAGCATCAGTTCTTCAGAGCTCAGCTTTCTTTATGGCCCAGCTCTCACATCTGGACATGACTACTGGGAAAACCATAGCTTTGACTAGACGGACCTTTGTTGGCAAAGTAATGTCTCTGCTTTTTAATATGCTGTCTAGGTTTGTCATAGCTTTGACAGACTGTGAGATTCGGACCAACAAAATCTTTGTGAAAGTTGGTTTATTCAAGCTGGGGATGGGGAAGAGTTTTCTCTCCCTTGTTCCAGACACAAGGGAGGTCAGACAGTGTCCTGAGAGGCTGAGAGCTGGCCTGCTCTGAGTCTTCTGTGTTATCCCTCCCTGGCCTTCCTCTGGCCATGTCCATTCCCAGAGGGTCAAAGAGTCCAAAAACCAAGTTGACATGCCCATCTGGAGCCTGTGCCCCCTTCCCTCTGGGTGAAGCTCTATTTCTCAGAACCCTGGAATTCTCTGTCTAAATAGCTCACTTCCAGGACTTGTACTGGCCTCCTTCCTGAGTCCATCTCCCCCAAGTGGGCCTTTGGTTGGATGAGCATTTCTGGACCCACACCATGGCCAAGGAAGGCTTTTTGCAGGATGAGGGAAGTGCTTAGAAGATGAAGAACTTAGTGGTGATCACGTGATGAGAGGTGGTCCAGGGTAAGCCAGGGAGGAAGAGAGAAACGAGAGTCTGGGACAGCTGGGACCACACTGCGCATCCCAAGGAGGGCTCTCAGGGATTAAACACATGGTAGAATGCCTATGGCTGACTCATGTTGAGTTTTGGCAGAAAACAACAAAATTCTGTAAAGCAATTATCCATCAGTAAAAAAACAGATTTAAAAAATGGGAAAAATACATGTACACAATCCATAGAAGAGTCCAAAGAAATTAGAAAAATGGGGGAAGAAAGGAAAGTGGGGAAACAAAGGAAAAAAGAAAAGGAAATTAGCAGGTCCAATGAGAAAGTCTAATCCCTACAGAAGAAAACCAGAAAGAGAAAAGCAAAGAAAGTGTAGAGAAGAAAAGTATAAAGAAATAATTCTCAGATTTAGCTGTTAGCATGACGTCTTCATTTGGGTGAGAGGAAGCATGTCAGGACAGCAGCCAAAGCGGAGCTCTGAGCCCTCCCCCATCCCGCTCCCACGGATAATTCCCTCCTGCCCGGTGTGCGCCTCCTCTGATGTCTTGAGGCAAGATGGGCAGGCCCAGGAGATGGCGAAGGTCGAGGAAGCCATGCCTTCTTGCCATTTTTCGGTCCTTGACCACCTTCCCAACTCAAGGAAGTGCTGCAGGTGGGCGGAGTGGACAGCCACACTTCTCAGGCATGAGTCATCGGAAGAGTCACGGCTCCAGGAAAAGGCTGGACTTGATTAGATGCTTTTATGCCTTTTTTCCTACTCACATCTATTTTTTCAGGAGATAACCGAGCCCATCAAGCTGAGTGACAATCAGAAAGGAATCCACATAAAACTTATGCACAGATACAGCAAGAATGCAAACAAGGAGGAAAAGGATATGAGAAAAAGTCAGGTGAACAATGTGCTTCTAAAGAGGGGTTTTTCTTCTCTTCCTTGGAAGGAAAGCTATGATAAAGCTAGACAGCACATTAAAAAACAGAGACATCACTTTGCCAACGAAGGTCCATATAGTCACTATGGTTTTTCCAGTACTCATGTTGGGATGTGAAAGTTGGACCATAAAGAAAACTGAGCGCTGAAGACTTGATGCCTTCAAATTGTAATTGTGGTGCCGGAGAAGAGTCCTGAGAGTCCCTTGTACTATAAGGAGATCCAACCAGTCCATCCTAAAGGAAATCAATCCTGGATATTCATTGGAAGGACTGATGCTGAAGGTGAAACTCCAATACTTTGGCCTCCTGATGCAAAGAGCTGACTCACTTGGAAATACCCTGATCCTGGGAAAGGTTTAGGGCAGAAGGAGAAGGGGACGACAGAGGATGAGATGGTTGGATGGCATCACCAACTCACTGGACATGAGTTTGAGCAAACTGCAGGAGACAGTGAAGGACGGGGAAGCCTTCAGTTCATAGGGTCTGCAGTTCATAGGGTCACAGAGTCAGACACAACTTAGGGATTGAACAACAATAGAGAGCGGTTGTTCAGAAAAGGATGGGGAGAGATCAAACGAATCCCACACAATCCAAAGCAACTACAGATACAATGGGCTGAAAAACTGAGCTCCAAGGACATCCGTGTGCATTTCAAGGAAGAGATTCTGTAACGACAGAAAGAGATGAGAGGCAAGTTGATGAAGCTCAGGAAATAAGTGGGGAAAAAACCACTACAGAGAAGGAAACTGCATTTGCAACAACAAAAACTCGAAAATACACGTTTGACAAAATCATGCGAAACAAATCTGTGCAAAGATGCCAAAATTACAGTGGCAGGGATTTACAGGGAAGGGAAGGATTGTGGTGCTTCCAAAGAAGAGAACAAAATGAAAGGAAAGTGAGGCACAAAGTCACCAGAAGAAGGACTTGAGTCTTCTATTCAACAGTCATCATATTCCAGTAAAAAATGTACGGAGTGATCAATTCTGAATCATAACCTTGTTTAGCTACTGAACACCACGACAAAGGCAGAATCCTATAAACAAAAAAGCCGAAGGAGACAAAACAATACAAAAATCCGCCCGCAGCATCCAGTGCCTGAGAACGGTGGCTGGGATCTAGGGTCTGGCAAGGAAAGGAAATGTGACCCAGGGCTCCCTGGGTTGTAAAGACAAAGGACATTTTAAAGTATGAGCACAGTGTTCCTAAAAGGCTTTTTTTCTTTTTTTGAAAGAACCCTGAGGAATCACCTGGTGGCTCACAGGTAAACAATGTGCTTGCAATGCAGGAGATGCGGGTTTGACTCCGGGGTCAGAAAGATCTCCTGGACTAGGAAATGTAACCAACTCCAGATTTCTTGCCTGAAAGTGTTAGTTACTCAGTTGTGTCTGACTTTTTGTGAGCCCATGGTCTGTAGCCTGTCTGCGTCCTCTGCTCACGAATTCTCCAAGCAAGAATACTGGGGGCGGGGCGGGGGGAGGGATTGTCATGGACAGAGGAGCCTGGTGGGTTACAGTCCATGGAGTTGCAAAGAGTTGGACACAACTGAAGCAACTAAATGGCAATGACGACGGAGGAGTCAAGCTCCAGATCTCAGAAATAAGGCACTGTCCTCAAAAGATTGGTGGCGAGCATAGGATTCATTCTACTCTGGAATTAAGACTCAACAATTCTTGTAAAACAGAATGAAGGTGTTAGAGACCTGATCCGTGTAAACAATGATGCAGGGAAGCATGCTATCATATCAAAATATAATAACCTCAAGCTCTTATTCATTTATACTCTTTCCTCCCTTAACTTCTTTTATATATTGGTTAGATTTTGAAAAAATGATCATGTTTTATTTTAAAACCAATAACAAAAGTCATTATTCCTAAAACATTTCAGGTTTTCTCTTTTCCATCTGGTTTGCTTCATTCAAGGAAAAAGAAGAAAGAATTTCCATGCCTTTGGAAGGCTCCAGGCCTAATTCAACACCCCCAGGGCAAGGGAGGAGCTGAGGGCTGCACACCAGAGCCCGTGAAGGGTAGATGGGGGTCTCCTTGCTTCCTGCTGGCGGGGGCTCAGGGGTCTGGGCCGGGCTGGGAGGCTCTGTGAGCACCTGGTCTGAGAAAGAGTCGATGGTTGGGTGGCCGGTTCCTGAGCTAGGATGGGGCCTGTTTTGTTGGGCAGGACCCGGGGAGGTGGGCCAGGAGAGGGCCATCTGCAGGCCTTCTGGGGGGGAGTTCGGGGCCCCCCTTCTGCTCCTCCCTGGTTTCTGTATCAGCCTCTCTGGAGCAGGTGTGTGGCTTGGGCCTCAGACTTGCCCTGAGCAGCCATCCTGCCTGCTGGCCTCCTTTCATTGCATTCCAACTGTGCCCCCCTCTGCCTGCAAACTGGAGCTTGTGCAGAGAGCAGCTGGGGGTGTGTGGGAAGGAAGGGGAGCAGAGAGGGAGAGCCTTTCCCTCCTTCTTTCCTTCTTTCCTACGCTGAGCAGCCTCGTGTACAGCCCTGTGCAGTCTCTGGGGACTGAGATGGCTCTGACCCTCTCAGGCCTCTGGCACCCCTGCCCAGCATGAGGAGACCCCCAGGGAAGCCCTCCTGTGGGACTCAGGGCCACAAGGGAGTTGGTGGGCAGTGGTGGCAGTGGTGGTGGTATGCCAGGCACAGTTCTAAAAGTGAGCAAGATGGTGGCTCCAAGCTGGGCAGAGGGTGGCTTTCCTGGAGGACGGTTTCTCTGCTGGATCCCAGAGGGTGACAGTGGAGTGGGTCACATTGGGTTTCTTCCTGGCTCTTCCCTGGCAGAAGTGCCCCTAGGGCCACTTCCAGCTTCGTGTGTCTCCCCACCTCCAGGCCATGCTGATTGGTCCAGTGCTGGGAGCACCTGACCTGCTTGGCCCAATCAGACTGAAATGGCCCCAGACTCTGGTTCAGATTCCAGCCCCCTGACGGATTGGTTGGTGAGCTTGGGTAGCCAGTACCTGCTCTGTGCCTCAGTTTCCCAGTATGAACATTGGCTTTCAGGAGGATTAGGTAAGATAAAGCCTGTGACACCACACTTGATGCCTGGTAAATAATGGCACAGATGCATTTGGAGAATTGGAGAAGTCCTGGGTCTCTAAGGGCACATCTGGCCCTGGTTCTGATTCTTCCAGAAGCTCAACTTGTCTCTAGTTCCTGAAGTTCATAATCCAACCTGTTTTTATGAACAATTCCTCTCTTTGGCGATGGTAATGGTAGAGTTCTGTCACTTGAAGTGATGTCCCAGATCGGAGGATGGGGGTGTGCAGAGGGTGTGGGCTGTGGGATGTTTTTTAGGGTTCGATGGGCAGGAGCAAAGCTGAGCAAGTTTGGGCTCACGTCATTTACCTGGAGCGCAGAGTACTGGAAAGGGTAGCATTATCAGGACCAGATTCTGAGTGTCGGGCTTGATATGAAGTAAATGCTCAATAAGAACTGGCTTCCACCCCTCTGCGGTCTGCGTTCTAGTGAGCCTCTGCACCCCCAGATCAATCTCAAAGAGAGATGATCTCCAGGGCCATTTCCAGCCAAGAAACTGAGTTCTCTGGGGCAAGTGATATATTTAGTGTATGTGCTGTGCTAAATTGGTTCAGTCGTGTCCGACTCTGCAGCTTCATGGACTGCAGCCCGCCAGGCTCCTCTGTCCATGGGATTCTCTAGGCAAGAATACTGAAGTGGGTTGCCATTTCCTTCTCCAATATTTAGTGTATACAATTATAAAGATATAACACTATATGAGATGCTTATCTAGACATTCCTGCACAAGCATCATTCAGTTTGATCCCCATATTCTTATACCCATTTTATAGATGAAAAAATGGAAGCTCGAGAAGTGAAGTCACTTGCCCAGTAGTAAGCAGCAGAGACATTTGTACCTGGGCTTTCTAACTCCACATCCCTTAGATTTAATCAATATATTCATTTGCTCCTTTGTGACTTGTTTAAATAACAATTATTTTTTCCTTCCAACTGGTGAATAACAAGGTATCAAAGAGGAAGAACTGCTTCCCAGGTGGCTCAATGGTGAAGAATCTGCCTGCCAATGCAGGAAACACTTGTTCGATCCCTTGATCAGGAAGATCCCCTGGAGAAGGACATGGCAACCCACTCCAGTATTCTTGCCTGGAGAATCCCATGGACAGAGAGGCCTAGTGGGCTGCAGTCTACAGTGCTGCAAAGAGTCAGGCAGGATGGAGCACAGCATGGGGAGCAAAGGGGAAGAACTAGTCAATTCACACAGAAAGGAGAGCCGGCAGGGAGGAAGGGAGGAAAGGAGCTCGTAATGAAGGGCTGTGTCAGAGGAGAGCTCTGCCAGGGCCATTTCCCCTTAATTGAGAGCGTGTTTGGAAAATACTCCCCTCTCTGCATAAAGAAAGGCTGGAGAAACTGGCTTATTTTAAGGGACCATGAGCTAATCCATATGCATGCGAACCCTGCTTGTACAAGCTTATGTTATGTCTGCCTTTTCATTTGTTTTCTCTGGATGTGTCTGCATTTAATATACATAACAAAATGCCTCCATTGTAATCTGTTTCTCATTTAAAGGAAAAAAACGAAAAAAAAAAAGAAAAAAAAAAACCAAGTTGGAAACCCAGTATAGAACCAAAAGCTTTTAACCCAGCAATTCCATTAAAAAAACATTAAATCAAATTATTAAATAAGGCGGCTGGTCCCCTAAAGAAGAGGGTGTTATGATGGTCCTGGCCAGCTCGCTCTGTGTGCTGCCTTCCCCATACTTCCCCCCTCCCCCGGTTATTATTACTTGTCACACAGAGCCTTCTTGGCCTGAGCTCTCAAGTGGGTATTTACTGTGTGGATACAGAAGAAGCGAGCTTTCTCCTTAGAGAGAGGCCAACGATCTGACCTTTTGTGCCAAAGACCCATCTGGAGAACCGTAATCATTCCAGAAGCATTGCTCTCGGGTGATCTCTATGACAGCTTTTTAATCTCCGTGATTATGAGGTTTGATTATCTCTCATAGGTGAACAGGCATGCCGTCTCCGAGCTGTCCGTTGCCTGTGTGGGAGCCAGTGCCCCGTGCTCCGAGGAGAGGGTAGTGTGGCTCCAGCTGAGACTGTTTCTGCATCTCACTTCAGAGGAATTGAACTGCACACTCAACCTTGGTTCTTTCAGCTCTGTTCTTGTTGCTGGGTATTACCCTGACCTTGCTGGGTCCTCTTAAGCCTGCACTCTTTCTCGCTGGCCAGTGGAGCAGCCAGCATCCACCTGCCCATATTAACCCTCCCCACCCCTGACCCGTNCCTTTGACTGTGTGGATCACAATAAACTGTGGAAAATTCTTCAAGAGATAGGAATACCAGACCACCTGACCTGCCTCTTGAAAAACCTGTATGCAGGTCAAGAAGCAACAGTTAGAACTGGACATGGAACAACAAACTGGTTCCAAATAGGAAAAGGAGTATGTCAAGGTTGTATATTGTCACCCTGTTTATTTAACTTATATGCAGAGTACATCATGAGAAATGCTAGGTTGGAAGAAGCACAAGCTGGAATCAAGATCGCTGGGAGAAATATCAATAACCTCAGGTAGGCAGATGACACCACCCTTATGGAAGCAAGTGAAGAAGAACTAAAGAGCCTCTTGATGAAAGTGAAAGAGGAGAGCGAAAAAGTTGGCTTAAAGCTCAACATTCAGAAAACTAAGATTGTGGCATCCAGTCCCATCACTTCATGGCAAATAAATGGGCAAACAGGGGAAACAGTGGCAAATTTTATTTTTTTGCTCTCCAAAATCACTGCAGATGGTGACTACAGCCATGAAATTAAAAGACACTTACCCCTTGGAAGGAAAGTTATGACCAACCTAGACAGCATATTAAAAAGTAGAGACATTATTTTGCCAACAAAGGTCCATCTATTCAAGGCTATGGTTTTTCCAGTAGTCATGTATGGATGTGAGAGTTGGACTGTAAAGAAAGTTGAGTGCCGAAGAATTGATGCTTTTGAATTGTGGTGTTGGAGAAGACTCTTGAGAGTCCCTTGGACTGCAGGGAGATCATTCTAAAGGAAATCAGTCCTGAATATTCATAGGAAGGACTGATGCTAAAGCTGAAACTCCAATACTTTGGCCACCCAATGCAAAGAGCTGACTCATTTGAAAAGACCTTGATGCTGGGAAAGATTGAAGGCAGGAGGAGAAGGGGACGACAGAAGATGAGATGGTTGGATGGCATTACTGACTCAGTGGACATGAGTTTGAGTAAACTCCGGGAGTTGGTGATGGACAGGGAACCTTGGCATGCTGCAGTCCATGCAGTCTCAGAGTCTGACACAACTGAGGGATGAAACTGAACTGAGTGAGAAAGGGAGATGGGAAGAGTTCCAGAAAGAAGGGATAGAGTATGGAAAGGTCTAGAGACACACGGCTACACAATCGGAATTCCGAGTGGTTAGACAGAAGACTCCTGTCAAAGATGGCGACAAGTGAAGTCAGAGCGATTTGGGGCCCAAACTCCTTGGAGGTCTCTCTGTGTTACCCCAGGACTGCAGGGCACAGATGTGTGGGCTGTGCCCTGCACCACTGTGGCCGCCTGAAGGGCTGTAAGCAGGAGAGAGACCTGGCAGCAAGTGTGGCTGTGGAGAGTGGGACGGGGGAGGCACGCGAGGAGGCAGGGGCAGCAGGGCGGGGAGCCTTGGCAATCCAGGTGAGGCGCACTCTCAGCAGCGCCAGGAGAAAGTGCGGGGGTGGATTCTGCTGGAGCCCGACAGCATCAGCGCACCAAATAAAGAAAACACCCATCCCTTGTGAAAACCTTCCCTGAACAACAGGCCTGTAAAATTAGCTTCCTTTCGTCACTGCTTCTGCCCCAGGGACTTTCCAGGATTTTTATCCTCCACAGTTTCAATGATGCTTGAAAAACATTATTTTGCTTATTGCAGATAAAATGCACACTTGGAGGCATTAAAAAAATTTTTTGTTGATGTATAATATTATATAAATTACAGATTGTATCAATACGATATAATGATTCACAATATTTAAAGGTTATTTTTCATTTATATTATTATAAAATATTGGCTATATTCCCTGTGTTGTACAATATATCTTTGTAGCTTGGAGGCATTTCTTTGTTTCAATATCTCTTCCAGGCTAAGATTCAATACCTTTTCTCTTTTGTGACTCAGAGTGTTTCATGATTCCTACTACCCTCATGCCATATTGATTCTGGAGCTGCAGGAAAACGTGGATGCTTGAGAAGGAAAAAAGCAGCAGAGTTTGGTAGAGTCTGACACCATAAATCTTCCACCCTCCCCTCACCCCACATAGGGCTCAGTACCCCACCTTCAGCACCCAATGGAATAATTTCCTCACCTCCTTTTTCTCTCCCAAGGCTGCCCTGGAAAAATCTGCCATGCTTAGCCATCTACTGACTTGGATGCTCTGCATGGCTAAGAAGGAGGGAGCGGAGTTCCTAAGGGTGACTCAAGAGGTATCAGGGAAGGGTGGAGCAGAAGAGAGGACCCAGTAAGATGTGGGAAAATCAAGGGCTTCTGGCAAAGAAACACAGTCCCGTGCTGGTGTGACCAAAGAACCAGAAAGCCATTCAGATAGAAATACGTGTGGTTGCCTTGGGACTTCCTGTACAAATTTGTGTAAGCGGGTTACTGTCACAACAAAATCCAACCAGTAGTGGTTTAATACAGAACAGTTCACTTCCTGCTCTCAGATCAGCGTGGAGGTGGGGAGTGGCTGTCCTCCACTTGGTCACTCAGTGACCCAGGCTTCTCGGTCTCAACCCCATCACTCTCCACATCCCCAAGGATGAAGAGAAAAGGTCTTGAGAGGAACATGTAGGCGGGTTTTACAGACAGTCCCAGAAATGGCATGCTCACTGCTTGTATTTATTTTTCCACGACTTCATTGAGGTATATTGTATTTATCATAAAATTTGCCCATTTCCTTGATGGTGTCATGGAATGTTTTTTAGTAACTTTAGAACATTTTTCACAGCCCCGTCATTAGCCCTGCATTGGATTTCTTGTATTCATTTAATGTTTCTACATCACTGTTGTTGTTTAGTTGCTAAGTCATGTCGGACTCTTTCGTGACCCCATGGATGATATAACCCATCAGGCTGCTCTATCCATGGGATTTCGCAGACAAGAATACTGGAGTGTGTTGCCATTTCCTTCTGCAGGGGATCTTTCCAGCCCAGGGACTGAACCCGAGTCTCGGGTGTCTCCTGCACTGCAGGTGCATACTTTACTACTGAGCTACCAGGGAAGCCTGTCTCCCCCCACCCCCCCTCCCCATACATAATCACTAATCTACTTGTCATCTTTCTAAACCTGCCTACTCTGAACATTTCGTGTAAATAACATGATACAAGGTGCGGTCTCTGTGTCTGACTTCTCTCACTGAGCATAATGTTTTTGAGGTTCATCCTGACATAGCTTGGGTCAGTACTTCGTTTCTTTATAATGTCAAAGAGTAGTCTGTTGTATGCTTACGCTGTACCAGGTTCATTTCTGCTCTCTTTCCATTGGTTAGAACTCAAGTCATGTGATCAAATCCCACTGCAAGGGCAGCTGGGAAATGTAGTCCATGTGCCCAGAGGCAGGGAGCCTATTATGGGGAACAGGTAGTAATCTCCGCCCAAGCACTCCTTCCTTGACTCCAATTACCTGATAAAAATCTACAAACACACAAATGCCATGCATGAGTGATAGCTCTGTGTGTTGTTGGGAGGAATGTGAAAGATGCTGACCGTGAAAGTAACAGGAAACTGAAGTCGCTCAGTCATGTCCGACTCCTTGCGACCCCATGGACTATAGCCCACCAGGCTCCTCTGTCCATGGGATTCTCCAGGCAAGAGATGCTTACTCCTTGGAAGAAAAGTTATGACCAACCTAGATAGTATGTTCAAAAGCAGAGACATTACTTTGCCGACTAAGGCTATGGTTTTTCCTGTGGTCATGTATGGATGTGAGAGTTGGACTGTGAAGAAGGCTGAGTGCCGAAGAATTGATGCGTTTGAACTGTGGTGTTGGAGAAGACTCTTGAGAGTCCCTTGGACTGCAAGGAGATCCAACCAGTCCATTCTGAAGGAGATCAATCCTGGGATTTCTTTGGAAGGAATGATGCTGAAGCTGAAACTCCAGTACCTTGGCCACCTCATGCGAAGAGTTGATTCATTGGAAAAGACTCTGATGCTGGGAGGGATTGGGGGCAGGAGGAGAAGGGGACGACCCAGGATGAGATGGCTGGATGGCATCACGGACACGATGGACGTGAGCCTGAGTGAACTCCGGGAGATGGTGATGGACAGGGAGGCCTGGCGTGCTGCGATTCATGGGGTCGCAAAGAGTTGGACATGACTGAGTGACTGAACTGAACTGAACTGTTGGGAGGAGGGCAGAAACTTCAGAGTCTTGATCTGACCTGTTGCCAGTTCTGTTCCCTTCCACAAGCAACAGAGGATGTGATTGGGAGGAGATGGGAGGGGCACAGACCATAAATAGAGGGCCAGAGGTGAACTTGAGGACATTAACATAACACCTTCCCTGCCTGCCCAGAGGTGTGGACTTCTGGAGGACAAGGGTAAGTGCAGATCTTACCCAGTTCCTGGGAGCAAGGAGCGTGGGTTACAATTAATGAAATGCACTTGAAATAGCTTGTGAGAGGGACCTGGGGGCCAAGGGTAGGTAGTTCCAAGTCCATCGCTTATTGTGCTCTCAGATTTTCACATCAACAGCCTCTTGTAGCAGACGCATCAACAGAGTTCCAAGTCTGGAGGCGTAATTTTTAGAAGAAAATATGAACTCTCCTTGCATTCTTAGAATAGTTGTCAAGGGGGAAATGTCTTCCAGAAGAAGTGTGGTCTTTGCAGGAGGGTGAAACGAATTGCACTCCCAGGCCTTTCCTGAACGTGATGCTCCTACCAGAAGTTCAGGGTGCAGAGTGGTTGGAGGTTCAGCCCAGAAGTTATTTCAGGACACGTCTTGCCCTGGCTCCGTGCGATTCTCAGCAGTGCTTTTCACTTAATATTTTAATCATCTGGCAGAAATGTGGAGGCTGATTCTTTTCATGGAGACAGTGAGTTTCCAAGCCAGAGAATTCTATCACCTTGAATAATAGGCCCAGCCGCCTACACAGATCTGCAGTTGGCTTGCTTCTCCGGGATAGCTGAGTCCCCGCACCTGCTCTGGGAGCCCACAGTCTGGCATGGGATGCCTGACCGTGGCCAGACATCTGAATGAGGGAAAGAAGTGCTGCTGTTTCCTTTGTTTGGAGGCAAAAGGGTGGAAATGCAGCCAGGACTCTGTTTTCCGGAGGTAAGTGACAGTGGGGAGAGTTTAGAAAATTCTGCAGATAACTCTGAGGAGCCATCCTCAAATAAGCTCTGCCCTTCCTAGACATTTCTGTTGATCTGGGGGACAGGGGTCAAGAGGGAAAGAGGGTCGGGATCAATTTTGTTGAAATCTTGCAGTCCTTCCCTAGAAAACAACTCAGCTTTCCCATGTCCTGAGCAACGGCCAGGATGCTGGAATTCCATTCCTTGTTCAGGTTCCCATATTTTAAAGATCCAGAGAGCAGACATGAGTGAGTTTGTGTCAGAGCCAGAAGTAAAACGTGGTAAAATCAAGTGCTTTGAGAACCCACCTAAGACTTCCTGTTTCTATCCTATGGAAGGAGCAGGCATCAAAGATCTAGGTAGAGTCTGCTGTGAGCCAGGAACACCTCCTGTCTTCTCAGGCCATCCCACAACCTGCCACGGGCACACAGCTGTGATTCTGCTCTATCAACCAGGTAAGTTGGATCGATCAACCCCCTCGAGGTCACGCCACAGGGAAGGGAAAGAATTACAGTTTGAACCCAGGTCAGCCTCCCACCCAAACCTGGCTCCATAATGGCTCAGTGGGTAAAGAATCCGCCTGCCATGCAGGAGACACAGGAGACGTGGGTTCCATCTCTGGGCTGGGAAGATCCCCTGGAGGAGGAAGTGGCAACCCACTCCAGTATTTTTGCCTGGAAAATCCTGTGGACAAAGGAGCCTACAAAGGACACTACAGTCCGTGAGGGTCACAAGGAATCAGACCCGACTGAGCAACTAACACTTTCACTTTCGCAGCCCCCAGGCCCAGTCCTGGATGAAGTGAGTGAGCGTGATGTTTTACCCTTGTGGGCCTGGCACATCCTGTCATGAGCTGTGGAGCCTTGCAGGACGGCCCCAGGTGGAAGCAGCAGCCAGTGACCAAGACCTTGGGAGTCTGTAATTAGACCTGCCCCTCTTCAGTCCTAAGACAGAAAGGCCTTCTCAAGTCATCAGGTGCTCAGACTCTTCTACACTGTGGGGCATCAGGGTCTCTGACTCCTCCATCTGGGCAGACGAGCAGGAGGGTGAAAGTCCTCCGGGCCCAGGGCGGGCTGTGCTTGTCTGGCCAGGTGGCTCTGTGGCACTGGACAACCTCTCCAACCGCCTCGTCCTGGATATCCACCCACTGGGGCTGTCAGCAATGTCTGGCAACCTGGCTCCAGCCCATTGGCACACACAAAGCCCGGCAGCCAGCAGGGATGCTCTCAAGAGCCTATTTGTTACTTTTCAGGCCTAACCTCATCACTCTGCACTTCAGGGAGCTGAAGTGCTGCCCTTGGGGAGGTCCCAGGGGATGGGGGGGCGGCTCTGGCTTTCCTGCAGCCTGCTGGCCATCTGAAGATTTATCCCTTCCTGATCACTTAGCCTGAGCAGCTGACAAATCCTTCTGAGCAACGCTGGAGAAGACAGAGTTCCCTGGAGGTATCACTTCCTGATGCGATCATTATGGTGTGGCTGCTGTCATGTGCGACCACCCATTTCTCAGCTTGCCAGGAACTTGGGCGTTCCATGCTTTACCCTGTGGTCCCAGTAAAAAGATTATTTTTTGAAGGGTAAAGTCACAGATCTCAGAAAATAGGAAATGGACATGTCAAATTAATTTAATTCATCATTTAATGAGGAAATCAATAGTATGTTATAACCAGTTCAAAGAAAAATTAAAAGAGCACACCTAAAGAGGCCTTGGGGAGGCTAGACACAAAGTTAGACATTGTTGCGAAACTGGTTGCGAAACGGGTTGATACAGCGCAAGCGAGAGTCGGGGCTATTCCTCTGGAAGAACTCCAGTAGCTCGTGTATAGGCAAATCATTTCCATTCTCCAAGTTTTCTGCAACTTCCAGAGTTGTCAGTGAGCTCAAAGATGAGAAGAGCAGGCCCCTAGGGATCCGGCAACCCAGAAAGGACACCCACAGTCTTGTCTGCCCTCAAATCCTCCCACGCGTGTGCTTGTGAGTGCTCATCCCAGCTGACAGCAGGTTCACATCTTGTCGCTGCTTTCTGCCCAAGATAAGTGGCCAAGGGAGGTCTTCGGACCCCAAGCTCTGGCTTTTGAGCTCTTTTGACCTAAGCGGTCCCCCAAGGCAGAGGGAGGTGAAGGATGTCTGAGGTCCCGCCTGCTGCGGGGGTGAGGGTCTTCAGCCTCTGTTCCAAGTCTCTTATTCTGCTTCCATGACCACCAAGCCCCAAGGCTGGGCCCAGCTGGCCCTGCCTGTGGAAGGGAAGGGATGCCAGCTGGCTGATCCATCAGCTCCCCGTCTCTGAGCATTTCCTGCAGAGAGCTGGTCACACGGCTCCCAGTCCTGAGTCTGGCTTCCCGAGTAGCGTGGGTCATGTACACTGAGACCATTTCTAGTCTCCGGCACAGGGATTCTCACGGCAGACTGAGAATGTCCTCCGTATTTATCTTCATCTCACTTTCCTGTCTGCCTGGGCTGGAGGGAAGCTGCAATGCCAGCCCCTTTGTGCCTGTGGCCTCTACAACCCTCCAGACGCTGTTCCTCTGCCGGTTTCCGCTCCAGGTGCCCGGCTCAGCATGTCACATTCGCAGTCTTGTTTACATGCCAACAATCCGGCAAGTCGGGGTCTATGAGATCGATCCCTGGGTCAGGAAGATCCCTGGAGAAGGAAGTAGCAACCCACTCCAGTATTCTTGCCTGGAAAATCCCATGGACAGAGGAACCTGGTGGGTTACAGTTCACAGGGTTGCAAAGAGTCAGACATGACTGAAGCGACTTAGCACTATATTTCATTGGCAAGCACTGTCTTGTGGCCGCCTGGGTGATAGGGAGCCTGGGAGCGTGAGCACAGGCCCTTAGGAATGCCTTGCTTTTCTCCCCTCATCACTGAGATGAAGAAATCGAGGCCAAGGTAGTTCAAGGCCACACACAGGTCAGGGGCTGGGGCAGAACTGAATCCAGGTCTGCCCGACTCCAAAGCTGGGCTCCTTCCACATGACACCTCTGAGAGCTGCTGTGTGAGCCAGGAGGTCCAAACCCACCAGGACACCCAGAGGAGAGACTTTCGGAGCCCCCCTGCCCTCCTCCCACCGGGCCCTGCCCTGTGTGCTTTAGTGGTTTGGCTAAAACACCTGAGTCTTTTTTCCAACCTCACCCGAGGCAGGCCCAGGTAGAAAACATCACCATGGTAACCCTTGTTTCCAAGGGGCCACATGTTACTTCTGGAAAAAATGATACCTTGGTTCCCAACACTAAGTGTGCTGTGGGTCTGCGGGACGAGTTTACCGGGCACCGCTGCTCGCGGTTGGCTCAGCTGACACACTTCACGGCTTTCTGTCCCTCCTGTGGTTTCCAGGGAAGCGTGATGTGTCTGCTCCCGGAAAGGAGGGAGCAGGGGAGTCCGGGTGCGTCATCTGCTGTCGGATGAGAGGGGCTGGGAGGGCTGGTGCTCTGTGTGGGAGGTGGGGGCACCTGGGCTGTGTCCCACCCGCATCCCAGTGCCACCGCCTGTTCATGCTGGAGCCTGGCGTGACCCCTCTCCTTTGCACTGACCCCTGAGGTAGAGAATGCAGGAGTGGCCTGGAGCATTTGAAAGACGGCTCTGGTGGAAACTGCTGGCTGGTCACCAGCGGCCCTTCCTGGTTCTCTCTTGCTGAAGGCCTCTGCCGTAGTGACCCCTGTTTCCCCTCACCAGGTGCCCACTCTCCCAGGCTCTCTGTCACCCAGGCGGCCATGAGACAGAGTGCTTGCCAATGAAATACTGTGCTAAGTCGTTTTGGTCGTGTCTGACTCTGCAACCCCGTGAATTGTAGCCGGCCAGGTTCCTCTGTCCATGGGATTTTCCAGGCAAGAATCCTGGAGTGGGTTGCCATCTCCTTCTCCAGGGATCTTCCTGATCCAGGGATCGAACTTGCGTCTCTTGTGTCTCCTGCGTTGGCAGGCAGGTTCTTTGCTACTGGCGCCACCTGGGAAGCCCAGCAAGAAGTTAGGGGATGTCTTCTGGAGGCTTCTGGGGGAAATTATTCCCTTTCTCAAGAGCCCCTTTCTGCCTCTTGTCAGGAGTCACTCCTGGAGGGTTTGCAGTCATCTCGAGACCAGGAGACGCACAGGCATTGACCACGCGTGTAGACATGGTTGGCTGGAAGCAGCCCTGCGTCTGTCATCCCCGGCTTCTTGCTTTGTGACGTGATGGAGTACGTTTTACGGTCTGAGCCTCTGCTACTCCAAGTGTGACCCCCAACCAGCGCCTTCGGAACCACTTGGGAGCTTGTTAGGCATGCAGACTCTCAGGCCCAGCCCTAGACGGACTGATCCAGGAGATTCAGTGAAAGAAGATCTCTGAGTAACCAACATGACACAGAAAGCGTGAGGAGGCAGAGAAGAGGGGGTGGGGTGCGGACGGTGGAGAAACTAGTTTTTGGAGATTTGTTTTCTTCGTATTTTTTGTTTATGCCTCACTGAGCTATGAACAATGAAATCGTAACTCTATTTAAAAGGAAGGCAAAGCTTCCCCTCTCCTCCCCGCCCTCCAGCCTTTCTCCCCATCCCCTGCAGGGGCGGATGGATGGTGGGGTTCTTGCAGGCTGAGGATGGAGGAGGCATTTGGCTTACTGCGCTCATCATTAGATCGTCCCTCATCCTCTCTGATTTCCTTGGACTGCAAGGAGATCCAACCAGTCAATCCTAAAGGAAGTCCTGAATAGTCATTGGACGGACTGATGCTGAAGCTGAAGCTCCAATACTTTGGCCACCTGATGTGAAGATCCGACTCACTGGAAAAGACTTTGATGCTGGGAAAGATTGAGGGCAGGAAGAGAAGGGGGTGACAGAGGATGAGATGGCTGGATGGCATCACCGACTCAGTGGATGTGAGTTTGAGCAAACTCTGACCGTGAAAGACAGGGAAGCCTGGCGTGCTGCAGTCCATGGGGTTGCAAAGAGTTGGACACGACTGAGGGACTAAACAATAGCAACATCCTGTCTGAAGTCTGGGCTTTACATTTAGAAAGATTAAAACAGCCTGTTCAAAACAGGGGCGCCATGAAAAACAAAAAAGAATGCCTGGGGCACTTTCTTTCCAAAAGCTTGTTTCCCTCCTCAGACAAGCCGTGAAGATGCTCAGAGAAGAACACGTTGTACATTTTTAGCTTCGAGGGACTGTCAGGAGGCTTTGTGGATGGGGAAGTGCTCTCTTAAAGGAGGGCATTTAGTTCTTGGAAGAACACAGAGAGCTCAGATTCCAGTGCAGCTTCTTTCCAAACGCCCAAATTCGAATGTTTCGCTTCTTTTCCCCTTTCTGACAGGGCTGAACTCTGGAGAACCATGCTAGCTCATGGGAGTCTGGGGACAGAGGGACCTCAAAGTTGTAGAACAAGAGGAAGTCTTCTCTGTGTTACAGCAGGGAGGCACCTCGGCTGCGGCCTCGCTCCCCCCACGCAGGAGGGACGTCTGGAGCTCTGAGGGGAACCGTGGCTTTCCGAGCTCCCTCGGCTGGCAGGGGCGGAGTCGAGTCTAGAATCCAAGTTCAGATTCCCCTCTTCACATGTTAGCACTACTCCTGCCCCGCCCCCCGCAAGTTATCATGAGAGGAAGGAAATTCGGGGTCACCTGACTTGCCCTCAGCTTGTCAGGGAGGCCAGGTCCCCGAGACGGGGGCGATGCTAGGAGCTCAGAATTTTGACAGAGATTCCAACTTGGGCTCCTTCTAGCTGACCTTGGCCTCTGAATCACAGTTTCCTCATCTGACTGAGATGGGAAGAAGAGAGGCCAGGTTTACACCTTCCTGCCACCATCTTCTTAGAGAACAGAGCTTGAACGGCTGGACTGCCCACCCCGTATCCCTTGCTGAATAAGCCGAAAGCGGCTGATCAATACCCATGGAGGAAGAGAGAAGTGTGGCCAGGACCCGAGTGAAGGAGCGTGGGAAGACAGAGAGGAGGGCAGAGCAGAGGGCAAATGCGGCGGGTGTGAGACTTGAGGAGAGAGCACAGCTCAGCTGGTAAAGAATCCGCCTGCAGTGCAGGAGACCCCGGTTCGATCCCTGGGTTGGGAAGATCCCCTGGAGAAGGGAAAGGCTGCCCACTCCAGTATTCTGGCCTGGAGAATTCCATGGACTGTATAGTCCATGGGGTCACAAAGAGTCGGACACGATTGAAGGACTTTCAATTTTCAGAGAGTGTGGGAAAGAAGCCTGAAGGGTCCTAAGATGTGGTTCTCCCTGGAGGCAAGGAATTCAGTGCAGACCTTTGCTCCTTTGCAATACGCTTATTGGCAGTGCATCTCCATTCTGCTTGGGTGCATCTTGGCATTGGTACGTGCCTAGGAGGGGCCTCCCACAGGAGAACGGAGAACCATGCCTGCTCTTTAGTTTCCCCAGGACAGCCCAGACTAGAAGTCAGGCCTGCTGGGCATGCGGCTCACAGATCTGTTCTTTCACTTGGGATTTGTGGTGCGTGGAATTGTGACACCCCCCACCCCAACTCCCACCAAAATTCACGCCCAGCTGGAACCCATGAATGTGACTTTATTTCGAAGTAGGGTCTTCACAGGTATAATCAAGTCAAGATGAGGTCAATCTCGATGTGTGTAGGCCCGGCCTCTGGCGTGACTGGTGACTATAGAAGGCGAGGGAAGCTGGGGTTCAGAGCCACAGATACAGCAGGGAGAAGGCCAGTGGAGACAATGGCCAAGCCTGGAGCACGTGTCTGCTGGCCAAGGATGGCTGGTCACCACCAGGAGCTGGAAAGGGCCAGGAAGGATCATACCCCCGGGCCTCCAGAGGGAGCACAGGCCTGCTGACACTGTGCTTTGGGACCTCTGGCCTCCAGAATCACAAGAGGTGAATTTCTAATATTTTCAGTGACCAGCGTGTGGCACGTTGTTACTGCAGCCCTGGGACCCAGACGCAGGGCCCCCTCTCATGTCTCACCGGGTTGTCCACCTCCATGTTCCCTCCTGCTCCTTTCCTGGGCCTTCCATTCGCTCAGATAATACCCCTATTGCCTGTTCCCATAGGACTAAACTGCAGGTGACTCATCCCACCCCAGGAACCACACTAATTCCCAAGGAGAGGTCTGATGCCCCCACTAGTGACTGGTTCCGGAGAAGGCATGAGCCAGTCTGGACAATGAGAGATGAGGGAGTTGGGAGGGAAGGTTTCCAGGAAGGCTTTCTCTCTCAGAGAAGAGGCTTGGGAGGAGGTGCTCCTTCTTCTGTGGTCTTTGTATCCCATTAAGGCTGCTCTGACCTACCCTCGACCCACCTGGGAGTGTGGAAGGGAGGAGCCCAGGCAGGCGGGACTGGGCTTCCAGTGTGATGAGATATTCATGAGAATGTGAGTCGTCACTGCTTAGGCCAGTGTGAGTTGGGAGTTCCTTCTCCTGCAGCCCAAGGTGTGCTCATGACGCCCCAGGCCTGGGTGCAGAAGCAGGCAGGTGAGAACAGAGGTTGTGGCCAAGTAGGGGAGCATAAGTCCCTGGCAGGCCAGCACCCCCCAGATAGCTGCCGCCCAGATGCCAATGGGCTTCTTCGTTTTCTTCTTGAAGAACAAATGCGGTGACATCAGTTTTCAGTTTTCTTCGTGATCCCTCTGACAGCTCATCCATCTCAGGACATCCCCCTCCCGCACAGGCTCAGAACACCTGGGGCTTATTTAGTCCCAAGGCAACTAGTCCTGGGTCAGTGTTAGTTAAGAGGGATTGGTTGCTGGGTGGTCAGTGGACTGGCTTGCCTCCTGCTGCCGTGTTGTGTGGCTGAGGGAGGCTGGATGGGCCGGCTTGTCCATCACTGTGATATCTTTGCTTTTCATTCCTTGTCCAGGCCACAGTGCTGGGTCCCAAGGTCATATCTAGTGAAGTGAGTGAAAGTCGCTCCGTCATGTCCGACTCTACTACCCCATGGACTTTCCATAGACTTCTCCAGGCCAGAATCCTGGAGTGGGTAGCCTTTCCCTTCTCCAGGGGTCTTCCCAACACACACATCTAGTTGAATTAGTTTAATTGCTCAGTTATGTCTGACTCTTGTGACTCCATGGACTGTAGCCTACCAGGCTCCTCCATTCACGGGATTTTCCAGGCAAGAGTACTGGAGTGGGGTGCTATTTCCTTCTCCAGAGGATCTTCCTGACACATTAGGGTGACCTTTAATTCACACTTCCTTGGTCAGCCTTCCTCCTTAACGCACAATCGCTGCTCCAGGGTGGCTTGACCCTGTGACCTTCCTGACTTTGCCATGGGCCTCAACTCCAGCAGATGCCAGATACATCATCTTGCGGAGCTGCGCTCTCAGGGTCCTACGGTTACAGCTCATGATGCTTACAGAGTCAGCCCTCCCTGTGTGCGCCCTGCGTGCTGTGTTGAGTCTGGGCCACCAGCTCAGCGTCCTGTTCTCTCCTGTACACTCCCAAGGGTGGGCCTTGATATATTTTGCTACCTGCCATACTATTAGTGGGGCTTCCCTGGTGGCTCAGACAGTAAAGAATCTGCCTGCAATGCAGCAGATCTGGGGTTGAAAAGCTCCCCTGGAGAAGAGAATGACTACTCACTCCAGTATTCTGGCCTGGAGAATTCCATGGACAGAGGAGCCTGGCGGGCTACACTCCATGGGGTCGGAAAGAGTTGGACACGACTGAGTGAGTAACACTTTCACTTTTCATATTATTAATAGAAAAGCATCTCCTTTTCTCCCACACTTTCCACACTTGAAACTTAGGGTACAGGCACTGGAGTTCTAGACTTTTCTTCTCCAGAGGGTCTTGTGTTTCTTGTACAAATTGGTCTACCTTGTACTCAGAGCCCTGTGTTCCCAGGGTGAAGCAACTCTCAGAGAACACCATCTTAGTGCAGTTGGGGGTGAGACCTCAAGGAGCAGAGTGTGGCCGGCAAAGCACAGGGAAGGACGGAGAGCCAGCACAAAGATGCTTCCTTGAGGGGACCAGTGCACAGGGCCCCTGACGGCCTGATCCCACAGACCTTCTGAGACACGCGAGGAATGTGCCTTCAAACTGTCCACCCAAAAAACAAAGGGGGAGGCTCGTGACCCCATTGATCAAGGGTGTCCCTCGGGGTGTTCACTTGCAAGCTGGGAGTAGGTGCTCTCTGGTAGTTAAAGCCCATTGAGAGCTGGTTGCTGCAGCCTAGGTGAAGTGAGTGGTGGGCTGAGAGGCCCCCGGAAAGATGCTCAATGACAGGACAATACTCCCCTCCTGCAACACACTATGGGGTGCCTGGCAAGGGTGTCTCCTAACCTCGCAGTTGCATAACCAAGGACTAAGTCTGGACAAAGCACTGGACAAAGACTTCAAAGTCTTCAAGGTAGCTGCTGCCTCTGCCTGAAGAGGTGGTAGACACCATCCTTTGGCAGTTATATCTGCGCCTTCCTAGACTGACACCGTCTCTAACTTCATCAACACCTGTCCTTCTATTTAAAACAAACATCCTTCTATTTAAAACAAACACACGCAGACTTATGCTCTGCATACAATCCTAAATCTTGATTTTTTGTTACTTACTATTCAGCTCCAGTATTTCTCATGTGATATCAGACGCTTGTGAATTTCATCCCCAGTGGCTGCCTGACTTCTGGTACAGCACCTGGGCTGAGGAAGGCGGTGCTCCTCTCAATGGTACTTTTGTGACAATCTTCTGCAGAATGTGTCTTACTCTTCATTTAACTAGTAGACGGTGATGCTGTTGTAATTAGCCTACTTCAGTTCGTCTCAAATGAGTGCAAAGGGCAGAGCTGATGAGCATGATTGACCCTTTTTAATGAAGCCCAATGTATCATTTTTTGGAAATATCATTTTTTATGTATTGGGGACTGCTCTCCCCCAGGTAGTGGGGCAGGAATGAAGCCAGAATTCTCTCACAATACCGGAAACCCACCAGCTACATCCTCACTCAAGCTTGATAATTCCCCAGAAGGGCCCTGAAACAGGCTGAAAGCTGTTAAACTCACAATCGTGGTTTATTACAGGGAAAGGAGATGTTAAAATCAGCTGAGGGAGGAGGCGTCTGGGGAGGAGTGCAGGAGAGTTCCAGGCGTGAAGCTCCCCGTGGTCTCTCCCACTGGAGGCACGGGCTTCAGGCAGCTATGTGGATTTCACACGTGAGATTTTGCCGACCAGGGAAGCTCACCTGAGCTTTGGGGTTCAGAGCACTTAGGGTGTGCTTGTTGATCACCCATGGCTGACCTCAGAGCTCCTCTGGTGGCTGAGCTGACAGAGCAGGTCCAAAGAAGAGTGAAAGTGTAGGTCGCTCAGTTGTGTCCAACTCTTTGTGAACCCATGAACTATAGCCCACCAGGCTCCTCTGTCCAAGGGATTTTCCAGGCAAGAATACTGGAGTGGGTTTCCATACCCTTCTCCAGGGGATCTTTCCCACCCAGGGATCGAACCCGGGCCTCCCACATTGCAGGCAGATTCTTTGCCGTCTGAGCCACCAAAGAATAAACCACCATAAATCACACTGTTAGGCTATTCACCGTGGCCCAGGACCCCCAGGTCAACCAAGTCAATTACTAGCAGGATGTCCCAAGGGCTTAGAGGTCACCTCCTAGGAGCCAAGGGCAAAGCTAGATCTCTCTTTGAGTGAGGTTAACTTCCTGTGACATAGTACCTAGGCATAGACATGTCCATGGACACGCCAGTCTATACACAGACATCTAGGAAGAGAAGTTCCATGCACTCTGGGCTGTCCAAGGAGTCATTTCTCAAAAGGCCCCCCTCCCCTCCCTGTCACCTTTGTTAAGTAACAAATAGACACCTGGGGCTCTCTTCCACCCTAGTCCCCTCCCACTGCTAGTCTCTTGGCCAGACCAGGTGGTGATCAGTTCTTCCTCTCAAGTTTTCAGGATCCTTCTTGACTGATGTCTTAGTTCGCTCAGGCTGTTACGACAAGACTGGACGGTTTATAAACCACAGAATTTATTTCTCCCAGAGTTGGAGGCTGACTTTCTGAGATCAGGGTGCCTGTGTGGTCCAGTGGGAGCCCTCTTCCAGATTACAGACTCACTGCATTCTCACATGGAGAAGAGCAGGGGAGGGAGGCAGGCTCTTCTTGTGGCCCTTATCAGGGCACTAACCCCCTTCAGGGAGGCCCCAACTTCATGACCTCATCTAATGTCAGTTACCTCCTAAGGTCCCATCTCCTAATACCACCATACTAGGGAGGGTAAGATTTCAATATATGAATTTCTAGGGGCACAAACACTGAGCTGTGACTGAGGGCCTCATTGGCTCATTGGTCCATGCTCACTTTTGGGGTCGGTTGTTGTCCCCATGGATGAATGAATCCTCAGAAGCCTGGGCCATAAACCAAGACATCACGGCTAACCAAGTGTGGGTAAGTCCCCCCCGCCCCCTCGCCTGCACTCAGACCTGCTGTTGTGCAGAAGGACGATTTATTAGCTCATTACCAAACTCTGGTGACTTCCTGGGCCACTTACACTCCACAGTTGTAAGAGGACAGTGGTAATTGAACGTTAAACTAGCCAATTAAAATTAATGTCAGGAAATGCCATTGTGAATTGTTTTGGGAGGATTCTTTTAGTGAGTCGTTGGAGCCACACTTTGGATGTCTATTTTCACCCTGGCTTTTACAGGAACAGGGAAATTAAAAGCACATGGCAACTCTCAGGCATGTTTTGAGTTTTCGAATCCCAGCCCTCAAGGTCTGAGTGCTTGTCATCTCTGGGTCATATGCAGTTGGTTGGACGGCGCTAGAAGGCCAGGCTGCTCTGAAGGTGCAATTGCCAGCCTGAGTGAGCTCCAAGAGTCCGGCAAGGGGACCGGCAGGAAGCGCCCTCCCGCCAGCCACTCCTCCAGCCCTGTCCCTGGCAGAGGGAAGACTGCGTTCCTCAGGAATGTTTCAGGCCCAAGATAAACGACCTGGAGCCGTGGGGCTGCTGGCAAAGCGTGCGTGCCCCAGTGTTTTCATTCCACTGACAGCGCCTCTGCCTAGAGCTCAGATGCTGTGGCGGGAGCCAGCTGATGGCTTTCACACCAACAACTTGAAAGCAGGCCTGGGAGGTGCGTGAAAGGCTTACTGGAAGAGCTGGGAGTTGCTTTATTGGCTCCCTGTGTACAAGTGGGCGGGGCTTTTCCAAGGAAGTTTATGGAGCCATGAAGGTGTTCATGTGTCAGCCCATCTTTTATTTATCCAGGGTGGGAAGGGGCCAAGGTGTTAGCTGTGCTGGAGAGAAGGGCTGAGCGGGGCTGAGCTGGGCTTCTCAGGGAAGGCAGTCCCCTCCAGGGTCAGCCCACTGCAGGTGGAGTGTAGAGGCGGAGGTATTTGCCAAGTCGGCTTCAGCTGGAGCTCCAGACAACTGTGGAGGCCCTGGCATGGGGAAGAAGGACAGGCATTTGGGGCTGTGTGTCCCAAGGTCTTTGGCATTCCAGTCCTCTATAATGAAAAGCGCATCATTTTTGGGTGTTAGTTCTAGAAGGTCTCGTAGGTGTTCAAAGAACCGTTCAGCTTCTCCAGCTTTACTGGTTGGGGCATAGACTTGGATTACTGTGATACTGAATGGTTTGCTTGGAAATGAACAGAGATCATTCTGTCATTTTTGAGATTGCATCCAAGTATTGCATTTTGGAGTCTTTTGTTGACCATGATGGCTACTCCATTTCTTCTAAGGGATTCCTACCCAAGGTAGTAGATATAATGGTCTTCTGAGTTAAATTCACCCATTCCAGTACATTTTGGTTCACTGATTCCTAGAATGTCGACATTCACTCTTGCCATTTCCTGTTTAACCACTTCCAATTTGCCTTGATTCATGGACCTAACATTCCAGGTTCCTATGCAATATTGCTGTTTACAGCATCAGACTTTACTTCCATCACCAGTCACATCACTGGGTATTATTTTTGCTTTGGCTCTGTCTCTTCTTTCTTTCTGGAGTTATTTCTCTACTGATCTCTAGTAGCATTTTGGGCACCTACTGACCTGGGGAGTTCATCTTTCAGTGTCCTATCTTTTTGCCCTTTCATACTGTTCATGGGGTTCTCAAGGCAAGAATACTAAAGTGGTCTGCCATTACCTTGTCTCAGTTCAGTTCAGTCACTTAGTCATGTCCGACCCTTTTTGACCCAATGAATCACAGCATGCCAGGCTTCCCTGTCCATAACCAGCTCCTGGAGTTTACTCAAACTCATGTCCATCGAGTCGGTGATGCCATCCAGCCATCTCATCCTCTGTCATCCCCTTCTCCTCCTGCCCCCAATCCCTCCCAACATCAGGGTCTTTTCCAGTGAGTCAACTCTTCACATCAGGTGGCCAAAGTATTGGAGTTTCAGCTTCAGCATCAGTCCTTCCAATGAGCACCCAGGACTGATCTCCTTTAGAATGGACTGGTTGGATCTCCTTGCAGTCCCTGGGACTCTCAAGAGTCTTCTCCAACACCACAACTCAAAAGCATCAATTCTTCAGTGCTCAGCTTTCTTCACAGTCCAACTCTCACATCCATACATGACCACTGGAAAACCCATAGCCTTGACTAGACAGACCTTTGTTGGCAAAGTAATGTCTCTGCTTATGAATATGCTATCTAGGTTGGTCATAACTTTCCTTCCAAGGAGTAAGCGTTTTTTAATTTCATGGCTTCAATCACCATCTGCAGTGATTTTGGAGCCCCCCAAAATAAAGTCTGACACTGTTTCCACTGTTTCCCCATCTGTTTCCCTTGAAGTGATGGGACCAGATGCCATGATCTTCGTTTTCTGAATGCTGAGCTTTAGGCCAGCTTTTTCACTCTCCTCTTTCACTTTCATCAAGAAGCATTTTAGTTCCTCTTCACTTCTGCCATAAGGGTGGTGTCATCTGCATATCTGAGGTTATTGATATTTCTCCCAGCAATCTTGATTCCAGATTGTGCTTCTTCCAGCCCAGAGTTTCTCATGATGTACTCTGCATATAATTAAATAAGCAGGGTGACAATATACAGCCTTGACATACTCCTTTTCCTATTTGGAACCAGTCTGCTGTTCCATGTCCAGTTGCTTCTTGACCTGCATATAGATTTCTCAGGAAGCAGGTCAGGTGGTCTGGTATTCCCATCTCTTTCAGAATTTTCCACACTTGGTTGTGATCCACAGAGTCAAACGCTTTGGCATAGTCAATAAAGCAGAAATACATGTTTTTCTGGAACTCTCTTGCTTTTTCCATGATCCAGTGGATGTTGGCAATTTGATCTCTGGTTCCTCTGCTTTTTCTAAAACTAGCTTGAACACCTGGAAGTTCACGGTTCACGTATTGCTGAAGCCTGACTTGGAGACTTTTGAGCATTACTTTACTAGTGTGTGAGATGAATGCAATTGTGCAGTAGTTTGAGCATTCTTTGGCATTGCCTTTCTTTGGGATTGGAATGAAAACCTACCTTTTCCAGCAAGTTTTCCAAATTTGCTGGTATATGGAGTGTATCACTTTCACAGCATCATCTTTCAGGATTTGAAATAGCTCAACTGGAATTCCATCACCTCCACTAGCTTTGTTCGTAGTGATGCTTTCTAAGGCCCACTTGACTTCACATTCGAGGATGTCTGGCTCTAGGTGAGTGACCACACCATCGTGGTTATCTGGGTCATGAAGATCTTTTTTGTACAGTTCTGTGTATTCTTGCCACTTCTTCTTAATATCTTCTGCTTCTGTTAGGTCCATACCATTTCTGTACTTTATTGAGCCCGTCTTTGCAGGAAATGTTTCCTTGGTATCTCTAATTTTCTTGAAGAGATCTCTAGTTTTTCCTATTCTGTTGTTTCCCTCTATTTCTTTGCATTGATCGGTGAGGAAGTCTTTTTTATCTCTCCTTGCTATTCTTTGGAATTCTGTATTCAAATGGTTATATCTTTCCTTTTCTCCTTTGTTTTTCACTTCTCTTCTTTTCACGGCTATTTGTAAGGCCTCCCCAGACAGCTATTTTGCTTTTTTGCATTTCTTTTTCTTGGGGATGGTCTTGATCCCTGTTTCCTGTATAATGTCACGAACCTCTGTCCATAGTTCATCAGGCACTCTATCAGATCTAGGCCCTTAAATCTATTTCTCACTTCCACTGTATAATCATAAAGGATTTGATTTAGGTCATACCTAAATGGTCTAGTGGTTTACCCCTCTTTCTTCAATTTGAGTCTGAATTTGGCAATAAGGAGTTCATGATCTGAGCCACAGTCAGCTCCCGCTCTTGTTTTTGCTGACTGTATAGAGTTTCTCCATCTTCGGCTGCAAAGAATATAATCAATCTGATTTTGGTGTTGGTCATCTGGTGATGTCCATGTGTAGAGTCTTCTCTTGCGTTGTTGGTAGAGGGTGTTTGCTATGACCAGTGCATTCTCTTGGCGAAACTCTTATTAGCCTTTTCCCTGCTTCATTCTGTACTCCAAGGCCAAATTTGCCTGTTACTCCAGGTATTTCTTGACTTCCTACTTTTGCATTCCAGTCCCCTATAATGAAAAGGACATCTTTTTGGGGTGTTAGTTCTAAAAGGTCTTGTAGGTCTTCATAGAATCATTCAACTTCACCTTCAGCGTTACTGGTCGGGGCATAGGCTTGGATTACTGTGATATTGAATGGTTTGCCTTGGAAACGAACAGAGATCATTCTGTCGTTTATGAGACTGCATTCAAGTACTGCATTTTGGACTCTTTTGTTGACCATGATGGCTACTCCATTTCTTCTGAGGGATTCCTGCCTGCAGTAGTAGATATAATGGTCATCTGAGTTAAATTCACCCATTCCAGTCCATTTTAGTTCACTGATTCCTAGAATGTCGACATTCACTCTTGCCATCTCCTGTTTGACCACTTCCAATTTGCCTTGATTCATGGACCTGACATTCCAGGTTGCTATGCAATATTGCTCTTTACAGCATTGGACCTTGCTTCTATCACCAGTCACATCCACAGCTGGGTATTGTTTTTGCTTTGGCTCCATCCCCTCATTCTTTCTGGAGTTATTTCTCCACTGATCTCCAGTAGCGTGTTGGGCACCTACCGACCTGGGGAGTTCCTCTTTCAGTATCCTATCATTTTGCCTTTTCATACTGTTCATGGGGTTCTCAAGGCAAGAATACTGAAGTGGTTTGCCAACCCCTTCTCCAGTGGACCACATTCTATCAGACCTCTCCACCATGACCTGCCCATCTTGGGTAGCCCCACACAGCATGGCTTAGTTTCATTGAGTTAGACAGGGCTGTGGTCCGTGTGATTAGACTGACTAATTTTTTCTGTGATTATGGTTTCAGTGTGTCTGCCCTCTGATACCTCTTGCAACAACTACCATCTTACTTGGGTTTCTCTTACCTTGGACGTGGGGTATTTCCTCATGCCTGCCCCTCCTGACCTTGAATGTGGAATAGCTTCCTCTTGGCCCTCGTGCGCCTGTGCAGCCGCTGCTCTAGGAGACCCTTGTCTAAGGGACCACATTTTGTCAGACCTCTCCACCATGACCTGTCCATCTTAGGTGGTTCTACATGGCATGGCTCATAGTTTCACTGAGTTAGACAAGGCTGTGGTCCATGTGATCAGATTGGTTAGTTTTCTGTGATTATCTTTTTCATTCTGTCTGCTCTCTGATGGAGAAGGATGAGGCTTATGGAATTTCCTGACAGGATAGACTGACTGAGGGGAAAACTGGGTCTTATTTTGATGGGTGGGGTCATGCTCAGTAAATCTGTAATCCAATTTTCTGTTGGTGGGCAGGGCTGTGTTTCCTCCCTGTTGTTTGACCTGAGGCCAAACTATGGTGGAGGCAATGAAGATAACGGCACCTCCTTCAAAACATCCCATGCAGGCACAGCTGCACTCAATGCCCCCGACACTGCAGCAGGCCACCGCCGACCCACGCCTCCGCAGAGCCTCCTGGACATTCACGGGCCAGTCTGGGTCAGTCTCTCATGGGGTAACTGCTCCTTTCTTCTGGGTCCTGGCACACATGAGGTTTGGTTTGTGTCCTCCAAGTGCCTGTTTTGCAAAAGTAGGAAGTTGAGAGATACCTGGAGTAACAGGCAAATTTGGCCTTGGAGTATAAAATGAAGCAGATCAAAGGCTAACAAGAGTTTTGCCAAGAAAATGCCCTGGTCACAGCAAACACACTCTTTCAAGAACACAAGAGAAGGCTCTACACGTGGACGTCACCAGATGGCCAGCACCAAAACCAGATTGATTATATTCTTTGCAGCCAAAGATGGAGAAGCTCTATGCAGTCAGCAAAAAGAAGACTGGGAGCTGACTGTGGCTCAGATCATGAACTCCTCATTGCCAAATTCAGACCCAAATTGAAGAAAGTGGGGAAAACCACTGGACCATTCAGGTATGACCTACATCAAATCCTTTATGATTATACAGTGGAAGTGAGAAATAGACTCAAGGGATTAGACCTGATAGGGTGCCTGAAGAAATATGGATGCAGGTTTGTGACATTTGTACGGGAGACAGGGATCAAGACCATCTTCAAGAAAAAGAAATGCAAAGAGGCAAAATGGTTGCCTGAGGAGGCCTTACAAATAGCTGAGAAAAGAAGAAAAGCCAAAAGCAAAGGAGAAAAGGAAAGATATACCCATTTGAATGCAGAGTTCCAAAGAATAGCAAGGATAGATAAGAAAGCCTTCTTCAGCAATTAATGCAAAGAAATAGAGGAAAACAACAGAATAGGAAAGACTAGAGATCCCTTCAAGAAAATTAGAGATACAAAGGGGACATTTCATGCAAAGATGGGCACAATAAAGGACAGAAACAGTAGGGACCTAATAGAAGCAGAAGATATTAAGAAGAAGTGGCAAGAATACACAGAACTGTACAAAAAAGATCTTCATGACCCAGATAACCACGATGGTGTGGTCACTCACCTAGAGCCAGACATCCTCGAATGTGAAGTCAAGTGGGCCTTAGGAAGCATCACTACAATCAAAGCTAGTGGAGGTGATGGAATTCCAGTTGAGCTATTTCAAATCCTAAAAGATGATGCTGTGAAAGTGATACACTCAATATACCAGCAAATTTGGAAAACTCAGCAGTAGCCAGAGGACTGGAAAAGATCAGTTTTTGTTCCAATCCCAAAGAAAGGCAATGCCAAAGAATGCTCAAACTACTGCACAATTGCACTCATCTCACACGCTAGTAAAGTAATGCTCAAAATTCTCCAAGCCAGGCTTCAACAGTAAGTGAACCATGAACTTCCAGATGTTCAAGCTGGATTTAGAAAAGGCAGAAGAACCAGAGATCAAATTGCCAACATCCACTGGATCATGGAAAAAGCAAGAGAGTTCCAGAAAAACATCTATTTCTGCTTTATTGACTATGCCAAAACGTTTGACTCTGTGGATCACAACCAAGTGTGGAAAATTCTGAAAGAGATGGGAATACCAGACCACCTGACCTGCTTCCTGAGAAATCTATATGCAGGTCAAGAAGCAACAGTTAGAACTGGACATGGAACAGCAGACTGGTTCCAAATAGGAAAAGGAGTATGTCAAGGCTGTATATTGTCACCCTGTTTATTTAATTATATGCAGAGTACATCATGAGAAACTCTGGGCTGGAAGAAGCACAATCTGGAATCAAGATTGCTGGGAGAAATATCAATAACCTCAGATATGCAGATGACATCACCCTTATGGCAGAAGTGAAGAGGAACTAAAATGCTTCTTGATGAAAGTGAAAGAGGAGAATGAAAAAGTTGGCTTAAAACTCATCATTCAGAAAACTAAGATCATAGGATCTGGTCCCATCAGTTCATGGGAAATAGATTGGGAAACAGTGGAAACAGTGACAGACTTTATTTCTGGGGGCTCCAAAATCACTGCAGATGGTGACTTGCAGCCATGAAATTAAAAGACCCTTTCTCCTTGGAAGAAAAGCTATGACCAAATTAGACAGCATATTAAAAAGCAGAGACATTGCTTTGCCAACAAAGATTGTCTAGTCAAAGCTATGGTTTTTCCAGTAGTCATGTATTAATGTGAGAGTTGGAGTATAAAGAAAGCTGAGTGTCCAAAAGTTGATGCTTTTGAACTGTGGTGTTGGAGAAGACTCTTGAGAGTCCCTTGGAAAGCAAGGAGGTCCAACCAGTCCATCCTAAAGGAAAGCAGTCCTGAATATTCATTGGAGGGACTGATGATGAAGCTGAAACTCCAATACTGTGGCCACTTGATGTGAAGAACTGACTTGTTTGAAGAGACCCTGATGCTGGGAAAGGTTGAAGGCAGGGGGAGAAGGGGACGACAGAGGATGAGATGTTTGGATGGCATCACTGACTTGAGGACATGAGTTTGAGTAAACTCTGGGGGTAGGTGATGGACAGGGAAGCCTGGTGTGCTGCAGTCCATGGGGTCACAAAGAGTTGGACACAACCGAGGGACTGAACTGAACTCTCCCAAGGTTTTGCCCCTTCCTGGCGTTTAAAGACAGGATATTGGGTGTGAGTGAGAGCTGGCAGGGGGCGGGGTGTGCATGTGTGTGGTGCACACTTGTTCCAGGAAAGACCACCTCTCTCTCTGGACTGTCATGCGGTCCAGAGCTATCTTCTTAGGCTGCAAGTCGTGAGGATGTTGCCATTTGCAGATAAGGCTTGTGGGAGGCAGAGGAACACTTCCAGAAGCAGAGGGGAAGGTGGAAGAGCAACAGGCAGAAGTCTAGCCAGAGCATTCACTTCAAAACAGGACCCAAAGCGGGCGTGAAGCCCCTTGTTCAGGGACAAAGAGTCTTCTGGTGTCCAGTCTGCTGGCTTCTCAAGTATTCCTCAGCTCAGTCTCAATGCAGTAGACTGCCTGTAGGAGTGCCCTCCGCTCCACATGGGATCTTATGGAGCTTCCCAGGCACCCAGTGGGACAGCCCTGTGCCTGGTGCTTAGTCACTCAGTCATGTCTGTCTCTTTGCGACCCTATGGACTGTAGGCCCTCCAGGCTCCTCTGTCCATGGGATTCTCCAGGAAAGAGGACTGAAGTGGGTAGCCATTCCCTTCTCCTGGGGATCTGCCTGACCTAGGGAAGATCAAACCCCAGTCTCCTGCGTTGCAGGGGAATTCTTTATTGCTGAGCCACCAGGGAAGCCCGCCTAGGCCCTCGTTACTGCTGTTGGGTAATAAAGTGCCCCAAACTTAGTGGCGTGAAACAGTGACTTTGTAACCCTTGCAGATTCTGTGGGTCAGGAATCTGGAAAGAAGCCTGTGGGGATGGGTGGCTCATCTCTATTTTCTGGCTTGAAGACTCAAAGTTTGTGTTGCCTTGGGCAAGGCGTGTCACAGTCTGTGTCTCCATGCCTTCCTCTATGTGGTGAGCATGATGTTAGTACTTATGGGATCTTGGACAAGGGCAAATTAATCAGTGGTGTGTAAGGGGGTTTCTAGGTGTGTCTGCAGTGAGTGCTTACTCTGCTGATGGTCGGTTAGAATGATCTCATTCGATTCTCACAGTAGTCCTTTGAGGCAGGTACTGTTATGCTGCCCATTTTATGGTTGAGAACACTGAGACCCAGGGGTCATTTTGCTCCCTTAGTGCCACTGGAGGGTAGGACACAGGAGGCTTCTAGAGAAGGTGTCTCAGGGAGACCTCATCAGAAGAGAACATTCTTTCTATAAAGGGGGAATCATTTGCCAAGCCCCAGAATTGAGTTGGCGCATGGGGTACATGTGGAACTGCCTGTGGAGTGTGGCTGGAACCTCATAATCAAGAAAAAGTAGTGGTGAGAGTGAGGAAAAAAGGGTGGCAGGACTTGGTGAGGCCCATTTGCTTATCCACAGATGAACATTTACTGGTGCCTATTATGTGCCCGGCCTTGTACTCGGTTTAAGAATATGTTAGTAGGTCTCTCCTGTCTCTATCAGTTAGGGTGCATTTGGCTGGGACTCAGGACACCTGAATAACAATGATTCAAGCAAGGAAAGGGATTTCCCTCACATAGCAATAAATCTGGAGCCAAGCAGTACAGGGCTGATGCAGCAGCCAGAAGGCACTGGGAACTCGATCTCCTTCCATCTTTCTGGTACACCGGATTTAATTTGTGGGGTCTATTCTCATAGTTGCAAAATAGCTGCTGCCCCTCCAGACATCGCATTTATAATTCAGGCATAAAAAATGGGGGAGAATAAAGGACAAAAATAGAAGAGAGTTGAACTAGCTGCATCTGTCCTCTTAAGAAAGCCCTGCAGAAAGCCAGGCTATGCTGCAGGCCAGCTGAACTGCAAAAGAATTTGGGAAAGAGAATTGTTTTGTCCACTTCCCTGGGAAAAAACTGATGCCCTCTAAGCTTTGAAGGAGAGGGGAATGGCTGTCTTGGAGGCAGTCGGTATTTTCTGTCATGGAAGTTCAGGTTGAAGGAGAGAGATATACATATGAACAAATTATTCTAGTAATGCTATTGAAGAAGTAAGTCAAGGGTGCAGGGGAGCTCCGGAAGGGCTGTCAGACCCAGGGAGGGCTTCTCTGACTAAATCTTAGGAACAGCAGGAGGGAGCAGAGAAGAAGAGCAGAAGGCAAGGGGAAGGGAACCCACTGTAAGAGTGGTCACGGGAAGATTGGGTTCACGTTCCCAACTCTTTACTGTGCCTTGGTTTGGGATTGGCTGGTGACTTCATCTGGCTATTGGACCACTAAGAACATGACCCCGCTGGGCTTGCTCTCTGGCCCTCTTGGGACCTGCCATGAGAAGAGCATGTCCTGGGTAGTTTCTCAAAAGAAAGGAGTGGAGAACTCAGGATATATAATCTCTGAGACCATTTTAACCCTGAAATCTTGCCTTACTTTTAAAACATTGTGCAGATGTATGTTTCCCAATAAATTTCATTGGGAATCAACAAAAATAAAGTATTTTTGGCTCATGTACGCATCTTGGAGGCTAATTTTGACTATGTTTAAACTTACTGCAGTTTATTGTGGTTCTATCGCTAAATTTCCCAAGGTTTGTTTATCACTCTATCTCTAGTTTCCAGAACCCTGGTACTTAACAGGTTGTCGGTAAATATTGGATAACTGAATGGATGAATGATGCATGAGCAGCTCTTATATTCTAGAGGGAGAGTGAGACAGGAAAATGGAAGATGGAAGCAAGGTGTCTTAAGTGTGCAGGGTGGAGAGGCACAGTCTTGCAGGAGCCTCGAGTTCTACCTCGAAAGAAGTGTAAGAGAGATTGGGGAGATGCCAAGTTTATGAGCTGCGTGCAACTTACAAATATATTTTGGCACAGGCAGAAGATTTCCAAGAGGATGTTTATGAATCAGAGTGTTTTTTAGATTTATGCATTTCAATTAAATTCAATCTATTATGTGAAATTGTTGTTGCAGCCACTCTCTGTACACTAATTAGCAATCAAAATGCTGACAAGTTGTGCAGATTTAGCAAAGGCTGGCAAAGATGATCCCTGATTTACTGGAAAACAAAGTTAATAAGCATGTGAGAGTCTTTCTAATAATCTCCGCTTAATGAGTTCTGGAAACTTGCCGAAGATCTAGGCAAGCATTCAAGCCTGATTCCTCTCAGATTTTAAAAAAGTAGGTGCTGTTTTTATCCGTTACGGATTATCCTGACTAGAGAAAAATGGTGAATGAACCCCCAGATCTCTCCCTGCTAAAACTATGTGGGTGAAGGGGTAGAAGAAGTACCAGATGGGGGTTTAAGTTGATTCCAGGGGCCACATCTCTCTCCCATCCTTCTGTGAGTGGTGGGCTTCCTCAGGTCAGGGGCCCTGCCAGCTGAGCTTGAGGTTACCAGCTCAAGTACAGTGCTGGGCTGTATACAGCAGGTGCTCATTGTCACTGTTGATTGGATATGTGATTGGTTGTTCAGTCACTCAGTTGTGTCCGACTCTTTGCGACCCCATGGACTATAGCTTGCTAGGCCTCCCTGTCCATCACCAACTCCTGGAGCTGCTCAAACTCATGTCCATTGAGTCAGTGATGCGATCCAACCATCTCATCTTCTGTCATCCCCTTCTCCTCCTGTCTTCAATCTTTCCCAACATCAGGGTCTTTTTCAGTGAGTCAGTTCTTCACTTCAGGTGGCCAAAATATTTGGAGCTTCAGCTTCAGCATCAGTCCTTTCAATGAATATTTAGGGTTGCCTTCTTTTAGGATTCACTGGTTGGATCTCCTTGCAGTCCAAGGGACTCTCAAGAGTCTTCTTCAATAGCACAGTTCAAATGCATCAGTTCTTCGGAGTTCAGCTTTCTTTGTGGTCCAACTCTCACATGCATACATGACTACTGGAAAGAACCATAGCTATATGGAAACCATTAGTATGGGAACTGAAACCCTTAAGCTTTAAAAAAAAATTGTCAAACTTACAGAAAAGTTGAAAACTTGTGCCCTTCACCAAGATTCAGTTCAACATTTGCTGTATTTGATTTCTTTCCTTCTATAAGACTGTATCTGGGCCTCTATATTTACTGTGTACAATACACCTATATGTAGCGTGTGGAAATAAATTCTGACTATTATGACATTTCACACCTAAATCCTAAACCTTTACTACAAATCTCCTGAGAGCAAAGATACTTTTCTAGATCATCATTTTTTTTTCCCATTAAAAATAGCAATTGTTTTAACTGCATAATATCCAGGCTATGCTCATAATTTCTCAGCTCCTCAGCTCTTCTAAGAATGTGTTTTATAGCTTAAAAAAAAAAAACAAACCAGAATGCAGTCCAGACACATGCATTACATTTGGTTGTTCTGTCTCTCATTCTTCTAAAGCTAGAATGGTCCTTCCACATTCTTTTCCTTTTCTAAGGTATTCCCTTTATAAAATGTGCCAGCCAATTGTCTTGTAGAACATCCCACATTTTTGATTCATCTAATCGTGTCCTTGTGGCCTGTCTTCGTCCAGCTTCTGCATTTCCTCCGCATTGGGGGTTGCCCTGGAGTCTTTGCTCGGTTTCTTTGGTGAAATGCTGCTTTGTAGGTGCAGTTGCAGGCGTCAGAGGACCTGGCCAGCATGAGGAAGCCCACGGCATCTGGTGGTGATCGCGTTGCTTGGATAAGATGGCAACAGGGAGATGGCGTCATGTTAAGACCGCCTTTCCTTTAGTGACTAGTCACTGATGGCGTAGGATGTTAGCATTATGTGAACGTCTTGTTCCCAGCAACTTCTTGGCAATGATTCTGGCCTGAATCGATGACTGCGCTGGGGTTTTGAAAGGGAGCCCTTCTGTTCCTATTGCATTCTAGAGCTGGGAATATCTCCTAGGGAAGAGCTTCCCCACCCCCAGGCCCACCCACTTGAGAAAGTCCCCTTACCTCTCTGAGCCACCTTTTCTCTGGGAGATTTATCTCCGCTCTCAGAAACATTGTGAGCCTCAGTGAGCCAAAGTAGTTTACCAACTGGAAAGTTCTTTATTTGCTTATGCAAACTGGGGAGATGGTTACAGGCTGATCAGGTGGTATTGAGTGAGGAGCATTGGAAAAACATCACATAATGAGTGTTGTTTCAATGAATGATGAGTCCTCAAAACACAGGTGTTCTGGGAGAACAGCAACACATTAACATGGGGAAAACTGCGTTATAGGCAGATAAAAGTTTACCCATTTTACATTACAAAAAATCTTGACTCTTATATTTTTTTGACCTTAGTTCCCTGGGCTCTACGGATCTCAGCAACTATACCCGTGGTTAAGACAATTGGACCCACCCCTTACTCTTCAGAAATCATTGTCCATAGGGTTTGCAAAACGGGCCGAACACTGGGTCTCAACCACAGTCAATTCTGCCGCCCTGGGGACATTTGGCAAAGAAAGCCTGGAAACATTTTGGGGGTCGGGAAAATCCCCTGGCGGAGGAAATAGCAACCCACTCCAGTGTTCTTGCCTGGAGAATCCCAGGGACGGGGGAGCCTGGTGGGCTGCCGTCTCTGGGGTCACACAGAGTCGGACACGACTGCAGTGACTTCTCATTAGCAGAGGCCAGTTGTTCAGTTGCTCAGTTGTGTCTGACTCTTTGCGACCCGATGGACTGCAACATGCCAGGGATGCTGCCAAACACCCGACAGGGCACAGGGAAAGCCCACAACCAAGGAATGCCTGCCCCCAGATGCCAGCAGGGTGCAGGCTGAGAAATCCTGGAATGGAACTTGAGGCTCATTTAAAGGGAAACGATTCAAGGGGCTGTGCAGGAAAACATGGGGGCCAGGGGGCGACCTTATTAACTTCCTTGTGTTCCCACTCACTCCCCAGGACTGGGTCTACCACGAGGGCAAGGCTGCTAGGAAAGCAAAGTAGCAGGCATCCCCACACACACTCTCTGAACACAGGGCCCCCTTTGCCCAGTCAGAAGGAACACTTTCCTCAGAATTTTAAGTGCTTGAATGGCTGCCACGCTCTCTGATGAAGAGATTGCAGCTTCACAACCAGAGCCTGTTCAGGGCAGGACTGGGAACAAAAGGAGAAAAAAAAACAGAGCAAAATGGGGATTTGTCCCCATACTCTGCATGGCAGGGGCGGCCTTGCTGAGTCTCTGCCCAGAAAGAGGGGATTTCTCTTGGAACTTGTACTCTGTTCACATCTGTTGAACAGTTTGGCGGCCTTAGTGTCTAAACCGGAAAATATAGGGGCAGGGGGTGACCCCAGGACATTCACTGCCATATTTGCGATTCTTCAAATTTTGATTTCTGTTCTCTGCTCTGCTTATTATTATTTGTTTTTGTTTTGATATCTATTCCATCTTTTCTATTGGAGTTTTTAGTGGGAAAGATAGAGCGGGTGTACCTCTCCACCAGAATCGAAGCCTGCAAAGTTATTTTTCACAGCTGTATCATGTTTCATCAGGCACATGTGTCATGCACTGGATATTTTCTATCGGATTTTAGGTCATTTCTATTTGCTTTCATTATTATAAATAAGCCTCCATGAACATCTTTTTCTGTATTAAGAATTACTGTTCTTGAAGCATCAGCTCCTGCCCAAGAGTTTTCAGCCTCCAGGCCTGCCCTCTAGAATTCAAACTTTTCAGCCTCTCCATGTGTGCGTGCCTGCAAAGTTGCTTCAGTCGTGTCTGATTCTTTGTGACCCTGTGGACTATAGCCCACAAGCCTCTTCAGTCCATGGAATCCTCCAGGCAAGAATACTGTAGTGGGTTGCCATTCTCTTCTCCAGGAGGTCTTCCCGACCGAAGGATGGAACCCAGGTCTCCTGCATTGCAGGCAGATTCTTTGCCATCTGAGCCACCAAAGAAGCCCCTCCAGCCCCAAAGCAACATTTGATTTGTCAGAAGACAAATTTGTTAAAAGAGCTCTGAAAACCTTACTTCATGTAAAATCAAGAAGTGGGGGAAAAAGAATTATTGTCTTACAATAGATATTTAGGCAGGAATTACAAATAATTCGAACATTTTTAGATCCTTGTGTTCTCTTCTGTCTGGAATGCTCTGCCCTATATTCCTGCAACTGGGTTCTACTTGTCATTCATCTCAGTTTAAATGTCACCTCCTCAGGGAGACCTCTAATTCCTCTACCACTTGCTACATAAGCTTTCTTTTCTCATTGTTCTTTTTTTTTTATGAAGTATGCGTGCATGTGTGCTAAGTTACTCTAGTTGTGTCCGACTCTTTGTGACCCTAAGGACCGTAGCCCACCAGGCTCCTCTGTCCATGGGATTCTCCAGGCAAGAATACTGGAGTGGGTCTCCATGCCCCTCTCCAGGGGATCTTCCTGACCAAAAGATCAAATGTGCATCTCTTATGTCTCCTGCATTGGCAGGTGGGTTCTTTACCATTAGTGCCAACTGGGAAGTCCCAAATTGAAGTATAGTTGATTTATAATGTTTCGGGTATACAGCAAAGTGATTCAGTTATATACACACACATATATATTCCTTTTCAGATCTTTTTCCATCATAGGTTATTACAAGATAATGAATATAGTTCTCTGTGCTATACAGTAGGTCCTTGTTGTTTATTTATTTTGTATATAATAGTGTGTATCAGTGTATCAGTTAATCCCAGTTTTCTAATTTACTCCCCTCACCCCACCCACTAACATACTCTTGATCACATCACCCTGTTTTAATCTCTCCCTGGCTCAGATCTCCATCTGAAGTTGTCATGTTCATTGAATGTTTAGACTGTGTTCCCCTTATGACATCGTCCCTTCCAGTGCCAGGGTCCTGTCTCACTCATCACTGTATCCCCAGCACCCAGCATTGTAGCTGGGGATGATATAACACAGTGTTTAAACACCTGTTCTTAGTCAGTTTGGTTTTGGGTCCTGGCTAAGACTTCAGAGGTTGACAGTGAAAGTGAAGTTGCTCAGTTGTGTCTGACTCTTTGCGACACTATGGACTGTAGCCTACCAGGCTCTTCAGTCCATGGCATTTTCCAGGCAAGAGTACTGGAGTGGGTTGCCATTTCCTTCTCCAGAGGATCTTCCCAACCCAGGGGTCAAAGCCCGGTCTCCCGCACTGCAGGCAGATGCTTTACCATCTGAGCCACCAGAGCAGCCCTAAAGTGAAAGTCGCTCAGTCGTGTCTGACTCTTTGTGACCCCGAGGACTATACAGTCCATGGAATTCTCTAGGCCAGAACACTGGAGTGGGTAGCCTTTCCCTTCTCCAAGGGATCTTCCCAACCCAGGGATCGAACCCAGGTCTCCCACATTGTAGGCAGATTCTTTACCAGCTGAGCCTTGGAGGTTGATTGGGGTGTAAATGACAATGTATGAAAAGCTCAGTGCCTGGGGTCTGCTGAGTGTTCCAGGAATACTAGTGTTACAAATCACTATGTATGTAAAATGGGGCTAGTGATTCTTCCCTCTTCGGTGGACAATAAGAGGATGTCAGTGAGAGCACATTCGGTTGTTAGAAAAGAAGGGGCCATTCAGATCGGAAGCTTTATGCCTTTTCACTATGCATATAACATAGCGAGAAAATTTAGAATGAGTTGGGAAGCCCATTACAGCCATCTGCCAAGAGTGGCAGTTAAAAGAAAGTTTCTGTCCACAGGCTCACTCCAACTCCCTGATGTCTTTGTAATGTTTTATTTTGAAGGAAAGTGTTGAAGAAAGTCCAGGCTGGGTGTAAGAAATGACTGTGTAATTTCATTATTTTTAATGACATTAAATGTGTTCGTCACTGCAACTTGCCTTTGTGTGGCTGAGCGCATCACAGCTGATCCTTAATTAGAAAGGGAATGAAGGCCCTCTTCTATGGGTTTCTCTGGGGAGATGTTCCGGGAAGACGCACGAACTTCCCAGGATTCTGGCATCTGGTGATGTATGGATCTGTTTCCACCCCCACTCTCACTCTCTGCCTCAAGCTCTTTCTGAATGTCTGTGCCTCCACCCAACCTCACTCAACTTCAGGGAAGCCAGGCTTAGCCTCCTACCCCCAGCCCTCCTTGCTTCCCTCCAACCTCCTCTCTTTCCTTCTATCCTTCTTCCTCTTCATTCCCCCTGCCCCTCCCAGTTCCCTCAAAGGTCCCTCCACCATCAAAGGGCAGGAAGAGGCAGATTGAACCAGCGAGCTGGAAAGGACTCTTGCGGTAACTTGGCCAGACCAAACCCTGAATGACTTTGATGCCTACTGTATGCCAGGCTCTGAACTGAGGAAGGTGTGAGATCTGAGGTCTCTATCCTTGGGGAGCTTCTGAGTTAATGAGATCAGATGCCCCTCCATGCGTGCACGCGCGTGCACACACACACACACACACACCACATACACTGGAGTTTTAACAGGTAGAGAAAGCTTAAGGCAGTTCATGATACACGGCCAAATTCAGTGGATAAAAATTCCTGTGGGACTGTGGGAAGGAGAAGTGACTGTGATTCCTGGCTGGCATGTATGTGTGTGTTTGTGTGTGTGTATGTGTGTTGGGGGTTACATTGAACTGCCTGTCTTGAAGCCTTGGTTGTCTCGATCTAGACCTGGACCCCGGATCCCAGGAGAATCCAGCGCCTTAGCCAGCTCACAGCTCGCCAGGACCCCTGCCCTGACCCCAAGGGCTCCATCTCCTCCCCTCCACTTACCTAGCCCACCCATTTCAGGTCACACAAATAATGGCACGTTGCCCCTTTCCCCCTGGGATGCAATTCCAGCTCCCAGAGTTAGAAATGAGCAGTGGCTGAGATGGTCTCGCACCTTGCAGTAATTCATTTCCTCCCAAAGCATTAAGTGGCCCTGTCAAACTCTAAGCCTGAGGACAGAGCAAGCCTTTTGCCAAGTGCCCTGGAACCCACAAGCTTCCGGAGCTGATGCTGGTCTACCAGAGGGCACAGATATAGGCTTTGGTCCAGGGGTTAGGCTCTGGTTTTAGGGGCAGGAACCTGCTCAAACCCAGGAAGGACTTTGCTGGAAGAATCTTGAAGTCTTCGGTGGAACTCCAGGACCAGGGATGCACGCCAGCTTCTAGAGCAATCAGAAGCAGAGCTGGAACATCTGAAGAACACTTTCTCCATCTCCTGTTGTCTCCTGTTTAGCTTTCAGAATCATACTCATTCGGAGTCTCCTACAGACAGCACAGTGAATCAGACACAGGCCCTGTCCTCAGGGAGGTACAGACTAGGCGGGATAGCTGACATTATACAAGGCAACAAGCTTATAAACAATTCCCAGTTGTGTTAAGTGCTAAGAAGGAAACAGACAGGTGCCCGAATGGAAAGCAGTGGATGGGGCTTACTTTGGATAGAGAGGTGGGAGGAGGTCTCCCTGGGGGGTTGGCGTGTAGACTGAGATGGACGTGGAAGCAGCAGGTGTAGGGCGGGCAGGGCAGAGGCAGAAAAACGGTTAGTGCACAGGAGGGCCTGCTGCATATTTGAGAAAGGAAAAGAAGCTGGCTGGGGAGGGATGCGGAAGAGTCAGAGCAGCAGTTGTGAGGGGAAGGACCAGGGCGGGTCCAATCACAAATGCCTCAGAAAGGGGTTCAGACTTTATCCTTTTGTGATTATTTATTTTTTAAATTGAAGGATAATTGCTTTACAGAATTTTGTGGTTTTCTGTCAAACATCAACAAGAATCAGCCACAGGTATATGTGAAGTCACTGAAAGGGGTTAAAGCTGGGGAGAGATGTGATTGATCAGTTGTGAATTGATCCTCTGGCTGCTGCTTAGGAACAAATTTCAGGGAGTAAGAGTAGAAGTGGGGGCGGTCAGGAGGCCAGCCAGCAAACTCCAGCCGGGGATAGTGGTGGCGTGGATGGGAGTAGCAGTTTGAGAGATCAGCATGGCCCTCAGTCATGCCCGACTTTTTGTGACTCCATGGACTATACAGTCCATGAAATTCTCCAGGCCAGAATACTGGAGTGGGCAGCCTTTCCCTTTTCCAGGGGATCTTCCCAACCCAGGTCTCCCGCATTGCAGGTGGATTCTTTACCAGCTGAGCCACAAGGGAAGCCCAAGAACATTGGAGTGGGTAGCCTATCCCTTCTCCAGAGGATCTTCCCGACCCAGGAATCGAACCACGGTCTCCTGCATTGTGGGTAGATTCTTTACCAACTGAGCTATCAGGAAAGAGAGTAAGAGGATGAAACAGACTCATGGTTGATCTTGGAAGCTGAATCAGCAAGACGTACTGATGATGCTCTCCTGCAGGTGTGGGAATAAAACCGCGTTCCGGGTTTTCTGGCTTAAGTCACCAGTTTAATAACAGAATGGTGTTATTTACTGAGAGGAGGAAACAGGTTTGGGGAGCAAATCGGAAACTCACTTAGGACTGATGTTTAAGATGTTGATGCGACATCGAAGCAGAGACACCCAGGAGGCTGTAGACAAGCCGAACTGGAGCACGGACCTGGGATGCAAGGTCGTGTGTGGTATTTAAACCCACAGGAGAGGAAGAGATCCCGTAGAGAGAGGAGGGGAGCTGGAGGAAGAAGGGGCCACCCAGGGCTAAGAGCATGACCCCCTGAAAGTGAAAGTGTTAGTTGCTCAGTCGTGTCGGACTCTTTGCGACCCCATGAACTGTAGCCCACCAAGCTCCTCTGTCCATGGGGATTCTTCAGGCAAGAATTCTGGAGTGGATTGCCATGCCCTCCTCCAGGGGTTCTTTCCCACTCAGGGATCGAACCCGGGTCTCCTGCATCGCAGGCTGTTCTTTACCATCTAAGCCACCAGGGAAGCCCTAGGGTGTCCATAAAGGATGAGGAGACAGAGCAGAGCACCCGGGTCAGGGTGGTGGCAGGAAAGCTGAGGAAGTGTGTTATTCTGGAATCCACTGTGCTTGAGGGTTTGGGAAGCGGGCCATGGTCCTCCGTGTCCAATGTTTCTGAGAGAGTGACTAGGAAGAGGGCAATCAGGTTTAGCCACATGGCCTCCACGGCTGATCTTGCAAAAGGTCAATGGCTTCGACCTTCAGTTTGACCAAAACCATTTTCCCCTGCTTCTTAGCCTGCAGGGAAACTTAGCGCTCCTCCCGGGTTACACACTTCATCCACAGGTCCAGCTACCAGCCGACACCGACTGCCTGAACTCTAAACCCCAGGTGAGAGAATGTGCAGTGGTCCCCCCAGGCCCATCGGGTGTGGTCCAGGGCTGGGGAGAGGTGTAGTTCATGGGCTGAAGGCAACTCCCAGCTTCCAGCACCAGGAGGATGCTGCCTCTTGGGCTGGACCGATGCTTGGCAGTGTGCCCACTGCATCCGGTTAAATAGTCCATGGCATCTTCCAGAACTTTATCTCTGTGGACCTGAAGCTGCTGGTCACCATGGAAACAGAAGCTTTTTGTTCACCACTTCCTCTTGTCTTTTCTCCCCCTCCCCTCCCCCCACTTTTCTCTCCTTCCTGTCCTTACACCTACCCCCCCCTCTCTATTTTTATTCCCCACCTTCTATCTCTGATTTATCTATCTCACTTGTCCTGATTTCTTTGTCTGTTTTTACTTATTCTATTTTGTGTAGCTTTGTTAGCCACCTTTACTGTCTCCTGTGGGAAGAAGGTGGCAGAAACAAATATTCATTTAGACATCTGCACATAGCCACCTACGCACATAAGCACGTTCACGATGCAGTAATTCCAGAGCTCTTCTTCCAAGTCAGTGCTACCCAAAGGGTTATTAGGAAGAGAACCAAGAGTGGGGGAAATGCATTCTAGCCTCGTCAGTCAACAAATGCTACTTGAAATATAAGGAGTTTCGTTTAGATTGTCCTGAGACCTGCATTTAGATGAGGCAGCACTTCTTTGGCATATCTGAGTATAACTTAAACCAGCCAGGGTTTGATTGCTCCTATTTTAATAAACACAGCAATCCGTCATGCTCAGCTAAAAATACCCCCAGTGCATCTTTTATTTTATGTATATACACAACCAATCCGGATTCTTCCAAGAATGGCTCTGCCAAACGCTATACTCATTAATCAGTTCAGGGCAGAGAGCCCAGCAGCTGACAAGTCTAAGAAGCGTGTGGATTTAGAGTTCTTCCTCTCTCTGCTGCTGAGCCTGGGACCACCTCTGTCACTAAGCAACCTTCCAGCAGATGGGCATTTCTGGACCACCAAGCAACTGGGTGTGGACTGGTCTTGTCAGAGTTGAGGGTCGGCTACAGAAGGTGGTAAAGAGACAAGGGCCCTTTAGGGCCTGTGGGGCCAGATGAAACCACAACCAGAAAATGATTGAACCTGCTGTTTGACTTTAGAGAGACAGAAGGGACTAGGGGGTCCACTAGATTAAGGATGTTTTCACAGAATGTATCAATAGGTCCGAGTGGAGGAAATGACGAGGGTGGATTGTTTTGGGGGGCCCAGCATGAAGAGAGTTAACGCCTTGCAGGCTGGGTTGAACTGGGGCTCCTTACCCCTGGCAGGCAATGCTCCCCAAAGAAGGAAACCCCAGAAGGTGTCAAGGTGAAAACAAACAAACTCTGGCCCTCCTTTTCCCTGGGGAATGTCTGCAGACACAGGACTGTCACCTGCGCTTTGGAGCAGAGTCCCAGAGTCCAGCCTCCGCTGCCCCTCGGGGACCTCCAGTGATGAGCCTGTTTCTTCACGTGTGCAGTGGCCGTGAGAACCCTTCCAGGGCTCTGTGGGGGAGCCCCGGGAGAAGTGGTTGCAGAGCTTGCCCACAGCAGGTGGGCAATAGTGGTCCTTGTTATCCGAGGCTCTGGGAGCCCTCCTATAGTGAACATGAGCACCTCAGAATTAGAACTGCTCGCCAAGCATCTCCGCAGCCTCCCTGCTCTCTACCTCTGTTTCAGCCTTCTTGTCTCCTCTGAGTCTCCTAAAGACGCTAGTTCAGTTCAGTCGCTCAGTCCTGTCGGACTCTTTGCGACCCCATGGACTGCAGCACACCAGCCCTCCCTGTCCATCACCAACTTCCAGAGTCTGCTTAAACTCATGTCTATTGAGTCAGTGATGCCATCCAACCATCTCATCCTCTGTCGTCCCCTTCTCCCACCTTCAATCTTTCCCAGCATTAGGGTCTTTTCAAATGAGTCAGCTCTTTGCATCAGGTGGCCAAAGTATTGGAGCTTCAGCTTCAGCGTCAGTCCTTCCAATGAATATTCAGGACTGATATCCTTTAGCATAGACTGGTTGGATCTCCTTGCAGTCCAAGGGACTCTCAAGAGTCTTCTCTAACACCACAATTCAAAAGCATCAATTCTTTGGTGCTCATCTTTTTTTATAGTCCAGCTCTCACATCCATGATTACTGGATGGATCCACGTACATGACTACTGGAAAAATCATAAACTAAAGATCCTAAGCTTCTCCCATTCCTGGGCTCTTGAGATCCTCCTTCCTGGACCTCTCAGACTGGGGAGTCAGAATCTGCCATTCTCAGAGCCATCATCGCTTCCTGAGAAGTGGCTTCAATGCTCCAGGACCGGAGGAGGAGCCCCGCCAGGTGGAGGAGCTGCCCTGCCCCTAGTGAGCATCCCCGAATTACACTTCACCTCCATTATCTGCTCCGTTGTCCACTGGACTGAGAAGCCTGGAAGCCAAGAGGCCCTACCAAGTAGCATGGTGCCTGGAACACAGTAGGTGCTCAATAGATACTTGTTCAGTGCATTAGTACATGAAAGAGTCACCCAGCTAGGTAAATATCAAGGGGAAAAAGTCATCCAGATCTGTTATGGGTTGGATTGTGTCCCTTCAAAAGATATGCTGAAGTCCTCACCCCCAGAATCTATGAATGCGACCTTATTTGGAAATAGGGTCTCTGCAGCTTTAATCCATTTAAGGGGAGGTCATTAGCATGGGCCTCCACTCAGCACAAATAAACACAGTTCTTTTAAGATGAGGGGGATTTAGACACAGATATGGACTCATGGAGAATGGGATGTGAAAGCACAGAGGTGCAGGCAGAGGTGAGATGGTGATGTGAAGATGGAGGCTGAGGCTGGGGGGCCGAGCCCCAGCCAAGAGCACCTGGGGCTGCAGACACTGTAAGAGGCAAGAGGGCATCCTCCCCTGGAGTGCTTGGAGGGGCCATGGCCCGGGCTTCTGGATCTGTGAGAGGGTAAACTCAACGTGTTTGAAGTCATCCAGTTTGTGGTACTGCATTGCGGCAGCCCCAGGAAACTAACACAAGGTCCGTGGTGAGTCAGAGCGTTGAGCCTCAGTGGATGAGAAGCCGTGGGTACCCTCATCGTGCATCTGTCACAGTCTGGGTCATTTCCACTAATATTCGTTACTGACTCTTCTGAGCCAAACCAGTGCTTGTATCTGGTGGGCACTACCGGGAGGCCTGCTGAGATGCAAAATTCTGGAGCCTGTGGAATCAGGGGGCTGCGAGAGTGCCCCCACCTGTGGGCCTGGCCCTGAGGTGAGGCCGGGGGCCATTCTCCAGAACCTATGCGGGGGGGGAGTGGGTCAGTTTTGATTAATGCTGAGATGACGCTGGAGGGCTCTTTGAGGGTAAGAGCTCATGGTCTTTGTCAGTCACTAAGAGGAACCCCACATCCAAAGCCATGGATGCGCAGAGGGAAGTGGAGTCAAAGAACTCTCCCAAGGCAGGGGCCCAATTGTGTGCTTGGGCCACTGTGGTGGGGTTGAGCTCATGGGACGTGGCTCTCAGAGACCCAGCAGGCACTGCAGGCTGGTCTGCAGAGTGGGTCTGTGATGGTCCTATTTACTGACCTCCCCATGGCCCTCCTGGGTGGTACCATCCCTGGACAAGGAGAAAGGTCCATAGTCCCCACTCCCCCCCACCCCCACTCCTGCCATGATCAGATGGCTCAGGGCAGGGGATGGGGAGGGGCAGGGAGAGAAGAATGGCATAGTCAGTCTCTTGCGCTTGGCCTCTCTGGCTGATTCTGAATGAGATCAGGTGCCTGGCTGAAAGCTGCTCCACAGGGAGCTTTCACTGGATTCCCACCTGAGTCGTGCTGTAGACACTGGAGACTGAGCGTCAGCCTCTGCACTTGGGGGTGTGTCAGCAGAGACTCAATAACATGTCATTGGGAAGAGAAATATTCTGGGGGCTTTGAATAACCCAGCAATTAAGCCTCATCAGATCCAAGCGGCCCCGGACCAAGGCGTTTAGAACCAAGTGAATGGCTGGGGAAAGGTAGCAAGTGGCAGGTCCATAGGTTTCGTTCTGTCCAGTGTAGCAGCACAGGACATAAATCACACCACTGCTTTCTGGGCACGGCACCAGCAAATCACTTTCTTCAGCACAGATTCAGTACTTTAGCAAAAGATGGTCTTTAAAAAAAAGGTTGAGCCTAGTGTGGACTGCAGTCTGAATTTATAGAGACAGAATTTGGGTGAGATGGATTTTGCTGGGCTCCAGCTGTTCTGGAAGACTCTACTTGGTTGCCTGCTCCCCCTGCAGTGTCCCTGGTGCCTCAGGCAGACGCACTCGGTGGTCCTGAGACTTCTCAGTGAGGGCTTCCCCGCCCAATCTCACCCCAGACTGGACTCATTCCTTTTCTACCTGCTGAAGCACCCGGTCTTCCCTTACCCTCTCTGCCCTCTTGTCTTCATTTATTCATTACCCATCCTACCTTCATCTTTCATTTCCTTTCTCCCTTCTTTTCCTTTTTAAAGTATTTACCCAAAGCTGTATGTTTTGTTGATGTTTTGGTTTATTGACTTTACCCCTTTCCCCTCTAGAACATAAACTCTCAGAGGCAGAGAGGAGGGGGTTGGGGGGGCCTTTTGCATACATCAGTGTGTCCTAAACTCTTCCAGGGTCCAAGCCCTCTCAGCACCAAGCCAACATTCACGAACTATTTCTGAGAGCACGAACGAACCTATGGGAGAGTATCTATCGGGTCATCACTGGAACAGTGGAAGAACATTTAAAAATTCATTTTCCAGTTATGTCAATGCGCTCAAGGATGCTTCAGTTCAGTTCAGTCGCTCAGTCTTTGCAACCCCATGGACTTCAACAGGCCAGGCTTCCCGGTCCATCACCGACTCCTGGAGCCTACTCAAACTCATGTCCATTGAGTTGGTGATGCCATCCAACCGTCTCATCCTCTGTCGTCCGCTTCTCCTCCTACCTTCAATCTTTCCCAGCTTTCTTTTCCAATGAGGCCACATCAGGTGGCCAAAGTATTGGAGTTTCAGCTTCAGCATCAGTCCTTCCAATGAATATTCAGGACTGATCTCCTTTAGAATGGACTAGTTGGATCTCCTTGCAGTCCAAGGGACTCTCAAGAGTCTTCTCCAATACCACGGTTCAAAAGCGTCAATTCTTCGGCGCTCAGTTTTCTTTATGGTCCAACTCTCACACCCATACTTGACTACTGGAAACACCATAGCTTTTGACTATATGGACCTTTGTTGGCAAAGTAACATCTTTGCTTTTTAATACACTGTCTAAGTTGGTCATAGCTTTTCTTCCAAGGAGCTCCTAAGAGACAAGAGAACAGGGACGGCTCCATGTCACCTGTGATCCTCGGCAGGGTCAGGGTGGGCCATGGGGTGGGTTCAGGGGGCTTGTGGTGGTGAGACTGGCCTCCCTCTGCTGCGTGGGATGGCCGACGACTCTGCAGGTACCCTGCTCACACGCCTGGGCGACGTGACTTGCTCAGTGTCTTGTCCATCCCAAGTGAAAGCATTTTGATAATAACATCGTATAAAGCACAGAGATTTGAAGAGAAAGAAAAGATCTGACTTGAATAATAGCCTCTGTGCTAATGATAGAAAAGCTGATGGTTTGAAAGGAAAAGAGTTTTCCATTAGGAGGCCTCTAAAAATAGTCATTGTGATTTGAACCACCTTCTTCAGTTTCAGCCCGAATGTTAATTACGTTAGCAAATCATTCTGGCAGCAGGAACAGGCATCCGACCTCGTCTGGGCTGCCTCCTGTAAACACTCAACACAGAGGGGAGCCCCCTACCGCGGAAGTCCAGCTGTTTGGAACACACAGGCACACACATGCACACACATTTCTAGGGCTTCTCACAGGTGTCTCTCAGCATGAAGTTCACTGTGCTGAACTTGCCGGGGCAGAAACTCATAAATCCTGCTGGTGAGCCCCAGATGGTTAGCAGGCTTCCATCCGGCAGCTGCCGGGCAGTTGGAAACTTCCAGTAGAAAACAAGGGCTGGTTATTGCAGGGGAGGCCGCCACATTAGCTCTGCCCAACCAGCACCACTTGGGGTTTCTTTCAACATTCTGGCTCTTGCTGGCTTGGGACCCTGCTTTGCGCTTTCCTTCTAGAAAGTGCTCAGGAATGGATTGAATCCTGAGGGAAGTGTGAGAGGTTTCCTGCAGAGATTTCTTATCTTTGGAAGGGCCCCAGTCCTTGGGGGAACAAAGTTGGGGGACATTCAGTGCCCGTGGTGCAAAATGTAGTATTTATTTAATAGTATTTTTCTTGGGGTTTGGCATCCATGGAGGGGTATTTGCAGTGTGACTTTTATAAAGTATTGGAGTTTCTGGATTTAATTTGGACAATTTTGAAATCATGCACATGGGCCCAGAGGCTCAGAGACAGCTGAGGGAGGCTGACATGATTTATATCAGGGATGTTTGGAGAGGGGCAATCTGACAGACCCCTCAGGGTCTTTCCTTAGCTGCTACGTCTGCTGAAGTGTGGAGGGCTACTATGGGCAGGCGGGAGGGATGAGAGCCTTGGCTTGGCACTGGCCTGACATTTCTGTGGGGTTTCTAGGGTATGAAGCATCTTTATTCCAGCTTTCTTCTGAGCTAGGTAGGCATGACTGTCCCATTTTACAGATGAGGAAACTGAGGCTCAGTACAGTTAAATGAGATTAGTCCATGGTCTTGTCCATGTTCCCCCTTTCTTCCACATTTCTGAAGAGACTTCTGGAATGAAATGTGGGGATGCGGGGGTCTGAAGCGAGAGCAGGTGGAGGGGCTGGCCGGGGGATGCTTCCTGCAGTTGGTGATGTGGTTCCTGGCTGGGGACGTGGGTGAGCAGGAATGGGGGGGAGCCTTGGGGATGATGTGACCTCATTTCTGTATCTGTACATCGCTGGTGGGATGGAGAGTAGGGGGGAGTGTTGGGATGTGGCCCAGTGCACGTGGACCCTGGGGTTTGGGCACTGTCCTGTGAATGGCCGGGAAGTACCCGAGGGTGTGAGCTTGTCCACTGGCTGAGAAGGTGGGGAAATTCAAGTTTCAGGGAGAGAAGTCTCAAAGCTGGATGGATGGAGGATGGAGTGGGGAGAGGCTGGGGGTGGGAGGCGGGATGGCGCTGAGATCAGGGAGCTCACTGGGCAGGAGGGGCTGTGATGGTCACACTGGGGTTCACAGGTATGGGGGAGGGGGTCGCTGGGTGGAAGGGAGGAGCCAGATGCGATGGCCAGGGCAGACGAGAAGCAGATTAAACCTGGGGGCAACTGGGAAGCCTGGAAGCCTCTCTCCCTCAGTGAATAAAAACCGGGAGGCTAACAGTGGGGGTGACAAGGATGTAATCTAATCCTTCCCACGGTGAGACCCTAAACTCAGCATTTTACACCAGTTAACTCATTTATTCCTCCCAAATCTGTGAGGTGGGCCCTATTTTTATTTAATTTGATTTGTTTATAATTTAAAAATTCTTTTCCATTATGGTTTACGACAGGATATTGTGTATAGTCTCCTGTGCTATGTATACAGCAGGACCTTGTTGTTTATCCATTCTATATAGAATAGTTTGCATCTGCTAATTCCAGACTCCCAATCCAATCCTCTCCCACCGCCCTTATTTCTTTATACATTTTCAATTGAAGTATATAACTGATTCACAGTGATCCAGGTGTACTGTAACGAGATTCAGTATTAAGCGTGTGTGTGTGCATGCACGCGCGTGTATGTGCGTGTGCATGCGTGTGCACGTGTGCATGTGTGCGTGTGTGTGCGCGCGTGTGCGTATGTGTGTGTGTTCTGTCACTCAGACATGCCTGTCTCTTTGCAACTCCATGGACTGTAGCCCACCAGGCTCCTCTGTCCATGGGATTATCCTGGCAAGAGTACTGGCGTGGGTTGCCATTTTCTCTTCCAGGGGATCTTCCCCATCCAGGGACTGAACTCATGTCTCCTATGTCCGCCGATCCAGGGTCCACTCTCTCAGTCAGCCTCTCTCTTACTGACTCAAGAACTGGAGCCATCAGAAAACAGTGACAAGGTGCCGTGAAGGAAAAAAAAAGGAAATGGAGGGAGAAGTCTTCTGTGAGATTGAATTTTCCAGGACAGGCTCCCTGAGCAAGGGACATTTAATCAAGACCTAAAGGCTGAAAGGGATTTCACTGATACAACTAATATCTGTAAAGGTTTCATTTGAAGAAGAAAAGCTTGTATGGTGATTTTCATTGCTATGCTGTTTTTATTTCACTTTATAAGCCTCATTAACTTTTTTTTTACAAAGAAGGAGCTGAGAGCCGCTTTAGCTGAGATGGGACAAACTCATGAAGCTCCTCTAACTGGGTGGGAATCAACAGGAGATGGATAGGTCTGGCCAGGCTAACCCCATGTCAGAGGTCGAAAATCTCCTATTTTTGTCAAACTGTAGCTGTGTCTGGCAAACCTTGTTTAATCTGGATCTCTGGGGGTTTAAAAATTTCATTGCTTTGGCTCCGGCTTCTCTTCCTTTCCTCCTTCGAGAACAAGATCCCTCGTAAAATTTAAAGTGGCCGGGACAGCTGGGGAGCGCTCTCTGTACACACTGAAGCCTCTCCCCCAGCTCCTGAGCTCCATCTCTGGGAGACAGGGAGGAGGGTTCCCTGGTCTCTGGTCTCGCAGAAGTATCAGGGTTTTCTTCCTCACATGGGGCACCCATCCCTAGGAGGGCTTCACCCATGTCAGCGGAGGACCAGAGGGCTGGGTGGTACAAGATAATAAAGGATAGGTGGGTGTCCCAGGTACCAGGCTGCACTGGAAGGCTGGACGGGTCACTTGGAGAAAAATGCAGTCTGGGTGATATGAATTTTGAGAGTCGATTTCATTGCACGACTGCTTACTGAGCACCTCCAGTACACCAGGCATTGGGACGGGTACTGAAGGGGACCCAGAGAGCAAGCAGGCTTTTTACGCTGCTAAGAACTTTTCATATAGACATGCAGCCAGCAAGTACCAGGCACCTTCTGCGTGTAGGAGACAAGCCAAGTGCTTTCTGCGCCCTCTCCTTAGAGGAGCTTGTTGGGCAGTGGGAAACTCAACTGCCTGAGGGTTATGGGAGCCACGTGCAGGGTGCTGTGCAAGTCTGACGGGAGGGGAGAGGACCTGCAGTCAGGGCGGGCTTCCCCAGGAGGGGATCTTGAAGTACAAACAGTTCTCCAGGAAAGGAAGGGCCAGAGAGCGTCCAGGTGGCGGCAAAATCTGTGCAAAAGTCAAGGGGGAGGATCACACCAGGAAAGATGGAGTGCACGGTGTGGGGTCTCCTTTCTCCATTAGACAGTGATGAGCATGCACCATGTCCAGTACGGCAAGATAAACACAGCGAATAAGAGCAGCAGCTTACCTTCCCTGAGCACCTATTACGTGCCAAGCTTCAAGTTAAGCAGTTATGTGCATCATATTATTAAAGTCTCACCACAATTCTCTATTAGGTCAGGATCAGATTCTCCCACTTTGCAGATGCATAAACTGAGGCCAGGATGGCACAGTTAGCCTCTGCTCCAGCTAGTGAGGCATAGACTCAGGGCGAGACAGGCCCTCAGCCCCACGTTGGTCTGCCTCTGATGGGTCACTTATTAGTGCCCTGGGCTGCAGGTCCTTGGATGGGCCTCTTCTGGATGGGTAATCATTTTGGGAAGCTGTTTATACATATGAAATTTAAACACTTGAATACTGAACAGCCCTCTCTCCTACCTCTGGGATGCAGAAGGGAAACAATAAACAAACAGGCTTTCTGTTTTATCCACTGGACTTTGGAAGCTTGGTTTTAAAAGAGATTTAAGAATTTTTATCCAGGTCGTTACAGCAGCTGCCAATTTTGGCTGGATGCACAAAGCATTGGATTTTCACCCTTCTTAGAAGCAGAAATGGATTCTTAGCTACAGACTTTATAACCGGATGTGACGACTTACCCTCCTTTCCACATGGAGGAGAGAACGTGCTGAGGGGAAGGGAAAGGAAGTGTTCGTGGCTCCCAGGAGCTCCATCCTTTATGCCTGAGCCCCTCCAAAGCACTCTGCCTTTCAGCATGTGATTTACAGGTTGCGTCAAGTCATCAGTGAAACCCAGGTGTGAAGGAATGAGCCAAGATTTTTTTTAAAGACTGTGTTTCCTGATTGTGCCCTTAAGGGTAGATGTAATTAAACTGAATCAAAAAGAAACTACTCTGCTCTGCTCTGGACATATGATCAGATGATCAGTGTTGTGATCTCAGTCAGGTTATTGTAGCTTGAGAACAGGATCTACTTCTTTTTATTGTTCAGGGCTACTTATATAATCCAGTCTCTGCATGGCAAAAGGGTATATATTACAAACACTTTTTAATATATTGCTCTATTTCTATATCTGTTACTTCCTAAAAGTCACTAGAAAGTTATGGAAGAATAAAAAGTTAAAATCATTAATTTTGGCTGACTCTTGAAGATGGTGCCATATAATCGATTGGTTTATTCAATTTGGTGGAAAAGAAAAAAACTAGTTAAGCTGGTCTTCTGTGTTCAAATGGCAAGGTAGACATTGTTTCTGTAATCTGCATCTTGGTTAATACAATATTGTCTGTTGGTACAAGCACTTTAGGGATTAAAAAAAAAACACTTCTCAGATAAATTTTTCTTTTCCATTGGGTCCATAATCTTTAATGTCTTCTCTTATATGAATAAAGAACACAGGGATGGTGGGCATGAGTTCATTAGGAATGCATCAGGGAAAATGAGTCTGCCTTCCAGATAGAGGTCACCTGCCCCCATGCCCACCTGCAAAGCTGGGGAGGGGGGCCTTGTAACCTTGCATCATCACCAGCACTTGACACTCTCCGGCTTTCTCATTTCTGTGCAGCTAGTAGTTGCCAATTGATGCCTCATCATTTAAACTTCTGTTCCTCTGACTGCTCACAACTTTGAGCATCTCTCTTTCCTTTTCTCTGGCTGTGTGGTATGCGGGATCTGTTTCCCAACGAGGGATCCAACCCGTGCCCCCCGCAGTGGAAGTACAGAATCTTAACCACAGTCCCCAGTGAGCTCCCTTTCATGCAGTTAGTGACTCCACAGAGATTAATGCTCTTTCTCTTTAAGGTTTCATGCATTAGGTGACCATAGGAGCAGCTCCAGAAGTTCCAAATTTGAGGAATTTAGATCTTAAGCAATTCCGCTGGAAGGTGGGGCTAAAGATGTGGCTAAAGCCACCCCAAGAATCCTTTGTGCCCAGCACCAGGGGCCTGTGCCTAAGTGCACCATGGACCACGTGATGGGCCAGAGACTAGTGGGAGCAGGCTTAGATCTGCAGGAAGTCATTACTGCCCATCAGCTTGCACAACAGGAGCAGAGGAAGAGGCTTCCAGGCAACACAAAGATGCAGCTACCAATTGCACCCCTGGGGCCAAAGTGGGGAGGGATGTGGAAGGGTTAGGAGGAGAAGTACCTAGATCTCTCTCTCTCTCCCCCATCCTCCTATCTCCTCCTGACACCTCTCACTGACCATAACCAATCAGAAATCAGAGGGCAAGGACGCTCACTCCAGCAGGATGCAGACCACGGACCACCAGACCACAGACTCACCGAGAGGGATGGAGATGGGAGGAGATGCACAGAGAGACCCTCACAAAGGTCAGAGGTGTCGTATCTGACATATTGTCCTGTACGTTGTAGGTGACCAAGAAATGCTGAATCTCCAGGGATGCTGAGCAGCCTCTGACTAATCTGAGTTCAGCGTCTCCCCAGGTGTCTGTTGGAAGGATTTCCTAACAGTTTTTCAACAGCATCTTAATGTTTACAAGTGGAATATCTCAAGCCAAGGCAAGTTTCCCCAGGTCAAACTAAAGCTGAACTCACAAAGCAGAGGCGGTACTGAAGAGAGAAACTGAGCAGCGAGGGGAGGAGGAACCATGAGCTCGGAATAAGGCTTATCAAGAGACGCCGAAGCTAGAGTCTCAGAGTGAGAACAAGCATGTTGAAAATTAAATATGAAATGGGTAATTATGCAGTAATGAGACTGAGGACATTACAAAGGACACTGCCATCGAAACCACCACATCTCAACAGAGTAATGAACAGGAAAAACCCTCCAGCTTTGTAATTATAATCATCGTTGCCATAACAACTTAGTATCCCTCTTTGTGAGCAGCTATCTTGAGACTATATTTTTAGCAATGACTGTGCCTGAACGTGTATTTGTCTTTATATAGCAGATAATTTTTCAAATTACTGATCTTTAAAAAAAAAACAATTTCATTTTCGTTCTCTCTGAGTGTAAACGTCTCGGGGATAATTAGGGAAATAAGCAGGTGTGAAAGTTCATTATGAAAATGCTATAAAAAGTATTGATGTCTTGACAACATTTGCTTCAACAGAATGTTCTTTGGACCTGTACACTCTTATTGTTCCTTGTCAAGCAGCTTAACATATAAATCTTCTCTGTGGGGTTCATAAATATTTGAAAAATGATTAGCTCTGTAAGGTGTTTGAGGATTATTTGACAAGTACGGATTTATGTTGTGGGACAGAAATTGGCTTAGCAGAATCCTGAGTCTCAGGAATGAATGAATGGATGTATAAACACTGGCTTACCTTGCTTAACAGAAATACACATAACAGATTCCCAGCTGAAGCAAGCAATGAGTTGACCTGAAAAATCAAGCAAAATACCATTGGAAGAATTCAGAGAACAGAAGGAGTCCTGAGCTGCCATTTTGGTTTCCAAATTTGCTCCAGCTATTACACCCAGCTGGAAGGGTTGCTCTTACAGCTTGACAAATATCCAAGATAAGTTAGCACTTTACTGAGCTCTGCTTCCACTATTGGGAGATGATAACAGGCCTTTGTTAGGGTCTTAGACTTAAGCTAAATAAATACTTTATTAGGTTGAGAACAGAAAGGTCTCAGAAAGAAGCACTCTTTCCCAATGCCATGAAAGGCTCTCAGCCAAGATAAGTCATTCAACAAAGACTATTGAGAATTTTCTGTCTTTCTTGTATTCTATTGTGTCTGTGGAGGATGCAAAATAAGCAGATTTCAATAATTACGAGTTTATAAAGCATTTAAGGATTCTGTCAAATTACCGCACAATTGCACTCATCTCACACGCTAGTAAAGTAATGCTCAAAATTATCCAAGCCAGGCTTCAGCAATATATGAACTGTGAACTTCCAGGTGTTCAAGCTGGTTTTAGAAAAGGCAGAGGAACCAGAGATCAAATTGCCAACATCCGTTGGATCATCAACAAAGCAAGAGAGTTCCAGAAAAACATCTATTTCTGCTTTGTTGACTATGCCAAAGCCTTTGACTGTGTGGATCACAATAAACTGTGGAAAATTCTGAAAGAGATGGGAATACCAGACCACCTGACCTGCCTCTTGAGAAACCTGTTTGCAGGTCAAGAAGCAACAGTTAGAACTGGATATGGAAAAACAGACTGGTTCCAAATAGGAAAAGGAGTACGTCAAGGCTGTACATTGTCACCCTGCTTATTTAATTATATGCAGAGTATATCATGAGAAATGCTGGGCTGGAAGAAGCACAAGCTGGAATCAAGATCGCTGGGAGAAATATCAATAACCTCAGATATGCAGATGACACCACCCTTATGGCAGAAAGTGAAGAAGAACTAAAGAGCCTCTTGATGAAAGTGAAAGAGGAGAGTGAAAAAGTTGGCCTAAAGTTCAACATTCAGAAGACGAAGATCATGGCATCTGGGCCCATCACTTCATGGGAAACAGATGGGGAAACAGTGGAAACAGTGTCAGAATTTATTTTTGGGGGCTCCAAAATCACTGCAGATGGTGATTGCAACCATGAAATTAAAAGACACTTACTCCTTGGAAGGAAAGTTATGACCAATCTAGATAGCATATTCAAAAGCAGAGACATTACTTTGCCAACAAAGGTCTGTCTAGTCAAGGCTATGGGTTTTCCAGTGGTCATGTATGGATGTGAAAGTTGGACTGTGAAGAAAGCTGAGCACCGAAGACTTGATGCTTTTGAACTGTGGTGTTGGAGAAGACTCTTGAGAGTCCCTTGCACTGCAAGGAGATCCAACCAGTCCATTCTAAAGGAGATCAGTCCTGGGTGTTCATTGGAGGGACTGATGATGAAGCTGAAACTCCAATACTTTGGCCACCTCATGAGAAGTGTTGACTCATTGGAAAAGACTCTGATGCTGGGAGGGATTGGGGGCAGGAAGAGAAGGGGATGACAGAGGATGAGATGGTTGGATGGCATCACTGACTCAATGGACATGAGTTTAAGTAAACTCCGGGAGTTGGTGATGGACAGGGAGGCCTGGCGTGCTGCGATTTACGGGGTCGCAGAGTCAGACATGACTGAGCGACTGAATTGAACTGAGCTAAAGACTCTGTACAAGGGACAATGAAGAGTACTCCTATCATTGCTGCTGGCTGACGTTCTGGGAGAACTAAGTTGAGATGAGTATGTGAGTCGTACGCAGAGGGGTTGGGTTTCCATGGGCTGGGTAAGCACTTTGGGTTCCTCAATAGGTGAGCAACATTGTAAATGGATGTTTCAAGGAGAAAGTTGGTAGCTTCCCATGTGGGGTGAACAGCAAGTCACAGAGACCAGAAGCAGGGGGACCTGCTAAGCAGGTACTCCGGTAATCTGGGATGGGGTGCTGAACAGTGGACCAGCTACTGCCAGTGGGAACAGAGGAAGGGAAGGTTAATATGCCAGAGGAAGCAATAGGACTAGGAGATGCGTCGGCTGTCTTAGCAGGTGGAGCACAGGTGGGGCAAAGTCTTCATCTGGGAAGCTGAAGCATGAGGACTCCTCCTTGGCAGACAGGCTGGGGTTGAGAAGCAGGATGAGACTTGGTGAACAGGAGAATGAGGTCAGCTTGGCCACCCCTCGTCGTAAACTTGATGAAATCTGGCTGTGCCCTGAGCATTTCCAGGCGAGTCAGCCCTAGTGACAGAGAATCAGAGGAAGACAAAGGCGGCTCCAGGAACTGTGCAGCGGGCTGCTACGTGTTGGGAGAATTCGCGTCAGTGCCAATTCTTGTTCTATTTGTTCTGCTTGCTTTAATTATGTGCCTCTCCGTGGAAAACAAACAAGCAAGCAATAACGCAGAGATTAGTGGGATTCATTTCCTGATTCGAGGGATGTGCTGAGAATCACGTTTGAGTGGGACTGTCTCTGATGGTTTACCAGATACCACAGAGTAGGTGTGTTATTTTTGTTACCTAAGAGGTGCCAGGAAAGTAACATGTTTTCAAAACCTGTGGGTTTGGGCCCATCAAGATGCAGAATGTCTGATGTTAGCTGCTGGATCGACACAGGAAAGCAGGGTTTAATATGACTGGCAGTAGTTTACTTTGCATCTGTGGGTGACTCTGGGCCTGTTTCCTTCCCTGAAGAATGGGAGGGAGAAAGTTAGTCTCAAGCTTTAACTGTATCAGCATCAGGTGAGGAGCTTCTAGATATGGCAGTGTCCAATTCCACCTCCAGGAGACCCTGTGGGCTTGGGGTGGGGCTTGTATATTTAGCCAGCTCTGGGGTCTCTGGTGGAGGCGGTGTAGGGGGGCAACCCTGTCTAGATGGAGGATTCCAGGCGATTCTCTTGCTTGTGCTTTGTATAGCCAGCTGGAACCTCTGGGTGTATCACTTGCTGACTTTTTGCCAATGAAGCTCCATGTGGACTTATTTGTTGTCTGAAGTCCCTGGCTGTAGATAAAAGAGTCCCTTGAGTGAGCCTGGGAGATATATCCCAGAGGAGGGTGGGCAAGCATCCAGAAATGGGTCATGGACCAGCTCAGCCCAGGCCATTTGGAGAGTGGAGGGGGGGAACGAGGCCTTCTTCCTTTCTCACTCTGGCTCTGGGCTCCAGAATGTTCTGAGGGGTTCGACAACCAGGTCCAGGGACTCCTGACCCTCGGAGATAGGGCAGGGCCCACTTCAGCTGCACCTCCCACCCCCCAGCCATTCTGCTTTGGCTTAGGCCTGGGAGCCCAGAAGACCTGCCTTAAAGGATGGCCTGGTCATTGCTCTAAGTGGGGACAAGGAGAGAAAATGAGCTGGTAAATGAGGGAGGCCAGAGGCAGAGGAGAACCCAAGTCTGCCCACAGTGTGGGCTCAAAAGTGTAGCTTCAAAGAAAAGAGGAGGATTGCCTGGGTACCCAGACCCAGCTCAGTGGCACCCTGGAATGGCAGGGTCCCAAGGACTGGCAGGGGATAGCCCAACCAAGGGTTGAGGGTCAGGCTGGCCCTGGGGTCAGCAGAAAAAGCCCCCAAAGACACTCCTACCTGAATCCTGGGGCTCTGTGAATTGAGTAGGTTACCTGGCAAAATGTGGACGAGGTCACCACCTTAAGAGAGGGGAATTACTCTGGATTATGAGTGGACCATCCGATCACAGAACCACTTCAAGTAGAGAATTTTCCCCAGCTGGGAGGAGGGAAGATGTGGCAGAATGGGAGAGAGCTGGGGCCACTGGAGCAACCCAGCATGCCAGCACCGGCTCTGAGATGCAGGGCCCAAGTGGGAGCACCAGAGAGAGAGGCTACAGAGAGCTCCTTGCAGACGGCAAGAGAAGGGACACACGCAGCTCCCCGGAGTGAAGACCAGCCAGTGAACAGGACCTCAGGGCTCCCACCTCCGGGAACTGACCTCAGCCAGTGCCCATGTGAGCCTGGAAGATTCTTCCCTGGAGGCCCGACTAGAGAAGGCAGCTTTCGAACCGGTGCCTAGATTTTAGCCTGGGGACGCCCACTCAGATTCTAACCTGTAGACCTGTCCCATAATAAGTATGTATTGTTTTAAACCACTAAACTTGTAGTAATTTTGTTACAATCGCAATAGGCAGCCAGTGCAGGCCATGCTTCCCCAATATCCCGGCCTGAAGGATGAACACAGAGTTTTACTGGGGGCAGGATGGTACTTTCTTCAAAAGGTAGTGAGCTCCCTGCCAGCCTGGTGGGCCCTGGAGTGGGAATCTGCTCATCCGATGACCCAAATGTGCCCTGTGGCTCCCAGGACGGCAGTTCTAGGAGGGCTCCAGCTCTCTCCCCACCCAGCAGAGTCACTTCTCAGACCAGATCAGGGCTCCTGGTGGCTCAGAGGGTAAAGAATCTGGCAGCAATGCGGAGACCTGGGTTCGATCCCTGGGTCGAGAAGATCCCCTGGAGAAGGGAATGGCTGCCCACTCCAGTACCCATGCCTGGGAAATCCCGTGGACAGAGGAGCCCGGCAGGCTACAGTCCATGGGGTCACGCGAAGTCTGACGCGACTGAGCCTAGCACTTTCAGATAAAAACTTCCAGGGACGCTAGGCCCCACCCTCACGAACTTGACTCCAAGGAGCCCTGGGGACCTGGGGACCATCCACAGTACCTGAAATAAGATCACGGTCAGGTTGGGGGTGAAAGGTTTGTCTGGCCAGTGGGGAACCCGTGTCTGGTGTGGAACCAGAGAAGAGGCAGGGGTCAGAAGAGCTAGAGGCTAGGCTCGGGGCTCTATTTGCTTTAGGACCTTGGGTCATCGGGGGTCACGGTTCCCCAACCTGTAAGGCGGCTGGAGCGCCCTTTCGGATGGACACTCCTTGGAATCTCTGGAGAAGCAGGCTTCCAGCACCGGCCGGCTTCGGAGGGAGGTGAGGGGAAGGGGAGCGGTTTGGAGACAGTTAACGGAATGGATGGCTCCCAGGGCCAGCCACCGCGGGGTCGGCAGGAAAGGAAGGGAGGAGGGAAGGGCGGGGCCGGCCCCCCCTGCGCCCGCCCCGAGCCTCGGCGCGCCCCTGCCCGCCTGGCCCGGCCCGGCCCAGCCCAGCCCAGCCCAGCCCAGCCCAGCCCAGCCCAACCCGG
>SJYQ01000240.1:915883-1116088 GCA_006410935.1 Redunca redunca | reverse complement strand
TCCCTCCCACCCCTCTCAAATGCACCCCCATGTTCTGCCTGCGGAGTCTTGGGGAAATAGCTTCCATTCAGTTTCTTACACTTTGTGAATAGAGGACTTTCTCAATTGTCACAAAGGTCCTGGGCTCAAATTGCAAAGGGCTGCAGTCCTAATATTTCAGGATTGAGGAGTGAGAGCAGGACAGTGGCCAAGTTCCCGGCCTTGGAACGGCCTTCCTTGGAAGGAGATTCGTGCCGGTGGTGGCACCATTACACAGCTCCTGGCACGAGAGGCATCACCTTTGTCTGGTTAAACTGTTCACTGAGGATAGCAAGAGGCCATGGGGAAGGAGCAGAGATGAGGGTCCAGAACTCCTGAGTTGGGGGGGCCCATCACAGCAGCAGCCTTGCACTTATCTGAGGCGGGAGGGGGTCCTGCCATATTCGAGTTTGTGTGCTGTGTGCTCAATCTCAGTCGCATCTGACACTTCAAGACCCCGTGGACTGTAGCCTGCCAGGCTCCTCTGCCCAGGGGATTTTCCAGGCAAGAATACTGGAGTGGGTTGCCATTTCCTTCTCCAGGGGTTTGAGTTTGTGGGCGACTGTAAACCTGCAGGCCCTCTGGGAGTTGTTTCACCCTGCACAGAGCCAGCATTCCCCATATTTTCTGGGGAATTATGCCTGGAAAATCCCATGGGCGGAGGAGCCTGGTAGGCTGCATTCCATGGGGTCGCTAAGAGTTGGACACGACTAAGCGACTTCACTTTCACTTCTCACTTTCATGCATTGGAGAAGGCAATGGCAACCCACTCCAGTGTCCTTGCCTAGAGAATCCCAGGGACGGGGGAGCCTGGTGGACTACTGTCTATGGAGTCCCACAGAGTTGGAGACGACTGAAGCAACTTAGCAGCAGCAGCAGCATGCCTATTAAGATTTGTAAAAACCACACTGGTTTAATAATAGGAGTGGAAATGGGACAAGGCACTCATATTTGTAGTCCATTCTCTGTGACTCTGCTAGGAGTTTTATGGGCAACCATCTCATTTATTTCTTTCACGGGCTCTGAGGGGTGGATATTCTTGTTACTTTGCAGATGAGGAAACTGAGGCTCCGACCGTGTCAGCAGTCTACTCAGGGTCACTCGCAAGGTGGTGTGGCAGCTTTGGAGGCCCTTCTCTTGTGCTTTTAACTCAAGGGCTTTTTGTTTGGTCATGTGAATCAAGCTGGCACGTGTTTTTGTTTTTTAGCATCTGCCACGTGGTTAGTGTGGTGCTGGGCATGGGGGTCGAGTTGGGTGGGAGACACGTCTGTCAGGTTCTGGTATGTACTGGGGGTGGCCAGGCGGACATGGGGGAGGCCCAGGCTTGACTGAGAGTCTGAGGACTGCACTGAATCCCAGTTCTGGGGCTCAGTACTCAGCTTCTTGACCCCAGCATCTTCATCCACATGCGACGGCTGCCTCGCTCTCCTCTGTTACTTGTTCTAGGAGCTTTTCAGCAAAAGCTTGTCGTGTGTCAGCTCATGCTTGTGCTGGTCCCTTCTGAGCTGTTCGTTATTCTGCAGGTCATTACCAGGAACCTGCTCAGCATCAGGTGCTGGGTGAGGTCCTGGGGGAGGGGACAGCAAAAAGGCCCCGGCCCACTCTCCTGGAACACACTGGAATCGGGTGCTCAGAGGGTAGTTGCAGGTGTGTTGAGAGCGGTGTCGTTGAGTCCCCAAACTGAACACAGGTCCCTGGAAGCTCCAGAGACTCAACCTCCAGGCCTGCTACCAATCAGGGTGTGTTTCTAATAAACAGTTTGGGGCTTTTTAGACTCCCCCCCAACTCTGACAAGCAAAATGTGACCTTGATCCAATACTTTTATCTCTGATTCTCCCCATCCTCATCTTTTTGGCCCTTGACCAGTGGAACCCTCTATCCTGAACCTAAAGTCAGAGAGGTTAGACAGTCTGGTTAAGAATCACTTTGCTGAGGGCAGTTAGTGATAGTTTTGTGCAATGAAATTACAGTAAGAGAAAATGATTTTGCCTCCCTTAAGGGGTGGCTTGATACAGGTTTTGTTCCTTTCCTGGTGGCTCAGTGGTAGAAAATCCACCTGCCGGTGCACGAGGCATGGCTCTGATCCCTGGGCTGGAAAGATCCCTTGAAGAAGGAAATGGCAACCCACTCCAGTATTCTTGCCTGGAAAATCACATGGACGGAGGAGTCTGGTGGGCTACAGTCCACGGCATAGCGAAGAGTTGGACACAACTGAGCACCTAATCAACAACGCACATGATGTGATAGAAGCATTCATCTCTGTGTGGGACCATTTCATAAGCAGATTGCAATAACATCTTAGGATGGCATTTATAATATTCTTAGGGGCCACAGCGGGAATGTTTATTGTGAGTTTTTGGGCTGGGTGGGTGGTGCACTGTCTAGGCACCGAGGTGGGAGTGAGGGGTTAGATTTAGAGAAGAAGAATGTAAGAGCATGTGTAACACTGAGAGTTTTCTTCTGTGCTTTGTCTTCCCAGATGATAAAATATTTTCCACATAGCTTGTATCGTACATAAAGGCTGGGCTCAAGAGAAGATGGGAGGTAGATGCTCTATGTCTCTGGGTCTAGGGGGAGTCTTGTTTGAATCCCATAGGAAGGCTTACTTAAGGGGCCAAGGGCACTGGGGATTCGATCTTGGTGTGAGTTTGGCTTTGACTCTTGGCTGTTTTTTCATGCCACCAATGTGCAGTGGCTTTCACAGGCTGACATTCTCCTGGAAGTGGCTTGGATAGCTGAATCCTTTGGTTAATTGAGAGTATTGCATTTTTCCATGAGTGAATGATGGATTCCGGAGTAGAGCCCTTATGTACTGAATAGAGTGGAATCTTAAATTTTTTTAAGGTTTTTATTTGGAAATAAGCATAGACAGGAAGGAAATTGTAAAAATAGTGCAGAGTGATCCTGTGTACCCTTCTCCCAACTTCCCCCAATGATAGCATCTTCTAGAACTACAGTACAAGATTTCTCTACCTTGGGGGTATTGACATTTGGGGGTTGACGTGTGTGTGTGTGTGTGTGTGTGTGTTTATTTATGGGGAAGGCTGTCTTGTGCATGGTAGGATGTTTAGCAGCAGGCCTGGCCTTGACCCACAAGGTGCTAATCGCACCCTCCGAGTTGTGACAACTAAAAATATCTCTAGACATTGTCACATGTCACCAGTGGGCTAAGAATCACTGCTATATACAGTATCAAAACAGGAAAATGACATTGGTACAATACTTTTAACTTTTAGATGATGTGCTAAGTCGCTTCAGTCGTGTCCCACTCTGTGTGACCCTAAGGACTGCAGCCCGCCAGGCTCCTCAGTCCATGCCTTGGTCTCCAGGCAAGAGTACTGGAGTGGGTTGCCATTTCCTTCTCCAGGGAACCTTTCCCACGCAGGGATTGAACCTGTGTCTCTTACGTCTGACTTGCATTGGCAGGCGGGTTCTTTACCACTAACATCACCTGACATTCCCATTTTCATGTGCACTTTTGTGTGTGCAGGGGTGTGTGTGTGTAGTTCTGCACTGTTTCACGTCTATAGATTCACGGAACCACCATCCCCATCAGGATACAGGACTGCGGAATCCTTGTCTGTGATTGAGTAGGACTCAATCTCGTACAGTTTCTGAGGCCCTCATTGTGAACATCAGCAAATCCCAGAATTTTACATCTTCAAGGAACCTAAGTGTTCATTATATGCAAATTCTTATTCATGGCAAGATTCTGCCAGCAGGCTACTTGGTGTTAAAAAATGGTTGAAGAAGACTATTTAGATGATACTGAGTTTAGCATTTCATGAAGTGGGCAGGCAGTCTCCTTGTGGGGAATGGCAAAATGGGGCAGAAGGCAGGAAGTTTTTATAGAACAAAGAGCAAGGAGAAGAAAATAGAAAATATCTGTTTGGCTGAGGTGACACAGTCAACTTTGTTTGGGGTGAGAAAACCCAGAGTTGACCTGGCATTTGGGAATTAACTGAATACTTCTGGTCAGGAAGGGATTGTTAGTGCCAAGAGGTTTATGTAAGTTTAAATTTGGTAATGTGGCACCGTGGGCAAAAGCAGCTCCATCTTGGGCTTCTACATTCATCTGGGTGCCTATGTTTCCACTGATGGGTGCTCACCACCTTGAAAGGCTGCCTGTTCATTGGATAAATAGTGCTGATTGCTAGAATGTTCTTCCTCACAAGGACCTGGCAAGCTGCTTTTCTCTAATTCCATTTATTCAACTGTCTCTCGCCAAATTCAATATTTTCTAGACCCCTACAGTTGGAGGTCCAAAGAATGAGTCTCTGGGCCCCATTTTCATCATCCCAGGGTGAAGAGTGAGATGAGGGACCACAGTCTGGACATGCGAGTGGATGTGGGGTGTACTTTCCATGTCATCTCCAAATTGATGGCTTTGGTTTGGAACCATACTCCTCTTAGAGGAAAAAAAAAAGGCACAGAGAAATAAACCATAGTTACATAACTGACTCGCCTTGCTCCCCGCCCCGAGAGGTAGTGAAGAACAGACAAGTTCATGAACAAGATTCAGTAGGCGATTTGAAGATGTTTTATTCTCCCTCTTCCGTTGGGCTGGAAGTAGCCTTGAACTTTTGGGTTCCTATGTGTTGGTTGCTTCCTTCAAGGGCTGGGGAGCGTGCACGTCTGTTGGAATACACGCTCGCCTGCATCACACCCATGGCTCTGACCCTCTGTCTTGAGGCCATGGAATTCACAGAGTGGGCAGCGAGCCACGTTTGTTTGTGTGTCCGTGCCCAGAATTGGCAGGTTTGTACTTTGTCCTGTGTTCTACTCCGGCCTGGGAAGGGGAGGGGCTGGCGATAATCAAAGAGTTGTTATATGAGCATATTTGGTTGTAAACAAAGTCCTTTCTGTTATGCACTGCCAGCTAGTTGCTGGAAAGAGCTTTGCTTTTAAGCTTTTGCTTCAGCACCCTTCGGGGCTTCTTGCACGCTTCGTCCTTCGGTTGGAAATGTCTTCTCTTGGGCCAAGCTGGAGTGTGAGGATTAGGAGCATGTGTTTGTAAATGTTTCCCTGCATACTTTAAAAGCAATCACAAGGCTATCGGCACACCTAAACAAATAACAAGAAATCTTTGCGTCGTGGTATTATATGCTCTCTGGAAGAGTTAAATCCAATTTTTTTTTTGGTCCGGATCAACTTCCTAGAGAATTCCAAGGGAAAGGACTTTTTATAGAAAAGGTCTTCTCATGTACATCAGCAAGCAGCTTTCCCAAGATACCACCTCTGTTTCCAGCATGCTTTCCAAAGTCAACTCTTCGTGCTGGCAGGTCTCCCCACCGTGCCTGTGGTTGTAGAAACCCAGGCTTGTGTGTGGGTGATGAAGGGGCAGACACCTGTGTGTTTAGAGAAGCTGGGTTGGAGGCCTGGCTTCTGAAGATAGCCGTTGTGTTTCCTGTGTGCCCTGAGCATCCTTGACTCCAGGTCTCACGGAGGACAGTGCCTTAGGTCTCATGGCAACAGCAGCCTGGGCCCTGGAATCTGGACTTTTTTTTTCTTTTTATTTTTTGGCCCTGCTTCATGGCATGCAGGATCTTAAGTTCCTCAATCAGGGATCGAACTCTTGCCTGCTGCAGTGGAAGCACAGAGCCTTAACCACTGGCCTGCCAGGGAAGTCCCTGGGATCCTGGAATTCAGAGGTGGGGGATCTTCTCTGGATGTGTCCGAGGTGGTCAGGGAGCCTGAGTTCTCAGGCTTGGCTTCTCCAGCAGTGGCTCTGCCCTCTCTGGCCTTCTGAGGTTCCTCTGGCTTCCCTGGGATCATGAAACCCATAAAATTGGGGTGCCTTGGAATGGCCATAGGAAGGGCTCATGTCCGTAACTGACTGGCATCCCATTGGCTACTGATGTGGGCATCATAGGAATGTCAGAGCCACACAGGACACCTTCAGGTGTTAACTCAAGGCTCTATGTCAGACTTTTATGGAATACTTGGTTCATGAGAGGCACGTGTAAGGGTTTGGCAGGGTTTGTTCAGGATTCAGATTCAGAATCTGGCTGTGCCACCGTGGGCACAGGTGACATCTTCATGTCTTGAATTCATCATTGTGACAGGGGAGTAATAACAAGAAGCTTCCGAGGTGGTGAGAGGTTAAAAGGTCAAGGCACAGCCTCCCAATCTCTTGAGGGATGGGTGAGAGGCAGCTTCGACCCAGGGTCTGCAGGTCCTGCAGCCACGTTGAGTCCTGATGGCTTCCTGCCAGCAGTGCAGCTCGGCTTGTTGGCATGTCCTTCTCCAAGTCTCACTGTCTTCCCGTCTTCATTTGTGCTTCATGAAATGATCGCCTCCCCCGGTCACTCCTGCAGCACAAAGCCTTGTCCCAGGCTGGTTCCAGGCAGAACCGAAACTGAGACTGCAGATGCCTGCAGCGCCCCTGGCAGGGCCTGGCACACCCCACCTTGCTGCTGTTCTGGGGGTGCCTCTTTAAAAGGCTGAGGACGTCTTACTTGGTTGTAAGTCAGCAAGGCAGCTGCTGCTGCCCAGAGGCTGGGAGGGGCTGTCCCTTCTGCCCCAGGGACCCTGGTGGAGACCAAGTCGTCTGAACAAAAGGCCGGCCCACAGGGGGCCAGGGGCTGACTGGAAGGTTTCCCAGGGAAGACAAGGCTGAGTGGGGGATGGGGGTATGGGGGGAAAGAAGCGATTGTGAGGGATTGATTGGCTGGTTGGTTGATTGATCGATAGACTTTGGTCCAGTCCTGGTTAAAAAAAAACTTAAGAAATTACACCGATGCCTCCATCTCCAGCTCAGACCTTTCAGGTCGCCAGTTAACCGAAGCAAGCACATCCTTCCTCCACTCAACCTTTAGGTCCCCAGGCTTTTACCTGATCCCTGGGAAACCTGTTCTCCCCAGGACCTTGGCTCTCTCAGGTTTGGGATCTAGAAGAGGGCACAGGGCAGTCCCCGGCCCATGTCATGACCCTTTTCCTGCTAACACACACAGGGAGCTCGTTTCTAACCGCTTAGTTTGGGTTCTTCATGTCCTCCTGCAAGATCCTCCTTGGTTCTTTGGTATTTGAGAAAGTGAAATTATTGTCTGCCACAGTGCAATGAGGCAGACTCTCTGGGGAGTTTCGAGAACCCTCAGTGGCTTGGGGCCAGGACCTTCCTCCCCAGGCGGGGTCCTTCCCGAGAGCTGGTGAGAGGCTCAGGGCTCGGGGCTGCATCCCTCAGGAGAGAGAGAAAGTGCCGATGCTCCCGGGCTGGAATTTCCTGGGGAAAATGCAAATATGCAACAAAGAATTTTTTCAGTTTCTGGGGCTGCTACTGTAAGCTCCTTGTATATCGAGAGGGGGGAAAATAGTTTCCTATCAACCAAGAAGCTTGATATTTATCACCGTGGACCAGAATAGAATATGCGGCCCCCACTGGCAATTCCGTTTGCTACTTTTAAGGAATTCGGTTTGTCACGCAGCCCAGATGGAGATGTTTCTTTGGCTCTGGCTCCTCCTCTGAGCAGTATTTGCACTTCTCTCCTTTCATCTCTACAGACCATATGCTGCCCTTCTCGCTGCAAGAGAAGAGGTTGGGAAGGGCCTAGGCCTGGGATAGGGCTCCCATTCTGCTGCCTCCTGGCTCTCTCAGTGACCTTGGGAGGGTCTCTTCTTTGAGCCTCTGTGTGCCCATCTGTAGGGTAATGTTCACAGCAAGCTTCCTGCCCTTGATGGGTATCTGCCAAGATGGAACATTTCAATCTATGAGAACCTATATGCGTGTCCAGTTGCTCAGTTGTGTCCAACTGCTTGTGACCCCATGGACTATAGCCCACCAGCCTTCTCTGTCCATGAGATTATCCTGGCAAGAATACCAGAGTGGGTTGCCCTTTCCTCTTCCAGGGCATCTTCCTGATCCAGGGATCCAACCCACATCTCCTGCATCAGCAGGCGGATTCTTTACCACTGTGCCACAGAGGAAGCCCTAATCTATGAGAAGATGCCTTGTAAATTGTGACTCATGGGCCACGTGTCGGCTGTTACTTGCCCAGCCACTGGGATGGTGCTCTGTGACCGTGGGAACTCGGGACTCATGAACAATGAGAAGAGGGAGGTTGTCTTTTACTCACTGGTCACCGTCTGTCAGGCACTGCCCTCGGTGCTTGGATATATGGCGTCTCNTTTTTTTTTTTTGGTGAGTCTAAAATTTAATCTGAAATGACTTCATTAATTGGCACAATCCACTTGATGTTTTTGGTATTTCAGCTTGTTTCTTAAAGACCAAACTAAGTATCTTTCTCCATAGACCTTCCCCTCCCCTTATTTTTGCCTTGTTGGTCATTCACTGACTCATAATCATTCATGATCATTTGTTCATCACAGGTTTAACCAGACTCTGGAGGGAGAGCATGAGCAAAATCAGACGCAGGTCCTGCCCCCGTGCACAGAACAACATGTGTTACGTGTGGGTGATGATGTTACCGAAGCCCAGGGAACAGAGCTGCACTGGGGGCTGCTGACAACCACCCCCCTGTCCTGGGTCCTCTTCCCCACCCAGGCATTGCCCCTCCCACAGCTGCTGGGGCTTGGCTGTGATGACTCACAGCTGCTCCCTTCTCTGGAGCTTGACCCTTGGAAGGTGACATCTCCCCCCGCAAGTAGATCAGTCTGAAGCCAGAGACCAACCAGCTTAGGAAAGGTGGCCCCTTGTCTCACGGTGGGGCCAACACTCTGTGCAGTGTCAGCTCCAGAGCTCCCCGTGGTGTCAGGCTGAGTCAGAGTCTCACTGGGAGCCCAGCCTAGCTTAGCTCCTTCCTCTACCTCATCTTGCTTCCTCCCACGTTTTCTCCTTAGACCCCTCCCTCAGTACATTACATGCACGGAACCCCTGCCTCAGGCTCCGCATAGAAGCAGCTTGACCAGAGACAGGTGCTATCAAAACCCATCAAAGGAGGCAGTGATTTAGGTGGGCAGTTCAGGAAGGCCATCTCAAGGAGGGCATGGTTGAGCTGGGATTCGCAAGAGCAGAGGGAGTGAAATAGGTGGAGAGTGAATGGAAGGGTGCTGCAGAGGAGAAACAACAGATACTGAGTTCTGGTGCACAGAAAATACCATCTGCAGGCTGAAAAGAAGCTGGTGTTTGTGAGCAAAGAGAGCCCCTCCAGGTACTCAGCTGGGGCCTTGGAGAGAATTAGGTGGGAGGAGCCCAGCATGGTAGGAAATCTACCATGTTCCAGTTCCCTTTTATCCATTTTATCAGTTAAACATAGTGTTACTCTTGGAGTGCCAGGGAGGGCAAAAGTACGCCCACAGCCCACAGGACGTTTTGCAGCCTCAGAATAGCAGCCACCTGCAGATGGGCCTTGTTTGTTACCGTGCTTATATCCCAGGGCAGTCACCATAACACACTTCCTTTCCTGTAACCACCAGCCTCTCAGAGTTCAAGGTGCCATAACTAGGGTCTGGGGAGGCAGAGGGTGGAGATGGTTGCTTTGCAGGAGAAGATGGTTGAGTCTCACCATCCTGGGATGACTCTGACATATGGGGAAGTAAAGGCATTTATCTTGTTCTCTCTCTCTCTCTCTTTTTTTTCTTAAGGTAAAAATATCAGCAGAAAAGGCGAGAGAGCCAAGAGCTCTGAGAAGGCTGCCAGTGATGATCAGGGCACCCCCCTGGCCCGTGACGCTGTCCGAGAGGGTGAGTGAGGCCCTCGCGATGTGCCTTCTGCCCCAGCTCATTCTCCGGCCCTGGGAGGACACGGGCCCGGACACAGTAGCCGAGTTCTGAGTGGGGGAAGGGATGGGCCTGGGGTCTTCTGCCTTTCTGAACCATCTGTGGGTGAGGAATGAAGACATGCACATCCCTCCTCTTCTGCGTGTACAGTAACTACACAGTCATCGAGTAACTCAAACTCATCAGCTTGACTGAGGTCATTTCTGAATTTCCTGGGGCTCCCGGTTGCCTTCCTTGCCCTTCCCTCCCCCCCTCCCCCTTGAAGACAACCTCATTTCCTTTCCTGTGGGGCCTCATAGCTGCCCACAGCCTTGTGTGTACATTTCTTATCGCCCAACAAAACCCAGAGCCTCCAGGGTCAGAGGTCAAGTCTTTGACTCCCAAAGCATGTGATGCTAGGCCTGGTGTTTTACGGTCATGTAAAAATATTAGTCCTTCAATTACTTACCGTAGGATAGTCAAAGCCATTAGTTCTAGACTCACGGACAAGCTCTGGCTGATATTATTATTATTAACTATTACGATTACCATTGTTGTATCTCTTACTCTAAATTGTGGTATTTCCAAAGACATTTCTGCTGACAATAGTAATACTGAACATGTATTAAGCACTTAAGCGCTCAGTAATTGCTGTGGACTGGGCCTCTTACTTCACATCTCTTGATGCCCCTCTGAGTATTGTGGATAGTCTTATTATTATCGTTATCATTACCATCATCATATCACAGATGAGGAAAATGAGACTCAGAGTCATTTGCCTACCGTTGTGCGGCCTTCAGTTTGTAAAACAAGGATTTGAACTCCAGATTTTCTGACTCTAGGCGTTCTGCTTAGCAGCACAGCTGCTTGACATATATAGAGCATTTCACAAATTTATATTTATGGAGGCAGGATCTGATTTCAGCTGCCATGTGAGCCCATAAACCATGTAACAGAGTTGATTGTCACAAAGGGAATTGTATGTTCCCCTAGGCACATTGTGATGATCTGGGCTTGGGTTTCTAACCAAGAATTTGCCATCAAAGAAATCATAGATAGGACTAACAGCACATCCTAAAATAAAAACAGAAGTTCCGCAGCAGTGAACTTCTGCAACCCTTAATATATGGGAATTCTATTCTGCTGTAAAGTGGGCGGGCGAGCCCTGGGCTCATCGCCTTTGGGAGGACCCAGCATGTCAGGAGGGTGAGTGGAGGACTCAGGAGTGCTGGGGCTGTTTCTGTGGGTTTGCCCTGAGAGTGGAGTCCTTTGGGGTTTCCACTCAGTAGGTGGTAATGAGACTCCTCGTTGGGTGGGCCTCGGCATGACTTTTTGTCCCTTGGCCCCAACAGGCTGATAAAACACCAGCTGTTTCTCCAGATTACAAGCCACGAGGCTAGAGGGGCTTCTGGTCTGGCCTTCCCTCTCTAGGTTCTCTTGCTGTCAGATCTGGGACCAGAGAGTTCTTTCTTGTCTTGTTCATTCTTTGATGCTTTCAAAAGTATTTTAAAAAATATTTTTCCAGATTTATTTTTTAGTAGCTTTAGCACAAGGGCTGGTTTGAATTATCATATTTCTTCATTACCAGAGTTGGAAGTTGTTATAATTTCAAAAGCCATTTTCACAAAGGTTTTTCTTTTTCAATTTATTGAATCGAAGTATAACTGATTTGCTATGTCGTTTTGGTTTATCATGTACAAAATGATTTTATACATACATACACATACATATATATATTCTTTTTCATATTCTTTTCCATTATGATTTATTACATGATGCTGAACATAGTTCCATATGCTATACAATAAGACCACGTGTTTAGAAAGATCACTCAGAATTTTTAAAAAATCTTGTTTTGTTGTTTATCACAAAGACTTTTCAAGGCCCATTTCTGTACACAAATACATGTACACACATGCGCGCGCGCACACACACACACACACACACACACTGAAGTCTGAACTTGTTCCCTGTTCTGCCACACGACCATTCCCCATCTCCCACTCTGGACCACTGAGGATTGTTCCCCTGACCTTAACCTCAGAGCCCTGTCTGAACAGTTGGGACCCTGTTCTCAAAGGCAGCCTTTCTGGCTCTGATTCACTGAGTGTCCTAGATGTGATTTTGGCCTGTGGACTTTATTCATAATGTTCTTCTATTAAAATGAAATTGAGAAATTGAGGAAAACCCTGGAGGGAAGAGAAGCTGCAGGGCCCTGATGTGCAGACACAGGAGGGAGAAGGATGGTGATGAGGGAGGTCGTGTGCAGGAGGGGGTGGCACAGCCATTGGGGAACATGGGTCTGGACCAGGAGGGGTCACCTTGAGGTGGAGCTGGGAAGAACAGGGCCTCGGATGGGCAGCTGGGCAGCCTCAGGACCCCTTATCCGTCATTCTCAGCATCTCCTCCGGTCATGCGGAGGCCTTGCTGGAGACATGGCAGAATGACGGGGTAGGGAGGATGGTTGTCATCTACATCATGTCCAAGGTGGCAGGGGGAACAGATGGCATTTGCTTCATTTTCAGGGTGGTGGGCAGAGCAGATATTAAGCACACTGAGCTATGTGAGTGGATGGCATCAAAGGGCTTGGGTCAGATGTAGATTTGAAACCACACAACCCAGATCAGAACTTGAACCCACTGTCTTTCAGGTCCTGTCTCAGGGCTTAATGAAGCTCAGGTTCTTTATGTCTCATCGCAGAAAGAATTCAGTGAGAGACAAAGTGATAGATAAAAAAGTAGATTTATTTAGAGAGATACACATTTCAGAGACAGAATGTGGTCTCTCTCAAAAAGTGAGAAGGGCTTTGGGAGGAATACACTGCAGAGTGTGGGCCCTCTCAGAAGGCGAGAAGCCCCCAAATATGGGGTGGTTAGTTTTTATGGCCTGGGTATTTCATAAGCTAATGAGTGGGAGGATTATTCCAACTGTTTTGGAGAAGGGGCAGAGATTTCCAGGAATTGGGCCAGCCCCCACTTTTTGGAGGTTTATGATCTGCCTCAGAACTGTCATGGTTCCTGGGGTGAGTCATTTAGCAACTAATATATTACAGGGATAGGCTTTCCTGGTAACTCAGTGGTAAAGAATCTGCCTGCAAATGTTGGAGACGTGGGTTTGATCCCTGGGTCAGGAAGATCTCTTAGAGGAGGGAAAGGCTACCCACTCCAGTATTCTTGCCTGTTTCATGTACAGAGGAGCCTGGTGGGCTACAGTCCATGGGGTCTCAAAGAGTCAGACACAACTTAGCAACTAAACAACAACAACAACAAGTTACAGGGACAGTATGGTGAGTTTCAAGGTCCTCTGGAAGTTGACTCTTCCGCCATCTTGTACCTAGTTGGTCCTAACCAATTTTTGTCGGAGAGTCCCTTCTGCAAGGAGGTCAAACCAGTCAATCCTAAAGGAAGTCAACCATGAATATTCATTGAAAGAACTGATGCTGAAGCTGAAGCTCCAGTACTCTGGCCACCTGATGGAAAGAGCCAACTTATTGCAAAAGACCCTGGTGCTGGGAAAGATTGAAGGCAAAAGGAGAAGAGGGCAGCAGAGGATGAGATGGTTAGGTAGCATCACCAACTCAGTGGACATGAATTTGATCAAAATCTGGGGGACAGTGGAGGACAAAGGAGCCTGGTGTGCTGCAGTTCATGGGGTCACAAAGAGTTGGGCATGACTTAGCAACTGAACAACAACAATGGCTATGTCATTCTTTTAAAGCTTGTGCCCTGCTCCCGTCCCTCCTGTTTCAGACTCACCCTGAGAGAGTCTTAGTTTTAAGGGAGAGATTATGTACGTGGCTGTCACCATGACTAAGGATTAGCGTCATCTGTGGCAAGCCTCCAAAATACATCTTGGATATTGTTCTTTAATAGCATATGCAGTGGTTGAATTACTGGTGTAGTCTTCACATCTCTATAAATCTACAGCCCTTGCCAGATGACTTTTCAATTTCCTTTGTCAAAGTTGAAAGCCCCTTGACTGTGGGCTGTCCATGTTCTTTGTGGAAGCAAATAGAATAAGGTGGACTGAAAAAGTGCAGTTCTGGACTGAGTGCTTAAGAGACTTTGCTGGTTTTCATTTTCTCCTTATGCCTTGCCATCTCCATGAGAAGAATACACTCATCTAACCCACTGGTTCAAGGAGCCTAGGAGATGAGTGAAGCAGAAATGGGCCCAATCTGCAGCCTGGAGCTACCAGCTGAGCCCAGCTTATCTGAAGGCAACTAAGAAATAAGTGCTTCCTATGTGCTACTGGGAGTCTGTGGTTTGTTACACAGCAGTAGCTGACAGATACAGTAAAGAAGATCCTCATTTTTTAAAAAGTTGCATCGTGTTCTAGTGAATGGACGTTCCATAATTTATTTGAACTCTAGGTGATGGACATTTAGTTTTCAGTATTTTGCTACTGAATGAGGAGTATTGCAATGAACTTACCATGCATTGGTTGCAGAATAGCTCCTTGGCTGACATTCAGAGCCCACCATGATTTGACCTGTTTCTGGCCTCTGTCTCCGTTTTTTCCAGCCAGATAAGAGCTTGTTTCTCAGACATGCCCTATGCTGAAAGCTCGCTCATGTGTTTCCTCCGAAGGGAATTGGGCAAGCATCTCAGTTGGTGATGGAGAAGCAGCTTTGGGGTCAGACTCCACCCTCACTGGCTGTGAGGCTCCGGGCTAGTTATTATCTCTATGGCCCAGTTTCCTTCTCTGTAAAGAGGGGATAATATCTCCTTTATGCGTTTTTGTGGAGATGAAATAATGTGTGCAGAGTGGAGCATACACAGTAAGCTCTCAGCAAACATTAGCTGTGATTTTTATTTGCTGTCCTGGGATTTTTTTCATGCCTTAGTTATAGGAGTTGGCAGATATTTTTAAACAGTCATAAATATTACACACTTTATTGGCCAGCAAGCAAAGTCGAGACTATTATGTCAGTGTTTAAATAACCATTAAAAAATATAAAAACCATTCTTATCTCGTGGGCCATGCAGACACAGATGGTGAACTGAGTTTGGCCCTGATGAGGACTGTAGCTTGCTGGATTCTGCCTCAGGACTTGTTGTTCAGCTGCTCAGTTGGGTCTCACTCTTTGGGACCCCATGGACTGCAGCATGCCAGGCTCCTCTGTCCTCCACCATCTCCCAGAGTTCGCTCAAACTCATGTCCACCGAGTCGGTGATGCTATCTAACCATCTCTTCCTCTGCTGCCCCCTTCTCCTTTTGCCTTCAATCTTTTCCAGCATCAGAGTCTTTTCCAGTGAGTTGGCTCTTCGCATCAGGTGGCCAAAGTGTTGGAGCTTCCGCAACACTCCTTCCAATGAATATTCAGGGCTTATTTCCTTTAGGACTGACTGGTTTGATCTCCTGGCTGTCCAAGGGACTTCTTAGAACTTGACACTTGTGCTAATGCTGACTCCAGGAAGCCTGTCCTGATCACCTGTATTTTGCTTTCCTGTATCTCTTCCTCATGGTCCTGGTCCTCCTCTCTGTCACACCACAGTGATTCCTGTGCCTGACTCTTCTGTCTTGGGAGGCTGTGAATGCTTGTGAGCAGGATCTGTGTCTGACTCACCTAAGGCTATGCCCAGTGCTGGAAGAAGCAACTGTTGATCAGAATGCTGTGCTTAGTCCCTCAGTCATGTCTGAGTCTTTGCCACCCCATGGACTGTGGCCCACCAGGCTCCTCTGTCCATGGGATTCTCCAGGCAAGAATACTGGAGTGGGTTGCCATGCCCTCTTCCAGGGGATCTTCCTGACCCAGGAATCGAAGCCAGGTCTCCAGCACTGCAGGCAGATTCTTTACCGTCTGAGCCACCAGGGAAGCCCTTCAATCACTCTTGTTTATCAAGCACTCCACACTGTGTCACAGCTAGTGTTCAGGGGCAGAGAACAGGTGTTCCATGTATGCTGAAGCTGACTATCCGTGGTCCACATCAGCAGGACAGGCTCTGCACAGGAAGTGCTCTTTGATCTGTAGGAAAGAAGCCTCATTTCCCACCATGATGGAAGCAAGATGGTTTTGCAAAGCAGTACATGTTGTGAATGGAGCACCCTCAGTGCTCTGCCTTTGGCCTGGGTTGGATGAGATTTGAGGCCCCTACCAGGTACCACTCTTAGAGATTATGTGTGTGTGAGAAACTTGAGGATTTTCTTTGTATCACAGACTCATTGGAAAAGACCCTGATCCTGGGAAAGATGGAAGGCAAGAGGAGAAGTGGACGACAGAGGATGAGATGGTTGGATGGTATCACCGACTCGATGGACATGAGTTTGAGCAAGCTCCAGGAGATTGTGAAGGACAGGGAAGCTTGGCATTCTGCACTCATGGGGTTTCAAAGAGTTGGCCATGACTGAGCAACTGAATAACAAGAACAAATTTAAAATTGTTTCGTATTCATGGAGAATTGTTTTTTTCTCCTATTGTGTGTTGACTTTCTTTAAATGACTACTTTTTGACTTAAAAAATCTATTTTGTGTGACAATCAAGAAACTTTATAGCAATTTAGAAAAATCTGTTTAAACTTGGATTATCTTTTTAAAGACCCGGAACCATGTAGGAACATAGAATGATCTGTTCCTTGAAAGTATGAAAAAACTAGGCTGTAAATTCATCTGAGCTGGACACTTTCCATAGAGGAAATTCTTTGCTGATGCTTCATTTTCTTTCATGGTTCTTGATCTATCAGATTTTCTATTCTTTTGAGTTTATACTGAAAGTTTTATTTTTCAAGATAAAATTTAATATATTAAATTAATATATATTTTATTAATATATATTTTGAAACTGGTTCATTTATTTTAGAGCGGTCTTTTCACACTTAGAGAAAAATGAGAGGAAAGAATTCCCATGCACCTCCCCTCCAGCTCTGGCTTCTGTGATTAGTAACACCTTGCATCCATGTGGTACATTTGTTGCAGCTGAGTAGACTATGGCGCTAGTGGTAAAGAACCTCCCTGCCAGGGCAGGAGACGGGCCTGGCAACCCACTCCAGTATTCTTGCCTGGAGAGTCCCCATGGACAGAGGAGGCTGGCAGGCCACAGTGCACAGGGTCGCACAGAGCCAGACACTGAAGCCACTTAGCACACACCCACCCTCTTATTAGCTGAAGTCTGTAGTTTGCATCAGTGTTTACTCTTCTTTTTAAACATTCTGTGGGTTTGGACAAAGGCATAAGGACAAGTAGCTGCCACGCACAGCGGAATAGCTCCACTGCCCTGGAAGCCTCCTGTGTTCATCCTGCTCATTCTTCCTTCCTCCAGACTTCTGGCGACCTGGGTCTTCAGAGATTTGTCTTTTCCAAAATGTCATGTGGTTGGCCTCATACAGTAGGTACCCTTTAAAGAGTGATTTCCTTCATTTAGCAATTTACATTTAAGGTTCGTCCATGTCTTTTCATGGCTTGCTTGAGGGCTTATTGCTTTTGATCATGGAATAATATTCCACTATATGGCTGCACCGCATACATTTGTTTATTCATCTGTTGAAGGACATCTCCGTTGCTTCCAAATTTTGGCAATTAAGAATAAAACTGCTATGAATATTCATGTGCAGATTTTCATGTGAGCATAAATTTTCAGCTCATTTGAGTAAATACCAGGGATAGTAACTGCTGGATCACATGATAAGAGTATGTTTAGTCTTATAATGAGTTTTGTCCCTTCTATAGTACCCTGGTTTACCAAAAAAAAAAAAAAATCAGTGTTACCTCCCTCCCTTTTTTTTGTGTATTTTCAGGGTTTTTTTTTTCTGTCCATTCAGTATGCACTTTACACATTTGTTACCACATCACTATCACTGGTATAATTTTCTGCAGTGGTATTTCTGCTCATACTGCTTTGTGTAGAATATTTCCTACTTTTACTGTGAAAGAATACATACTTATGGAAAAAGTCCACTAAATATATGTTCCATTAACAGACATTTATAAAACCATTTCCTATGTGACCATCACCTGGCTCCAGAAGTCAAACCATTGCTAATCTCCCTATCCAACATTTAACCCCTCAACTTCAGAGGTTACCTCCATCCCAACTTTGTTAGCATTTCCTCAGCTTCCTTTATAGGTTTACCACTTACATTTGTATTTCTAAATTCGTGTGTTTGACCTGTTTCTGAAGTTTATCTCAGTGCAGTCGTACTGTGTACATTTCTCTCACTGTTCTGCTTTCTTGGCTCATTCATTTTTATTCCATCATAGAAATACTCGGCAATTTCTTTATCTATTTTAATGCTGAAGGACATTTGACATGTTTTCAGTTTCTCTCTTTTATGAAAAGGGTTGCCGGTGAAAACTCTTACACGCACATCCTGGGGCCCGTGGGCTTGAGATTCTCCAGGTGTGTGTGAAGTTAGCTGTGGAAAGGCTGGGTTCACTTGGCTGTTGAACAGATGCTCGGCTGTTTTCCTCACCGATCATTTCATCCTCATTTCCCACCGGCATGGTGTGGGGCCGCCGCGGTTCCACATCCCCAACAGCTATGGTGTGATCACACTTTAATATTTGCCAATCTGTTATTGTTTAGTCACTAAGGTGTGCCCGACTCTTCTTTGACCCCAAGGAACATAGCTTGCCAGGCTCCTGTGTTTCTGGAATTCTCCAGGCAAGAATACTGGAGTGGGTTGCTATTTCCTTCTCCAGGGGGTCTTCCCAACCCAGGGATCGAACTCATATCTCCTATGTTGCAGGCAAATTCTTTACCACTGAGCCAGCAGTGAAGCCCAGTCTACCGGGTGTATAATGGTAATTCATTGTGATTTCTTTCCATTTCCTAAGTCCTAATGAGTTTGACCATCTTTTCATATATTTATTTGTCATTTAAATATCTTTTTGGATGAAACTCCTACTCAATTTTTTTTCTTATAAATTTATCCATTCAAGTATGAGTTTTGACCGTATATTGTTTGTCCCAAATATATTCTTTCTTTTGTGGCTTAAGTTTTGTTCCTATGGACTCCTTTAATAAATGGAAATCCTTAACTATGAAGTAGTCAAATATATCAATCTTCTTTATGGTTGCTACTCTTTATATTGCTTTCTGATGCTTTCTTATACCTTTTTTCTCTTTCTCATTTAGGTCTTTATATACTGGGAATGGATTTGTTTGTTTGTGATATGAGATTGAAGTTCAGTTTAATTTTTTTCTTGTAAGTACCTAAAGGGAACAGTCCTTCTTTGCCCACTGTTTTGCAGGGTTACCCTATGTGCTGGATGTCAAGAGTCTATATATATGCTTGGCTTTGTTTTTGGGCTCTCAGTTCTGTTTTTATCATTAATTCACTTTTACACTCATCCATAAAATACCTCATTATTATAGCTTCATAACAAATCTTGATAACTGATAGAGCAGAACTTTGTTCTTCTTCAATAGTTTTGGTTACTCTTGATTCACTGAGTGTGTGTCTGTACACAGATATTTGCACCATCTGGTCAAGTTCTTTGGGCTTCCCTGGTGGCTCAGAGAGGGAAGAATCTGCCTGTAATGCAGGAGATCCGGGTTCGATCCCTGGGTCAGGAAGATCCCCTGGAGAAGGGAATGGCTACCACTCCAATATTCTTGCCTGGAAAATCCCATGGACAGAGGGGCCTGGCAGGCTATCATCCATGGGACGGCAAGCAGTTGGACATGACTGAACAACTAACACTTTCACTTTTTCAGTCCAGCTCTTTAAAACCTTCCCTGGAATTTAGACTCGAACTGCATTAGTTCCAGAAAATCAGTTTGGAGAGGATTTACATATTTCCATTGAGTTTTCTAATCCATGAATGTGATATGTCTCCTTATTTCTTAGATCTTTTAAAATATCTCTCAATATATGGGTCTTCCATATTTTTAATAGATTTATTCTTAGATGCTCTTCTGTGATTCTTTTAATTTCAGTTTTCTAATGCTTTATTGATAGTGTTACAGGAGTACAATTGATCTTTGAATGTTGATTTTATACTTGATAACCTTGCTAAAGTCTTATTAACTATAAATTTATTTGTATATTAACTTAGATTTGGGTACAAAAATCAGTATATACTAAATAATGATAATTTTCTTATTCTTTTTCATTTTTTAAGGTTTTTATTTTCCCCTTACTGCATTGGCAAAGACCATAGTTCAAAACTAGTGGATCTTTCTTTGTATGTTTTAATTATGTCTTTAGATTGTTTTCTATGTTTTTTCCCCCAGCATGTCTTTTTTTTTGGCACATGCAGGCCTTATCTCTTGTACTATACTTAGGATGAACAATTTATGGGGAAACATTTTCCTGGTTATTACATCAAATCACATGATTTCTTTTGAAGTTTCTTGGGTGGTGTACCTCCTTTAATGTTCTTCGTGTGGAATTTTTGTTCTTCACAGACTAAAAGTTAGTATTTGCTCTTCGGTCAGCTTCAAATGAGGCAGCATCCAGGCAGATCGTCTTCTCTGGAGACAGTCGGAGCCTTTCCTCAGATCTGGAGACGTTGGCCCAGTCAGCGTGCAGACCCCCAGTACAGTTTCCACTTTCTAGCAGCCTTTTCGCTTTCTCATAGTCTGTGCTTCTGTGGTGCCAGCTTCTTCCCTCGCTGCTGGCTCGTAGACAGTCCGACCCGACGGAACTCATGGGGAATTCTAGTCGCCTCCATACGCTGTTGGCAGTGTTGTTCTTGTCCCCACACTCAGACCATAACCCCTGCCCCTGCATTCTGTCCAGTTGTGTTTTAAGGATTTCTGATCCAAACAGTTGTGGAAACGTGGCTAGGGGGTGAGGTGAGCACTTGGCCACCTCAGAAAGCCACGTCTGGGCTTCAGAGGTAGGTGTCCGGTTTTCTAGCTGCTGCAGACCCTGGATTTCACGAATAGAGGCATGCAAGAGGGCTGAAGGGTTTTCTGCCCTTCCTGTGGTCATCTGCACTTTTTCCTCGGTTGTCTCCACCTCTGAGCATTAGGTTGAAGCATTGTTTGGGCTCTTTCTTTATCTGCATCTTTATAGGTGTTTAGGATGGGTTTGGGAGAGGTTGCAAAATTTTAAGCTGGAGTTCCCCAAAGTCTGTGATGCCTGTACAGCTGTTGACTTTATCAGTAAATAACCCTGAACACATTATGAGAAGGTTTTTCCTTTTGATATCCCTTAAAAAAACTTTTTATTTGAAATAATGAGAAACCCACAGGAAGCTGCAAACAAATGGGCCTTATGCAACCTTCAGTGCTACCATTTTGTGTAACTGGCACAATAACAAAATCTGGCCATTGGTGTTGTTGCAATCCACAGAGCACGTTCAGACTCTGCTAGTTATACATGTACACACACACGTGTGTGTGTGCGTGTGGTCTGGTGCAGTTGTGCCGGGTATACTTTCATTGAAGTGAATGCCGCAGATCCAGACAGTTCTGTCACCTTAGTGCTTCCTGGTGCCGCCCCTTTGTACTCACACCCTTCCTCCCTGAGTCCCTAACTCCTCAACCACTGATCTGTGCCCCATTTCTGTAATTTTGGTTTTTTTAAAATAATGTTAGATAAATGGAATCATACAGTATACAGCTTTCTTTTGGGGGGAGGGGTTTATCCTTTCAGCATAATTGTGAACTGGATACATAGACTTACTTTTGTATTAATATGTTGGCGGGCTACAGTCCATAGGGTTGCAAAGAGTCGGACATGACTGAAGCAACTTAGCAAGCACACAGTATTTTGTAACTGACATTTAGATCAGAAATAGAATGTGATCAGAATCTCTGAGACTCCTTCTCAAAGATAACCACTGTCAGAGATCCTTTTTACCTGTTTTGAACTTAAATGCATGCATTGTATGAATCATACATTGTATTCTCTTTGTGGCTAATTTCTTTCAGTCGGTATTGTGTTGATGAGATTCATCCATATTGTGTTGAGCTACGGCTCATTTATTTTCATTATAGTTTTCTGTTGCATGACTGAGCTATGCTGTGCTTAGTCACTGACTATCCCACAATTTATTCATTCTCTTATTAGTGGACATTTGGCTTGTTTTCAGTTTTTAGCTATTACATATAGTTCTGCTGGGATCATTCTTGATGAGTCTTGGCATATGCAAGAACACGTTTCCGTTGGGTATATACCTAGAATTGCTTCCCTGGTGGCGCTAGTGGTAAAGAACCCACCTGCAGTGCAAGAGACATAAGAGATGAGGGTTTGACCCCCTGGTTGGGAAGATCCCCTGGTGGAGGACACAGAAATCTACTTCAGTATTCTTTCCTGGAGAATCCCCATGGACAGAGGAGCCTGTGTCCATAGGGTCACAAAGAGTTGGACACAACTGAGTATCTGGATATAGCACAGGGCATAAGTACCTGGAGTAAGGACTCCTAGAGAGTTTTCCAAATTGGTTGTACCAGTTAACACTTGTGCCAGCAGTCTTGCTTCATTTCTGCACCAACATTTGATAGTATGTCTTCCTTGTTGTTCAGTCCCAGTCGAGTCCGACTCTTTGTGACCCCATGGACTGCAGCACGCCAAGCTTCCCTGTCCTTCACCACCTCCCGGAGCTTGCTCAAACTCATGTCCATTCAGTCAGTGATGCCATCCAACCATCTCATCCTCTGTCGTCCCCTTCTCCTTCCACCTTCAATCTTTCCCAGCATCAGGGTCTTTTCTAATGAGTCAGCTCTTCTCATCAGGTGGCTAAAGTACCGAAGCTTCAGCTTCAGCATCAGTCCTTCCAATGAATATTCATGACTGATTTCCTTTAGGATTGACTAGTTTGATCTCCTTGAGGTCCAAGGGACTCTCAGGAGTCTTCTCCAGCACCATAGTTCGAAAGCATCAATTCTTCAGCGCTCAGCCTTCTTTATGGTTCAACTCTCACATCCATATGAGACTACTGGAAAACCGTAGCTTTGACTATACAGATGTTTGCTGGCAAAGTAATATCTTTGCTTTTTAATATGCTGTTTAGATTTCTCATGTCTTTGTTGGGTGTGTACTGGTATCTCATTGTCATCTTAATCTTCAGCATTCTCCTGAAGGCTAATGACTCCTGTTTACTCACCATTAACACATCTTCTTTCGTGAATGCCTCTTCAGATCTTTTGCTCATTGTTCTTATCAATAATAGAGTTTTTTTGGTCTGTTTGCTTTTCTTAATAATATTGTGGATGTGAGTCTTTCGTTATACATTTGCATTGTTGTCGTTGTTCAGCCACTAAGTCATGTCTCTTTGTGACCCCATGGACTACCGCACACCAGGCCTCCCTGTCCCTGACTGTCTCCCAGTGTTTTCCCAAGTTCATGTCCATTGAACCGGTGATGCTATCCAACCATCTCATCCTCTGCTGTCCTAGTCTCCTTTTGCCTTCAGTCTTTGCCAGCATCAGGGTCTGGGCATGGCATGGCTCATAGCTTCATTGAGTTATGCAAGCCCCTTCGCCAAGACAAGGCAGTGATCCAGGAAGGGGACACATTTCCATAGTAAATACCTTTTTGCACTCTTTGGCTTTCTTTTTCATTCGTTACTCCTGTCTCTTGAGTAACAGATCTTCTTAAATCTGATGTAGAACAATCATCACTATTTCCTTTCTTTTGTTTTACGTTTAAACCATTTTTTAATGTACACGAAGATTATGAATTTATTTTTTTGTGTTATTTTGTAGCAATGAAATTTCTTTTGACATTACATATTCCCATTAAAATTACTTGACATAAACAGAAATTAAGTAATAGTAATTAATTAATAATGCATAGAAAGATTCATGAAGATGATACACAAGGGATTGAGGTTTGAGAAATGCTTTTTCAAACCAGTAATTTCTTTTTTGGCTTTATAAGTGATATGTAAAAGGCAGACTATTAATTTTCCATGACAGGGCAGACACAGTGATTGTTAGTTCTGTTGGATTGTAATACACATTCATTCATTTACACAGGAAAGATCTATTGGGCTTTGGGATTCACTGATGAGAACTCACAGTTTCTGCCCGGTGATATTCAGTGTGGTTTGTACCTTTTTTAGGATGAGAGGGGTAGGTGTTGGGAGAGGAAATGTCTGGAGGCTTTGCAAGTGGGGCCACCACTGATCCGAGGTGGGAGCCTCTAGATTGCTGCGGCTCTGGGCAGGCTCCAGGTTTGAGAGGCTTCCACCAGCGTGCGCTGATGCCATTTCCCTGAGAGTTTCCTCTGCTTGTCTCCTGGGGCCTGGGAAACAGAATCCTGGGGACTGAGTGACTTGACTTTCACTTTTCACTTTCATGCATTGGAGAAGGAAATAGCAACCCACTCCAGTGTTCTTGCCTGGAGAATCCCAGGGACGGGGTAGCCTGGTGGGCTGCCGTCTATGGGGTAGTGGAGTCGGACACGACTGGAGCGACTTAGCAGCAGCAGCAGCAGCACAGGAAAACCAACTCACTGCAAAGACCTTGATGCTGGGAAAGATTGAAGGCAAAAGGAAAAGGGGGCGGCAGAGGATGGGATGGTTAGATAGCATCACAGACTCAATGGACATGAGTTTGAGCAAACTCCGGGAGATCGTGAAGAACAGGAGAGCCTGGCGTACTGCAGTCCATGGGGTTACCAGGAGTCAGACACAGCTTAGCGACTGAACGACAGGAAAGAGACACCAGCCAACCAGGTTCTGAGGGTATCAGAAGATTCACTTGGGAACTTTAAATTAGGGCCTGGGCCCTTCTGTAGTCCCATGGATCGTGGTCTCTGGGGAGCGGTCTGGGCATCTTTTTCCCCCGCCAGAAGATTTCTTTTTCATGATCGCAGGATTTTGTTTTAACTGGAGGATAATTGCTTTACAGTGGTGTGTTAGCTTCTGCCCTGCGGCAACGTGAGTCAGCTGCGACGTGGCTCACTGTTCTTTAGTCGCTCAGTCGTGTCTGACTATTTTGTGACCCCATGGACTGTAGCCCACCAGGTTCTTCTGTCCATGGGATTTGCCAGGCAAGAATACTGGGGTGGGCTGCCTTCTCCTGGGGATCTTCCCAACCCAGGGATTGAACTCGAGTCTCCTGCACTGCAGGCAGATTCTTCATTATTGAACCACTGCTGCTGCTGCTGAGTCGCTTCAGTCGTGTCCGACTCTGTGCGACCCCATAGACGGCAGCCCACCAGGCTCCCCCATCCCTGGGATTCTCCAGGCAAGAACACTGGAGTGGGGTGCCATTTCCTTCTCCAATGCATCAAAGTGAAAAGCGAACCACTGGGAAGCCCAAATCAGCTATCAGGATCCACATATCCCCTCCGTCTTGAGCCTGCCTCCCACCCCACCTCCCATCCCACCCCTCTAGGAAGAGCACTGAGCTGCTCTCCCTGTGCTACACAGCAGCTGCCCACTAGCTAGCTGTTTCACGTACAGTACTGTGTTCATCAGTGCAACTCTCTCAATTCTTCCTGTCTTCTCTTGCCCCCACTGTGTCCAGTGTCTCTATTCCTGCCCTGCAAATAGGTCTGTCTTACAGAGTGAAGTAACCCAGAAGATTCTGGTGTTGGCTCAGGGTGAGAACTGCAGTCTTGAAGAGTCCAGAAGTCAGGGAGGAGCTTTCCAAGGGTGATTAGATAAGGCTGGGATTAGCTCCTTTGCAAGACTCCGAGGGAAGCATCCCCCTTGGGAAGTCAGCAGCTTCTGAGACAGGCAAAGAGCCACTGCAAACACTTTTTCTCCAGTGTACCAAGCCGGGCCTCCACACTCTCACTGATCAAAGGGAAAGTTAGGTTCAGAAAGGGGAAGAAAGGAATGTCCTAAGTCAGAGCTATTTGGTTTATAAGCGACCACAAAAGCAAAGTTCAGGATGGCTGTGAGCTGGCCCCTGGCAGTGCCCTCGAGGTCTTGGAGAATCCTTTGCTCTATTTCCCGCAGACACCACTGCAGGCCAGAAGGCCTCGGACTCAGCTCCCTTCTGCCAACTGGCGAAGCCTGTTTCAGCGCTACTTCCTGTCTTGCTTGTGACCTCAAATGCCATCACAAAACTTGCATTTGTATCACATTCTTGAGTTTCCACGTCAAAGAGAGGTGGTACAAAGACTGTGCCTGGCATTTTAGGTCACACTTGACTTTCAAATTCTAGCTCAGGCACTTGTGTGCTCAGTCGCTTAGTCCTGTCTGACTCTTGGCGACCCCCTGGACTGTAGCCTGCCAGGCTCTTCTGTGCATGGAATTTTCCAGGCAAGAATACTGAAATGGGTTGCCATTCCATCCTCGAGGGGATTTTCTCAGCCCAGGGATCAAACTCGTGTCTCCTGCATCTCCTGCACCGGTAGGCAGATTCTTTACCACTGAGCCACCCCGGAAGTCCAGCCGCGTAGGAGCTGCTTAACTCTGTAAGCGTCTTTGAGTCTTTGTTTACGTGTGGAACGGGGATGGTACTGGCCGTCTCTCATGGTCCTTGTGAAGGCTGAATGGCAAAGTGTCTGCAGAGGCCCTGGCTCACGGTGGTTGCTTGCACTGCTCCCCAAGTCACTATCCTTTTAAAATAATTTTTCTGACTCAACTTTCATAACGGCCTCCCCTCCAGACAGATTGAAGGCTTGGGAGGGGGGTGTTGGGATTGATGTGCCCGACTCCAAATTTCAGCTTCTACTCTCTGTTCTGACTGTGCCCTGTAACTTCTGGGTCACAGATTAAATGCCACGAGCACTTCTGATTTGTTAGAGAGCAGGTGTGTGCATGTGGTAATCGTCAGGGTGATAATGAATCTATGCCATAGTGGGTGTGTGCTGAGTCACTTCAATCGTGACTCTTTGAGACCCCGTGGACAGTAGCCACCTGCAGGGCTCCTCTGTCCGTGGGATTCTCCAGGCAAGAACACTGGAGTGGGTTGCCAGGCCCTGCTCCAGGGGATCTTCCTGACCCAGGGATGGAACCCGCATCTCTTATATCTCTTGCATTGGCAGGCGGGTTCTTTACCACTAGCACCACCTGGGAAGCATGCCCTAGTGGTGATGTCTATTTTGTAGAGTGGCTGCAATGCAGAAAATTTTAGTTAGGGACAGATTTGATTGAACGCATGTGCTCTAGTCGGAGGGGAGGTGTAGAATGAGGCAGAGGGTCCCCTCTGCGCCCACCTCCTGGGCATGGAGCGCAGGCCTGGGAGGCAGGCCCCCCGTCCGGCACAGGGTGTTCTCAGAGAGTGGCATCGCCCGGAGGAGAGAAGTCGAGTCGTCTCTGATGACTGTCACTCTTCCCTCCAGATTCTGACACATCTCCTGTCTCCAATTAATATTTTCCTCAAGTGTTTTTTTCACACTTTTTAATATTTTTTCATGTTCTCTTCACCCACATGCTTCTCAGGATGAGAGTCTTTTTCCTCTTAGAAATAACACAAATGTGATTTGATGACAAAGGGTGTTGTTTGTTTTTGGAGGAGGAGCAGGGAGCTTTCTGGAGGGCTCTTCAGGGGCTGCTGCTGGAATGAACTGGCCCAGGAGTCCAGAGCCGCCTCAGTGCAGCCTCGCTGGGGCCTTAGATCACAGGGGCAGGGTGAGGAGCTGGGAGTGCATTTCCCATTGATTTCAAGCACTCTTTAAACCTGGTAATTACCTCCTCCATCGATATTATAATCTTGATGATAATACCCACATGTGGCACTCCAGCTAGGATGCCAGCGCTCTGCCTGGCCTTGGTTCTGATGGTGGGGATTTAAATTAGGCTTGGAAACACTAGCATTTCCTCCATTTATTCGATCCTCAAGGCGGCACTCCTGGCTTTCTCAGAAATATTTTCTAAAGATAGAGGAGAGTCCTGCTTGTCGTGTGGTGATATCACAATTGACAGCTCTTTGGATGGAGCCCAATGTATCTTTGAGAATTTAGAGCCAAAGGAGTTCTTGCCTCTTGCTTCAGCTTCGCATTGCTTATGGAGTTCCGTGGTGGGTCGAGTCGACTGGGCTCTTTTGGGGAGAGTCGTTGCACAGGGCACCCAGCTCTTATTGTACTGCATGGTGTCTGTGTGTGTGTGTGTGTGTGTGTGTGTGTCTGTGACATTATTCCAACAGTGTGTTTTGCAAGAGGTTATGATGGGAGGTGGGTAAATTTCTAAGCACTTGTCTGAAGATGCCCTTTCTTTTGGTGGCGGGGGAGCGGAGGGCGGGCAGGACAATATTTGGAAATTTTTTTTAAACTTTTTATTTTATATTGGAGTATGGCCGATTAGCAATGTTGGGATAATTTCAGGCACACAGCGGAGTGACTCAGCCATACCTAAACCTTTGTCCATTCACAAACTCCTCTCCCATCCAGGCTGCCACATAGCATTGACCAGAGTTCCCTGTGCTGTACAGGAGGTCCTTGTTGGTCATGCATTTAGAATACAGCCATGTGTACATATCCGTCTCAAACTCCCTGTCTATCCCTTCCCCCCATCCTTCCCCTCTGGTTAACATAAGTTCATTGTCTAAGTCTGTGAGCTTCTGTTTTGTAAATAAGTTCTTTTGTATCATTTCTTATTAGATATGCAACATTTATCTTTCTATGTCTGGTTTATGAAGATGTCCTTTTGATTGTTGACAGATAGTGGGTTTCCCGCGGCCTTTGTCCCAGCAGTCGCCAGTGAGAAGCCCCGTGTTAGGATGACCGTCACTCTCTAATCTCTGGGGAGTCATGGATAAGACAGGAATTGTGGCTGGGATGGGGCCTCTCGGCTCCTTTCTGTCCCCTCTGCCCTTCTGGAGTCCCCTTTGAAGATGGCTGATTCATCCTGTGGGTTTTGTTTGGCTGCTCACTTACTGCCTTTGGGGATGTGTTAGCAGCAATCTCCTACTGTGTCCAGGTCCAGGTAGCAACTGAGTGGCTGCAGTCCCATAGATATCCCATCAAGGACCAAGAGGTGGCCTTTGCTGCTGGCCGGGTTTCTTAATCATCTGCATTGCTTTCTTTCCCCTTATTGTTCCATGTTTTGAGTGAGTTCAAGGGGGAGGGACAGCTTATTTTTGCTTATGCTGGATGTTACATAGACCTGCCAAAAATCTTGAGAATCACCACGGGGCTACCTGAAGCCTTGCGAGTCCTCAGGCAGCGTGGAGCAGGTGATGAAATGTCACCGCCCTCGTGCTCTTTACCTCGTGGGTCACTAGTACTCTGCCTCTTTGTGCCAAGCCTCTCTACCAAACCTCCTGGTAGATATGGGCAGAGGAGCAGAGTGGCATCATTTCAGAGCCTGGAGCTGAGACCCTAGAGACTAGGATGTGAAGTGCACTCTGTTGCTGGCAAGGATGCCATGGATGGTTCACCTCAAGTTTCCTCTGCTGAAAACTCAAGGGGAGGACTTGATGGGATCTCAGGTCCTGGCAGGTCTGAATTCCTCTGACTGCAGTACATGGGCCAACTTCCTTACCTGGCGCCTTCAGAGCATCTCCTGCGGTCAGTGTGTTGCCAGCATCCCAAGACCAGAAGGGCCTTGCCCTGCAGGGGTCTGTCATGGATGGACAGACACCTTCGTGTCTCCAGGTGTTCCCGGGATCCCCAGGAGGCACTCCCATCTCAGGAGTGACCCACGGGGCTTTTCAAAGTTGCTCTGTTACATCAGGGATTTCTGATACTTCTTGTGGAAGTAGATTTTGTTCATTTCTACTTCCAACTGTTTCTTTCCTTTCCCCAGAGTCAGGTGTGAAGGGGAGAGCATCGCTTGGTCATTTCCAGCCCTGCGGCAGGGTGGGTGGTTAGACCAGTAACCCAGGAGTCAGGAGGCCCCCAGAGCTGCTGTTAAAGCTCATATCCGTAGGGACGATGGGCTGGACTGGGACGATGGCCAAGGAGCTGCCCACATGCAAGCATCGTATTCTAGGAGCAGCTTGGACTAAACTGTGTTGAGTAGCCATTCTCAGAATTACCAGTTTTGCCAGGAATGGAAGGCAATAGGGTTTTTTTTTTTTTTTTTTCCTCTTTCTATTGCTGTGTTCATTAGTATGCACGATACAAAGGCCAGAGTTGCTGAAGCAAAACCATCAAGTTCTGATTAATTTGCAGAACTCAGCCATGGAATCGCTCTGAAATTTCTAACCAATAACGCTCCCTGGCTGAGTCACTCAGCGGAAGGATCCTTAATTGGAAACAGCCTCAGACAGTAGCACGGAGAGCATCAGACAGAGGAATACTAGGGCAGAAACACCCAGAGAGGAAATGCCGACAAGAAGGAAAACTGGCATAACGTGGACGGCTGAATCGACAGTGTTTGTCCGGAAATACCAGGCGTACCAGTCAGTGGGGCTGACACCGAGCTGGAGTTTAGGGGAAAGGCAGAGAAGCAGGTGGCCAGATTTTCCAAAATCAGGAAGTTCGTTTCTGTCCATATCTGTCCTTGTTTTTAATGAGCCTTGTCCTTTCCAGGTTGCCCACCTCTTGGTCTGGAAACCTTAAAAATCACAGACTTCCAGCTCCATGCATCCACTTCTAAGCGCTACGGCCTGGGGGCCCATCGGGGGAGACTCAACATCCAGGTACCCACACGGAGGGGAGGATTCAGGCTGCACCGCCAGTGGCTCTGCCCACCGACATGGCGATGGTTCACTGAGCTTGGGGCAGGCTCCGTGCCTGGCATTTAACGCGAATCAGCTCTAGTTCTCACGACAGGGGGGAGCTTGCTGCTTAATCCACATTTTACAGAGAAAGCGTCCTGAGACTCAGGACACGTGTCTTCTCCAGAGACTGGTTGGTGAAACGGATGCTGCCGGCTCCTGGGCCCAGCTTGGACCACCTCCGTGTGATCTATGTGGAAAGGACACGCGGGGACACTGGCCACCTGTGACCGTGGGCAGGCAGTGTCCTTGGTCCTCTCTTGCCTCCCTGCCCATGTTTCTCCGCCACTCACGCCTCTTCCAGGCTCTTCTGTGGCTCTTTCTGCCGTGTTCTGCCAGCTCAAGCCCTTAGTGGTGCTCATGATGTCTGGCCTCCCACCCTGAGGCTCAAAGGCCTCTGTAACCTTGGCCCTTGGTGCTGTCCAAGCCCTGCTCCTGGAAGGTGGGGCCGTCCTGCCTCCCTCTGTGCACCGTGCGCTTCTGGGCTGCAGGCCTTTCCCCAAGCAGGGCCCCTGCCTGCGGCTCCTTGCCCGCCGCTTTGTCCAGGCAGTGTAAAGCCTGGTTCATCCATGGCATCACGTGCTCGCGCTCTTCTAATGTCATACATGCAGCCATTAAGCATCACAGATTTACTCTCCTAGAGTCCTGGAGGATAGACGTCTCACTGGGCTCAAATCAAGGCACGGGCAGGACTCCGTTCCTCCTGGAGGCTCTCGGGGAGAATCATTTCTTTTCCTGATCCCGCTTCTCTAGGCGTGTGCATCCTTTGCTCGTGGCCCCTTCCTTCCTCTAAGCCAGCGCTGGCAGGTCGAGTCCCTCTCAGGCTGCCATCTCTCTGGTTCTCCCTTCTGTCTCCCTCTTTCACTTTTCAGTTCAGTTCAGTCGCTCAGTCGTGTCCGACTCTTTGTGACCCCATGAACTGCAGCACGCCAGGCTTCCCTGTCCATCACCAACTTCCGGAGTTTACTCAGACTCATGTCCATCCAGTCGGTGATGCCATCCAAACATCTCATCCTCTGTCGTTACCTTCTCCTTCCGCCTTCAGTCTTTCCCAGCATCAGGGTCTTTTCAAATTTTAAGGACCCTTATAAGTACATTGAGCTCGTCTGGATAAGCCAGGACCATCTCCCAATCCCAAGCAACCTTGGCTGCGTCTGCAGCCTTCACTTCCCTTTGTCACAGAACCTTGAGGATTCACAGATTCCAGGACGAGCATGTGGACATCTTTGTAGGGTAGGGGACATCACTCTGCCAACCCATCTCAGATGCCTTTTCCCTCCTCCTCCAACTCCAGCCGATCCACCCCTTCTCAACTTGGCATTTGATCCCGTGCTGTTCTGTGCATTTCTCTGGGAACATAGTTCCCTAATATTTTTGCAGTCTTTCCCCAACTGATGTGTAACTGTGGGTGGTTTGCAAACCCTTTGGTAGATGTACCATCTTAGCCAGTCTCCTGGGAGGGAGGTGTTCCTTTCACACCCACAGTGGGAGACCATCAAGGTTGCACTCAAAGCTTCCAGGTAGCAGAGCTGACCTCTTATTTCCCCAGTGGTCACTGTAAGCATGCTGCAGGTGGCTGCCATGCAAGAGTGGATGAGCCCCCTTCCCAGGGAGCCCCTGGGCTTGATGGGGGGACATCCGAGTGGAGCTCTGACTCCAAGCTCTCTTCCTTCCCCTTAACCACATCAGGCCTCATCACTGTTTCTTAGTTCAGACAGATTCGGTAATATGAACTTTCATGAAATCTAAAGTTGTTTTAAAAATATCCATTAAAGAAAACCCAAACAGCTGTTAAAATATTTGGGTGTGTACAGCTGAACACTGTTTTACCAGTGGGTGAACTTTCAAAGTTTAAATAGGAGTAACTGTTAATAATTCGAGGGCCCCCATCACCTTGCATGGGCTGAAGCCCTCCAACTAAATAAAGTCAGACCCGAGCAAGGCTACATCCAGATGAGAGTGGGGCTGCCTCCTGCATCACTCAGAGGAACTGTCATCTGGTGTCTCTGATTCCCTCTCTAGAAATGAAGTCATCCTTCATTAAAGAAGAAGCGTTCACATTGATAGCCCAGCTGGTAAAGAATCTGCCTGCAATGCAGGAGACCTGGGTTTGACGCCTGGGTTGGGAAGATCCTCTGGAGGAGGGAACGGCTACTTACTCTTCTGTTCTGGCGTGGAGAATTCCATGGACAGAGGAGCCTGGCGGGTTATAGTCCATGGGGTCACAAAGAGTTGGACATGACTGAGTGACCCTGATGTTCACATTGATCTACACTTTCGATCAGAAGTGGAGAGGCCCAGCTAGTCCTAAATTTGTGGGGTGAGGGTGGAGGATGGAAGCTGTGTGCTTCCCAGTGAGCTGAGTGGACAGGTTGAGTGTATCCCAGTCAGAAAGGCTGCGTTCAGACTTGGCCTCGACACTTAGAAATTTTGGGACCTTGGAAATAATTACCTCACGTCTCTTGAGCCTCAGTTGTCTCATCAGAAACGTGGGAGTCTATAGTTCTCACTGGATTCCTTGAACAGTGAAATTGGGTGATTTATAGTCAGTGAATTTAAGTGTGATTTATCCCTGGAGGCTCAGTGGCAAAGAATCTGCCTGCTAATGCAGGAGACACAGGTTTGATCCCTGGGTCAAGAAGACTCTCTGGAGAAGGAAATGGCAACCCACTCCAATATTCTTGCCTGGAGAATCCCACAGACGGAGAAACCTGGTGGGCTCGATGGTGTCTCGAAGAGTCAGACGCGACTTAGTAACTCAACAACAGCAACAGTTTTAAAGCATTTACTGGATTATCTCACTCCTCTGCTGAAGCTGCGAGGACTCCCTTTGGTGGGTTCCACCTTCCAGAATCAGTGCCGCCTGAAGCGTGATTGCATCCCGACAGGTGCCCGGGAATGCATCTTCCCACACATGGAGGTTGAATGCAGTTTAAAAATAACTACGTCTTGTCTCACATCTGAGTATTTGGTAGGCGTGTCAAGCTAATGGGATTTTATGTGCGAGAAACAGCAAGGAAACTATATTTAAATGCATTTAGCACAGGAGGTGAGCAAGGTCAGTCCAGCTCTTCGCTGCTCTGGTTCCGTGGGTGTGAATGTGGTCCACTCAGAACGCAGGCTTGGCGTGCACCCTGGTCCTCCTGCTAACGAGTTGAGGGGCTTTAGGCAAAATGCTCACCTTTGCTAACTTCTCAGAATATGAAGATTAAAAGGAGGAAGAAAGAGAATTGTCCTCCTTGATTCTCAAATGCCATTTTCCTTCCCATTAGATCCATTTCCTCACCTGACCATTTCGAAGTGTCCTTTATGTGGCAGAACTGGGTGGCCCTAAAAAAAGGCAGAGGAAAACAGTTCCTGCTTATTCCATTTCCCCAAGATGCCTCTGTCTCCAGCAAGAAGGAGACCAGGAGTCGGCTCCAATCTGGCGCTATGCTGGGTGCTTTACCTGTTTCGTTTATTCCTTGACGTGAGACAAGGACTTATTTTTATCACCTCTGTCTCTAAGAAAGCAGCTACATGGATTGGTAGAGTAACTTGGTTAAGATTTCTCAGGAAAGGAAGGATGTGACTCCAAGCTGCTTTAAACCTGGAGCTGTGGCTCCCAACAACCCCATAAAATGGCCCCAACCAAAAACTAAAGTGTTCTATGCCCCTCTGGATGCTTATTAAGCCACGTGCCAGTCTCTCTTCTGACTTTTATCTCGCGTTGATTTACTGGGGGGTTACCCTCCTCAGGTCGTGTGAATCATGTTTGTCCGAGATTCCCACACTGTGTGGGCACCGTGTCTGCACATACGTGTGTGCCTACTGCAATGCCAAGGGCACTGTGGCTGCCGAGAACGATGGCATTATGACCTGGAGGTAGCGTTGGTCTGTGTACCAGTTTTGCCAGTACATCAGTGTCTTACGGGACCAGGTACCAGCGCTGACCCCAGGGCACTGTCCACACAGCTGCAGGCAGAAGCCTCTGAACAACTCAGTCCTGTCCATGCTGCTTGTCACTCGGTGCTGCTCTGGCTCAGGGTGGCCGTGTGGTCCAGCCCAGGCTGTTTGCTGCTCAGGTCCTTTGCCCATTTAGTCGTGCCCACAACCCACCAGCTTCCATATTTCCTGACACCCTCTTCTATCATACTGCTTTCACCGTGTTTTTTAAGGTCAAGTTCTATCATTTAATGATAGAATTAAAATTTATTAAAAAATTTTCAAATTTAAAAATGTATTAAGATTTTTTCTTAGCAATTTAACATGTCTCCTTACCAGAACTAATTTTTTTTTTTTTTAGGATTGAGTTTTTTTGTTCTGATTACAGAGCTGCATAGATTTTGAACCTTATTTTTTCCTGTGAGCTTGGTTTCTATGAGTGCAAGATTTTGCAGACTATAAGCATTCACTGGATTGCATTTTCCACGTTACAGCAGAAACACCTGTCTCTGTGGTAGTCCGTTGGAGAGTGCAGTGCAGTGCATGTTGGGTCTGACTCTCTGCCACCCTGTGGATTATGCAGTCCATGGGACTCTCCAGGCCAGAATACTGGAGTGGGCAGCCTTTCCCTTCTCCAGGGGATCTTCCCAACCCAGGGATTGAACCCAGGTCTCCCGCATTGCGGGCAGATTCTTTACCAGCTGAGCCACCAGGAAGCCCAGGAATACTGGAGTGGGTAGCCTATCACTTCTCCAGTTTATCTTCCCAACCCAGGAATCGAACCGGGGTCTCCTGCATTGCAGGCAGATTCTTTACCAACTAAGCTGTGGTTCATTGGGGGCTGCGATAAAAACATGCCATACACCAGGTGGCTGATAAACAACACAGGTTTATTTCTCACAGTTCTGGTGGCTGTAAAGTTCAAGATCAAGGTCCTGGCATATTTAGTGTCTGGTGAGGGCCTGCTTCCTGGTTCCTAGATGACTGTCTTCTGTGTCCTCAGGAGGTGGAAGGGGAGTTTCTCAGGGTCTCTTTTAGAAGAACACTAACCTCAGCTCCTGGGTGAACACCGAGAGATAGTGAAGGACCGGGAGGCCTGGGTGTTGCAGTCCACGGGGTTGCAAAGGTCGGACAGGACTTAGTGACTGAACATAGCAATCTCATTCAAGAGGGCTCCACCTTTATAACCTAATCACCTCCCAAAGGTCCCTAAAACTATCATCTTGGAGATTAGGTTTCAAGATATGAATATTGAGGGGACATATGCATTCAGTCTAGCATTCTTTTTCCTCATTTTAAGCATAAGACTTCATAGATTAAAAGCAGCTTCTAATTCGACTTCTAAATTCTCCTTTTTGCAAGTGGAGTTTTGCTGTGTCAATTTAATATTATAAGCTCAGAGGAGAAGCCCAGGTTTACATTTCACAGGTACACTGGACAAGAAAGAGCTTTAGGAATTCAAGGGAGGGGTCCAGTTCATCAGAATAGTCTTCAGTTCAGTTCAGTTCAGTTGCTCAGTCCTGTCCGACTCTTTGCGACCCCATGAATCACAGCACGCCAGGCCTCCCTGTCCATCACCAACTCCTGGAGTTCACTCAAACTCATGTCCATCGAGTCGGTGATGCCATCCAGCCATATTATCCTCTGTCATCCCCTTCTCCTCCTGCCCCTAATCCCTCCCAGCATCAGGGTCTTTTCCAATGAGTCAACTCTTCGCATGAGATGGCCAAAGTATTGGAGTTTCAGCTGCAGCATCAGTCCTTCCAATGAACACCCAGGACTGATCTCCTTTAGAATGGACTGGTTGGATCTCCTTGCAGTCCAAGGGACTCTCAAGAGTCTTCTCCAACACCACAGTTCAAAAGTATCAATTCTTTGGCACTCAGCTTTCTTCACGGTCCAACTTTCACATCCATACATGGCCCCTGGAAAACCCATAGCCTTGACTAGATGGACCTTTGTTGGCAAAGTAATATCTCTGCTTTTGAATATGCTATCTAGGTTGGTCATAACTTTCCTTCCAAGGAGTAAGTGTCTTTTAATTTCATGGCTGCATTCACCATCTGAAGTGATTTTGGAGTCCCCCAAAATAAAGTCTGACACTGTTTCCACTGTTTCCCCATCTATTTCCTATGAAGTGATGGGACCAGATGCCATGATCTTCGTTTTCTGAATGTTGAGCTTTAAGCCAACTTTTTCACTCTCCTCTTTCACCTTCATCAAGAGGCTTTTTAGTTCCTCTTCACTTCCTGCCATAAGGGTGGTGTCATCTACATTTCTGAGGTTATTGATATTTCTCCTGGCAATCTTGATTCCAGCTTGTGCTTCTTCCAGCCAGCGTTTCTCATGATGTACTCTGCATATGAGTTAAATAAGCAGGGTGACAATATACAGCCTTGACATACTCCTTTTCCTATTTGGAACCAGTCTGTTGTTTCATGTCCAGTTCTAACTGTTGCTTCCTGACCTGCATATAGGTTTCTCAAGAGGCAGCTCAGGTGGTCTGGTATTCCTATCTCTTTCAGAATTTTCCACAGTTTATTGTGATCCACACAGTCAAAGGCTTTGGCATAGTCAATAAAGCAGAAATAGATGTTTTTCTGGAACTGTCTTGCTTTTTTGATGATCCAGCAGATGTTGGCAATTTGATTTCTCATTCCTCTGCCTTTTCTAAAATCAGCTTGAACATCTGGAAGTTTACAGTTCACGCACTGCTGAAGCCTGGCTTGGAGAATTTTGAGCATTACTTTACTAGCATGTGAGATGAGTGCGGTAGTTTGAGCATTCTTTGGCATTGCCTTTCTTTGGGATTGGAATGAAAACCAACCTTTTCCAGTCCTGTGGCCACTGCTGAGTTTCCCAAATTTGCTGGCATGTTGAGTGCAGCACTTTCACAGCATCAGAATAGTCTTACCCAGGTTTATATTGGCAGTGTCCCAGGGTCCTTTTCTACTAACGTACTTGTGAGGATGTCTGTGGTCTCATTTAGAAACAGTCATTGGCTTCTTCTGCTCTGGGACCAGTCACAGGCAGATTGGAAATTAACATCCCAGGTCTCAAAGAAAAAGTTTCGGGCATGGTCTCTAAAATCACCCTTGGAGCATTTGTTTGCCTGCGCTTGGTCTTAGGAGATAGCCCTGTATTCAGGTGGGTCGCTTAACAGTAGCCCTTGCCTGTCCTGTCCCAGCAGAGTCCTCTAAGGACCCTGAGAGATTTTCCAGCCTCGTAAAGTCAGGAAGGTGGTGTCAGAGACCGTGCTGCTCTTTGATTTATCCCATGACCACAGTTATTGGCAGCAAAGCCTTGAGCAGCTCATGGCAGCACTTGCATTTCAAAGGGCTGGGTTTCAGTTTCATTCTTAAGACTCTAAAATGATGGTAAGTATAAGCCTGACATGTGATGCAAAGAAATGAAATACTGAGAGCCTGATTGGACCTCAGGATGTCATCGTGGTTCCTGCTGATAATCAGGAATGTAAGAGGGGTGATATTCTGATCAGAGTTTTGAAGAAAGAGCTGATGTTTTGAGGTCACAAGGGAAAACATGGAACATCAACACCTTCAGATGTCTTTGCAATGCCCGGTCGTCTTTTGACTCTATTTGGCCCATGACTTGTCTCATGTGTGTTAGCTGACTTTCATGAGGAAGTCTAGTTATAATTACAGCGTCTGTCTGAGCCACTTCTCAGCACCGCTGGAATGAAACCCAGCTCCTCTTGGAAGTCATTCCATTCAGGGAATTCTACAGAGCAGCCAGATCCTGATATTAGAATCCACTGCCAATGTTCTGATCATCTTTTTACCTGAAATGAGGTTTAAGCCATGAAGATGGTCGATGCCCATGGCTTCAGATATGTGAAAGTGAAAGTCGCTCAGTCGTGTCCAACTCTTTGCGGCTCCATGGGCTGTCCATGGAATTCTCCAGGCCAGAATACTGGAGTGGGTAGCGTTTCCCTTCTCCAGGGGATCTTCCTAACCCAGGGATCGAACCCAGGTCTCGTGCATTGCTGGCAGATTCTTTACAGCTGAGCCACAGAGAAGCCCGATATACCTGTGGGGAGTTGGTTATAGAGCACTGAGTCAGTTTTTATCCTGGGGTTGAAGTTCAGGAGCCTGAGCACATCCCACGTGTCTGTCTGCCAGTCCTCTTTGGCCCTGGTGACACCTGGTGCCCCACCCTGGCCAAATATGCATGCATGCTTGCTCAGTCCCTTCAGTCCTGTCCGACTCTTTGCAACCCCGTGAACTGTAGCCCACCGGGCTCCTCTGTCCATGGGATTCTCCAGTCAAGAATCCTAGAGTAGGTTGCCTTGCCCTTCTTCAGGGGAGCTTCTTGACCTAGAGATCGAATCCGCATCTCTTACATCTCCTGTACTGACTGGTGGATTCTTAACTGTGAATGCCACCTGGGAAGCCCCATCTGGCCAAAAATGGAGACCACATTTAACTTGCGGACCCCACCCAAGGCAGCACCATTTTCTCAGGCATCGCCCTGGGCACCCTGACTCCTGCCTGTTCCTGGAATCATTTGCACTCAGGGTCTTCTGACCCCAAAGCCTGTCTGTTCCTTCACTCCATCCCAGTTCTCTGGGCAGCAGCCTCTCGTTTCTTTCTGGTTGCACAAAACCTTGCTGTAAGTCAGCAAGCCCTCCCTGGGGGCTGTTTACATGCTGGGTGCTGCAGAGGCAAAAATCATCACAGTGGGTAGTTTCCAAACCCAAGAATGTCATGCTCGTTCCCATAAAGGGATTTTGTTCTGCATCTGGCTTCAAGAAATGGTCCGGGACAGTGTCTAGAAGCCAGGATGCAGGAATTTGGGGTATTTGGATTTTTATGGGAATAACAGGACCAAATATTTTGAATCATGACTTTCGGAAAATTCTAAGTGAGAATTTGCCATAATGAGATTGAGGTGCTGTTGTCATTCTCGGTTGCATCCTGAAGGGAAGTGCGGTGAGAAGAGCTAGGCAAAGGGCAGGCTAAGGAGGACAAGGGAGCCCCGAGGAGCAGAGATGCCGGGCCTGTGTCTCCGACCGTTCTGAAACCACTAACCCCCTGGTGCTGAAGTGGACCCTGTGCCACTCACCATCTGAATTTTTTCTTTGCTATTTTACTAAATTTCACTAAATTATTATTCCATTTCATCTTCAGTGTACTCAGAGGGAAACTCTGGTTTAGAGAAGAGGAACTGAAGTCAGGGGCTGAGTGACCTGCCCTAACCCGATACCTAGTAAGCACAGAGCTGAGATACAGAGGGAAGGGTTTTCCGTGCTCCTTTCTTTGCGTCTCATGCACAGGTGCCCATGGGAAGGTTCAGCTAGTGGTCTCCTCCAGCACCCCACCTTCTGACTCATCTCCCTGACCGCTGAGTCTCCTAGTACCATCCCAGCGGGACCCAGAGAAGTTTGAGGGGTGTCAACAGTCATCCCCATGGGCCTCATGTCCATTCAGCTGGCAGAACCCACTGTGCCTTCTCAAATGATGCCTCGTGAAGACGGGCCCTCTGGGCTGTCAGCCCAGCCACACTGTCTCCTGGGCACATACAGTTGGGAGGCAGGAGTCCACATTCTTCTGAGCTAGGGTTTCAGTGGACACAGCACACACTGCCCAGGCAGAGAAGACTTGTGTGAAGAGGGGATGAAAGACAAGGAAGGGAGAGGAGGCGCGAAAGACAGATCAGAGCAGAGTTTTTCTCGTCTTCACTCATTTCATTCAAAACCCCGCCTCCTGCGAACCTTATTGGTGCCAGGCAGACACTGTCAGACGTCTTGGGGAGACAATGGTGAACAAACCCAGAAATGCTCTCTAATCTTTCAGCAAATATTTAAGGAAGGCCTTCTGTGTGCCGGGTCATGTCCTAGGTCCTTGGGATGCCTCTGTGGCCAAAACAGAGATCCTCACCATCTGACAACTTACAATCTAGTGGGAGTTGTTTAGTCCCTAAGCGGTGTCTGACTATTGTCTGACCCCGTGGACTGCAGCCTGCCAGGCTTCCCTGTCTGTCATTATCTCCCAGAGTTTGCTCAAATTCATGCCCATTGAATCAGTGATGCCATCCAACAGTCTCATCCTCTGTCACCCCCTTCACCGCCTGCCCTCAATCTTTCCCAGAATCAGGGTCTTTTCTAATGAGTCGGCTTTTTGCATCAGGTGGCCAAAAGGAGGCACCTAAAAGCAAGAAATGTAACAGGATGATTTTTATAGTATTTCAAAAGGTGATAAATGTAACAATGAATAGCCAACGGTGGGGTCAGGAGGGCCATCTCTTGGGCGGGGTCAGGTTATAGTTAAAAGTGATCAAGGTCAGGTTTGAAGCCCAGTTGGCTTAAGGATCAGCAGGGGATTGGGCAGCTGTGGGAGGAGCATTCTGGCAGTGGGAGTGAATTGAGTGTCTTGTGACAGCAGGCTGAACATTACCAGTTAGCAAGGAGCAGGGGTGGCTGGAGCCCAGGGAGTGTGGAGCAGAGTCGCCAGCCCAGACCTCACTCTGGGAGGACTTTGACTTTTACTCTTGAGCCAACTGAGGAGCCGTGGAAAAGTTTGGGGTGCAGGAATGCCATGCTCTGCTTTGCAAGTGCTAAGGAGTAACCCAGTCTCTGTGTTGACTTAGGGAAGCAGGCATCAACGCAGGGGGCCCGAGAGGGGTGACGTCAGCACCCTACATGAGAGGTGATGCTGGCTCCAGCCTAGCCAGGGGTGTGGAGGCGGTGAGAAGTGGTTGGGTTTTGGATATTTTGAAAGCAGGCTTTTCTGACGAGGAGGAGAATGAGGTTTGGATGCGAGAGAGAAAAAGAAGAGTCTAGGATGCTTCCTCCAGTGTTATTTTGGCCTTGGGTCATAAAATAGGGAAATGAAATTATTTTGGAAAGAAACTCAAGGGTGAGATTGCCCAGTGACAACCTGTGATGAATGCATAGAAGGAGAGGACCAGGTACATTAGTTCTGGGGGCCTCCATAGCAAAGAGTCACAAACAGTGTAAAGCAACAGGAATTTATTCTCTCACAATCCCAGGGGCTGGAAGTCTGAAGTCAAAGTGCTTGTAGGTCTGAGCGCCCTCTTAAGCTACTAGTAGAGGACCTTCCCTTGCCTCTGCCAGCTGCCAGTCCTCGGGCATCCCAGGATGGCTGTTCCTGGCTTGTAGTGGCGTCTCTCCAGTCTCTGCTTCTGTGGTCACAGGCGGTCTCCCTCCCACATCATCTCTCATCTCAGTGTGTCTGTCTCTGTAACCAGAATTCCCCTTCTTCCAAAGACACCAGCCATCAGGTTTAGGCCCTCATCTTCATCTGCTAATTTCATCTGCAACAACTCTGTTCCCAAATAATATCACCTTCTGAGGTTCCAGGGATTAGAGATTAAACCTATGTTTTTGGAGGATATAATCCAAACCATAACACCATGGTTTTCTAAACCAACAAACCTGCCTCAATCTGGAGATCTGGAACACTTTCCTGAGGATGGGCTACAAGGTTTGAAGCAGGATTAAAAATTAAGAGTTTATCAGACAAAGAGTTGACAGAGGGGACAGGAGAGAATTCCCAGTTGAAGGGAAAGTGTGTGCAAAGGCCCCATAGTGGAAGGAACATGTTATATTTGAAGAACTAAAGCAAAGCCAGTGTGACTGGACCTGTGCTGTGCTTATGGAGCAATATCATGGCCAATAAACCTAAGAAAGTGCTCTTTATCTTTAGTCATTAAGTAAATACAGATTAAAATCGCAATGATATGTAGGCACCAGAATGGCTTAAAAAAAAAAAAAAGAACAATATTAAGTGTGGGCAAAGATATGGAGCAATAAATTTTATATAGTGCTGGGATCATGAAATTGCACAACCACTTTGGGAACCTGTCTGGCAATATCTACTGAACTCAACATTCTTGTACCTGTTAGTCTAACAAATTCTTTCTTATGCCTAAAAGAAATGCATTCATATATGTACAAAAACATGTACAGATAGGGTCATAGCGTTGTTATTCATGATACTCCCAACATGGTAGTAATCCCCATGTCCATCAGACCATATAATGGACAAGTCATTTGTATATGTGTACAGTGGAATACTATACAGCGGTGAAAAGGAGTAAGTTACTGCTACCTGTAATAATGTGGATGAATCTCACAGATACCACTGTGAGCAAAAGGAGCCAGGCAGAAAAGAGTTGTCACAGAAAGTTCCATTTATAGAAAAAAGAAAACAGGAAAATCAGTCCAGGGAGATGGCTGTCAGAACAATGGTTATGTTAGGGAATGATAATGCCTGGGTGGGGCCACCAGTGGGAACTTTTGGCATGCTGGCCATGTTCTACAGTTAGATTTGTGTGTGGGTACCTGGGTGAGTGCACTTTGTAAAATTAAAAAAAAATTATTTATTTATTTGGCTGCACCAGATGTAGGGCCTTTGATCTTCATTGTGGCATGCAGGATCTTTTGTTGTGAATTCTTAGTTGTGTCAGGGAACTCCCTGATAGATTTTGTTTTAATCACTTTTCATTTCAAACTCGAGATATTTATTGTTTTCCTTAGTGCAAGACATTTTAAAAAAATGGATCTGGGGTTTAAAAATGGACTTTAAAGCAATGAGTATTTCTTTTTAATCAACTTTATTGATGATTACCCCTTCATGGATCACAGACTTGTTGTGATGAAGAAGTTTGCATAATTCACTGACGATATGGGCCATGGCATCCAGGGCCACTCAAGATAGACAGGTCATAGAGAGGAGTTCTGACAAAACATGGTCCGCTGAAGGAGGGGATGGCAAACCACTCCATAATCTTGCCTTAAGAACCCCATGAACATTATGAAAAGGCAAAACACATGACACCTGAAGATGAGCTCTTATATGTGAACCAAGAACTTCCAGATGTACAAGCTGGGTTTGGAAAAGGCGGAGGACTAGAGGTCAGACTGCCAACATTCTTTGGACCATAGAGAAAGCAAGGGAATTCCAGAAAAACATTTGCTTCTGCTTCATTGACTATGTGAAAGCCTTTGACTGTGTGGATCACAAAAACTGTTGAACATTCTTAAAGAGATGGGAATACCAGACCAGCTTACCTGTCTTCTGAGAAACCTGTATGTGGGTCAAGCAGCCACAGTTAGAACCTTACGTGGAACAATGGACTGGTGCAAAATTGGAAAAGGAATACAAGGCTGTATATTGTCACCCTGCTTATTTAACTTCTATGAAGAGTACATCATATGAAATGCTGGGCTGGATGAATCACAAGCTGGAATCAAGATTGCCAGGAGAAATATCAACAACTGCCGATACACAGATGAGACCATTCTAGTGGCAGAAACCGAAGAGGAACTAAAGAGCCTCTTGAAGAAGATGAAAGAGGAGAGTGAAAAAGTTGGCTTAAAACTCAACATTAAAAAAACTAAGATCGTGGCATCCAGTCCCATCACTTCATGGCAAACGGAAGGGGAAAAATTGGAAGAAGAGACAGATTTTATTTTCTTGGGCTCCAAAATCATGCTGAGGCTGACTGCAGCCATGAAATTAAAAGATGCTTACTTCTTGGAAGGAAAGCTATGCTAAACCTAGATCAGTTCAGTTCAGTCACTCAGTCATGTCCGACTCTTTGCGACCCCATGAATTGCAGCACACCAGGACTCCCTGCCCATCACCAATTCCCGGAGTTTACCCAAACTCACATCCATCGAGTCGGTGATGCCATCCAGCCATCTCATCCTCTGTCGTCCCCTTCTCCTCCTGCCCCCAACCCCTCCCAGCATCAGGGTCTTTTCCAATGAGTCAACTCTTCGCATGAGGTGGCCAAAGTACTAAACCTAAAAAGCAGAGACATTCCTTTGCCAACAAAGGTCCATATAGTCAAAGCTCTGGTTTTTCCATTAGTCATGTACATATGTGAGAGTTGGACCATAAAGAGGGCTGGGCACCAAAGAATCGATGCTTTCAAATTGTAGTAATGGAGAAGACTCTTCAGAATCCCTTGGACTGCAAGGAGATCAAACCAGTCAGTCCTAAAGGAAATCAACCCTGAATACTATTTGAAGGACTGATGCTGAAGCTGAAGCTCCAGTACTTTGGCTACCTGATGCGAAGAGCTGACTCACCGGAAAAGACTCTGATACTGGGAAAGACTGAAGGCAAAAGGAGATGGGGGCAGCAGAGGATGAGATGGTTAGATAGCATCACCCACTCAATGGACATGAATTTGAGCAAACTGGGAGATAATGAAGGACGGGGAAGCCTGGTGTACTGCAGTCCATGGGGTTGCAAAGAGTCAGACGCGACTTAGTGGCTGAACGACAACACTGATGATTAAGGTCTGAAGCAGCAGGAAGCTCTGCTTATTTGCTGAAGGATCAGCTGATTGGCACCCAGGCAGTGTTATGCGTTTATCAAAAGTTTATCATAGAGGTTTACCAAAGGTAGATATTCAGAGAGCATTATGGCCTCTTTGGGGAGAATAGTTACTTACCTATATTAATCAGATATCACAGCTAACATTTTTAGGTAATCACTGCCTCCAAAAGGGGTAACTTGTTGGTAACTATAAAGTTTCAGCCTCTGTTTCTAAGAATTTCTTTTTCTGAAAAAGATTATAAAAGAACTATTACTTTATTCTGTTTCAGTCCAAATAACCCTGGGTATGTTTACAAAGTGGCAGCTGGGTCAATTATCTGGGAATTGCTGAATTGCTAAATTGTCACACTCACTTGGATATAACTTTTTAATTTGCTTCCAGATGTTTCCGTACTGAGGCAGCTCATGATCATGAAGTATGTACAGTGCAGATCAATGGTTTCACGACAGCAGAGTGATTTTGAGATTCACAGTTTTCTGTATATGCCATAAAGCAAATCGCATAGTACCTAGCACATAGTAGGTGCTCATGTAGACACCTAGAAAATTAAAGAATAGTTTAAAAAGTAGGTTGTATATCATATTTTAAAAGGTAGGTTTAAAAAGTAGGTTGTATATTGTATTTGTGCATTTGTCCACATTTGTCTTCAAAATTAAAAGACGCTTGCTGCTTGGAAGAAAAGCTATGACCAACCTAGACAGCATATTAAAAAGCAGAGACATTACTTTGCCAACAAAGGTCCATCTAGTCAAGGCTGTGGTTTTTCCAGTAGTCATGTATGGATGTGAGAGCTGGACTATAAAGAAAGCTGAGTGCTGAAGAGTTCATGCTTTTGAACTGTGGTGTTAGAGAAGACTCTTTAGAGTCCCTTGGACTGCAAGGAGATCAAAGCAATCAATCCTAAAGGAAACCAGTCCTGAATATTCATTGGAAGGACTGATGCTGAAGCTGAAACTCCAGTACTTTGGCCACCTGATATGAGGAACTAACTCATTTGAAAAGACCCTGATGCTGGGAATGATTGAAAGCAGGAGAAGAAGGGGATGACAGAGGATGAGATGGTTAGATGGCATCACCGACTCGATGGACATGAGTTTGAGCAAGCTTTGAGAGTTGGCGATGGACAAGGGAAGCCTGGCGTGCTGCAGTCCATGGGGTTGCAAAGAGTCGGACACGACTGAGCTGAACTGTATGCATCTGTCTGTCTATGTTTGTGCATCTCCTTTCCTTTCCTTTTATTTTAGTCAGTTTTATAAGCAAGTAGTTAAAGAAATCAAAACATTAAAGGATTATATCAGATAAACAATAGAATGGTTGTTGCCAGGGGCTGAGCAGGAGAGGAAATGGGGAGATGTAGGTTAAAGAGTATATTCTTTGAGTTATAAGAAGAGTAAGTTCAAAGGATCTAATATATAGCATGGTGATTATAGTTAACAATACAGTATTGTGTAATACTTGAAAGTTGTTGAGGAATATATCTTAAGCATTCTTACCACACACACAAACAAAAGAGTTAACACTCGAGATGATGGCTATATTAATTATCTTGATCATGGTAATCCTTCTGTAATGTATATGCCTATCAAATCATCAAGTTGTACATATGTACAATTATATCTGTCGATTAGTCCTAATAAAGTTGGAAAAGACAAAAATAAAAACAAAGCGATGGTCCCTGTAGAGGCATTCCACATTCCACCCCACTCCCTGACCCCCATCAGATGCTGTGAATGGGGCAGCTACTTCCAGCCTTTTTCACTTGTTTCTTTGGGAATTTAAATCTTAATTTCTAAATAACGTGCATGTATTGATATATACTGATTTATGAATTTTGGACTTTATCATTTGAATCTTTATTGTGGAAGACGACAATTTCAGCTTATTTCTAATCATCCATATTTAATCTTTCCAACAAAATTGTATCTCACATTTTGGACAAAAACCTACATTGGAGGTTTTCATTGTTAGGCCTGTAAATACTGCTTACTACTGAGCCAAGAATTATTGTAGTTTTAAGTCAAGAATTAATTCTCATTATGTACTTTCTTGACGACTTTTTGTTTTCCTGGAAATGCTCATGTTTTAAAAAACCATCCCACACCCTGCAATAGTGTGGGTCGGTAAAACAGCCTTCAGTGTAACTTTTCGTTAGGTCAGATCTGCTCATGCATTTTTAGCGTGACTTTCGCTTTTTCTGTTTCTGTAGTCATCCTTTCAGGAGCCTTTTGACCTGCCATGTTTCTGAATCTTCTGCATCACTTGTATCTTGGGATTTTTTCACCATCATCCTGTTTTGGAACCTTAGATTTCGCAATCTGACGTCTTCCTCTTTTTGGTGTTATGCTTCCTTTATGTGGAGCATATCCTATAGTAGCTTCATGGAAATGGTATGAGAGAAATTTTTTGAGGCTCTGTGAATCTGAAAACTGTCTTTTGTGATCAAGAGTCTATGTATAAAATTCCAAGTTGGAAAATCTTTGCTTTCAGAATTTTGGAGTTGTTATCTCTTCATTCTTTTAGCTTCAGATGTTGTTATTGAGAATTCTGGTACTCTTCTTAATCTTTTATTTTAAATTTATTTTTTAGAATTAATTTTTCTTGGAGCACAGTTGATTTACAATGTTGTTTTAGCTTCTACTGTACATCAGAGTGAATCAGTTATACATGTACATATATCCACTCTTTTTTTAGATTCATAAAGGTCATTACCGAGTATTGAGTAGAGTTCCCTGTGCTATACAGTAGGTTATTAGTTACCATTTTTATGTATATTATAGGAGTGTATATAGTATATATATATATATCATTCCCAATCTCCCAATTTTTCCTTCCCCTCTTTGTTTTATTGTTTCCTCTTTGAAAGCTTTTAGAATCTTCTCTTTATTTCTGATATTTTGAAGTATACAATGATATCCTTTGGCGTGGTTCTTATTTGATTCGATGTCCCATATTCTTAGTTCTTTGGAGACTTAAGCCATAGAGATTTGGGACATTTCGGATAATAGTTTTTTGCAATTTCTTCCTCTGGAAAAAAATAACTCCGACTTTACACTCTGCTCTTCTTCTTTTTCTGGTATTGTTTATTGTTACTGGAATTTTCACATTCCAAGAGTTCTTTCTTGTGTACTACTATTTCCTCCCTAAGATGATCCTATTTTTGATTCATGCAAACAAGATCTTCTCTTTCAAGGGATCATAATTATAGTGTCTTTGAGGTTTTTTCCTGTTCTCCAGTATATTTTTAGCTTATTTATTTTTTGTTTGTTCTACACTCGGCTGCATTGTGTTCTAGAATTGCGTGGAGAAAGAGAGGTTGGTCGTCTCACGCTTCACTATACTGACTGATTTCCACTGAATTCCCTGTACTTGTCTGTCATATCTTCCCTCCTCTGTGTCCAGGGTTTTCAAATCTAGTCTCTCTGGTTGCCTTTTGTAAGAGAGGAAAAAAAAAAATCAAGTTTTTGCAGAAGAGAAGACTCTACACATGGACATCACCAGATGGTCAATACAGAAATCAGATTGATTATATTCTTTACAGCCAAAGATGGAGAAGCTCTATACAGTCAGCAAAAACAAGACCAGGAGCTGACTGTGGCTCAGATCATGAACTCCTTATTGACAAATTCAGACTTAACTTGAAGAAATTGAAAGAGGAGAGTGAAAAAGTTGGCTTAAAACTCAGCATTCGGAAAGCTGAGATCATGGCATCTGGTCTCATCACTTCATGGCAAATAGATGGGGAAATAATGGAAACAGTGAGAGACTTTATTTTGGGGGCTCCAAAATCACAGCAGATGATGACTGCAGCCATGAAATTAAAAGACACTTGCTCCTTGGAAGAAAAGCTATGACCAGCCTAAACAGCATATTAAAAAAGTAGAGACATTACTTTGCCAACAAAGGTCCACCTAGTCAAAGTTATGGTTTTTCCAGTAGTCATGTATGGATGTGAGTGTTGGACTGTAAAGAAAGCTGAGTGTCAAAGAATTGATGCTTTTGAACTGTGGTGTTGGAGAAGACTCTTGAGAGTCCCAGGGGCTGCAGGGAGATCTAACCAGTCCATTCTAAAGGAGATCAGTCCTGGGTGTTCTTTGGAAGGACTGATGTTGAAGCTGAAACTCCAATACTTTGGCCACTTGATGTGAAGAACTGACTCAATGGAAGAGACCCTGATGCTGGGAAAGATTGAAGGCAGGAGGAGAAGGGGATGACAGAGGATGAGATGGTTGGATGGCATCACCAACTCGATGGTCATGAGTTTGATTAAACTCTGGGAGTTGGTGATGGACAGGGAGGCCTGGCGTGCTGCAGTCCATGGGGTCGCAAAGAGTTGGACACGACTGAGCAACTGAACTGAGCCAAAGGCTGGGGAGGTGGGGCAGATGTGAGAATCTAATTTTTTTGATACACATTTTGAATCACTTCCCTGTTTTTAGTCCTCTCTCACTTTCACCTTCCAAGATATCTAAGAATCCAGTTTTTGAGCTTTCTTAAATTTGGTGTGTCTTATTTCCCATTGGTATGCACATCGGAAGTTAGCACTTCCTTCTCTTACTGAGTTATTCAAGAGCCCTTCATCTCATTTCTGTCTTCATATATTGTGATCTGAGTTTTATAAACATCTCCTAGTTATATCAGCAGTCAAAGATGTGTTTCTTTATCTTGTTTTCTTTGTTTAGGGGAACTTGTGAGAGAAGAACCTGGAAAAATCAACGTATTTACTCCATCATTTTGAAACAGTCAATTCCCGTTTGATTGATCTTAAATGGAGAGTATCAGGTTTTCTCTTTGTTATGGAATTAATAATTCCCCCTTTTATCTTAAGCAAAATCTTTCATCTATTAGATGTCTTGATAGGGATTTTTAAGGGAAAAAATGATGCATATAAAAATTGCCTTGAGAAAATTATATTAATTCTTAATTTATTTGGTACTCTAGAAGAAATAGTCGTTCTATGTAAGTGGTATTTTGAAGACTAGCTTCCTTAAAGTTTAAGGAATAAAATCTTCCATTTCAACAATTTCTGACTGAAATTTCTCCAAAATTTATGAAGTACTTCTCTGCATTATTAAACAAAAAAGGATGAATGTTTCTTGGTTTTTCAGACTTGTTACTGATATCATTTTTGGCACTCTGGTGTAATTTGGTGACATCTCTGAGACTGGTACCCCGTCCTTCATTGAATTCTCCTGGACTCTTGCTTTATAAATTTATAATTGATTTTGCAGAGGTGACTGTCATGTCCCAAAGAGTCAGCTTCGCACAGGGCTCTTCAATCCCCTGACACCTTATTACACTTAATTGACTGTCTGGTGTGCTTAGGAAGAGCTGAGATTGGCAGCAGAAGCAGGATATCCAGGCTAGCAAAACCAGGAACAGGAAATCGAATGTCAGATCTCAGACAGTAGACTTTGGTTGAATGGCATGAGGACAGCTGCCCCAAGCTTTCATGATTTTGGAGGGGTAAACATCTCGAGCTGTATGGCAGCTTTTTCTTGTCTGCTTAGCCCAGGAGCTGGCATGCTTAAGCTCTGCATGATCAATGTTTGGGGCTGGGCAGCTCTTTGTGGCCGGGGCTCTCCCATGGGTTGTAGAATGTTTCCCAGCATTCCTGGCCTCTATCTGTCATTGCCAGTTGCACAAACTGCCCCCAGTTGTCACAGCCAAACAAGCTGCAAGCATTGCCAGATATCCCGTGGGGGGAGGCAACACGGACTCCTGTTGAGAACTGTAGACAGTGAACCTCCGCTTTTTTCAGATTTTATAACTCTCTTCTGGATGTTCGATGGTGTACACACCATGACACCAGTTGACTAGAATAGTGTTGCAATTCCCTAGACTTTTGTAATATGTGAAATAATTCTTAAAACATCCATATTTTCATGATTTACCAAATATTCATTGTTTTAGATGTACTGATTTGTTGTTTAGTTGCTAAATTGTGTCTGACTCTTCGAGACCCCATGGACTGTAGCCGACACGAGGCAGTCTGCTCTGTCGGTGGGATTGTCTTGGCAAGAAGACTGGAGCAGGTTGCCATTTCCTTCTCCATGAGATCTTCCTGACCCAGGGATCGAACCACGTCTCCTGCTTGGCAGGTGGATTCTTTATCACTGAGCCAGCAGGGAAGCCCAGATGTACTGATAACTAGTGTTAGCTGAGTGTTCAGTTCTTTTGGCATCCATGTTAACCAAGTGCCAGCCCCTGTTAAAAGCATAGTCAGCATCCTAAGGGAGAAATGAGCATTGCTCTCACTTGAACAGATGGGGAAACCGAGGCACAGAGCAATTTAGGCAAATTGCCTGAACTTGTACAGTATGAAGGTTGCAGACCTGAGATTCACACCCAGCTAGAGCTTCAGAGCACAAGCTCTTAATCAGCCCACTGTGCAGTGATCTTGAGATGCTAACACCAGAAGATGCCGTGAGGGGACCTTAGTCCATCTGCCTGTTCTGAGTTCCGGGAAGGCAGGTCTGACCTCATGTTGTCTAGCTTTGTATTCCTCCTGTCTGGAGCTCTACTTGGCAAATAGCAGAGGCAAGGTGAAGGTTAATTTCAATAAATAAATGAAACTGTTCTAAGCACCAGTCTCATGAGTAGTTTACAAGAAAAGAGGAACCTCAACAAAAACTCAGTGTATATGATGGTTTCTTGAAAGAAGATGAATTGTGATACTGTAAGTCATTAATGTGTTGCAGGCCTCTTCCTTTGGGGGGATAAGTGCCGTAGATGAAGAGAGGGAACAATTGTGTAATTATAGCCTTCAGACAGGGTTGGAGATCTCCCTGATGACCGGCAGTCCTGGGAAATGAGACATTACGCTTAAGGATCAGCATCGCTTTAACAAAACTCACCGAAGCGCAGGTAGAACAAGTCACGCACACTTGCAAAATTGAGCTTTTCTTTGGTGGCTCTGGAAGGCAAAATCTTGCAGCACCTCTAGGTCCTTATAGGCCCTGTGTGCCTTCAGACGGGGTGCTGGTTAGCTGAGCGTGTGGGTTTCTGGAGAATGTTGACTAACAGCCATTTTATTCACCTCCATTCGAGATGGGTGTGCTTTTAGGAGAGCATCTGGTGCATAGTCGCTCGGTGGTGTCGGACTCTCTTTGACCCCATGGATACAGCCTGCCAGGCTCCTCTGTTCATTGACTTTCCCAGGCGGGAGCAGAGGACCACGGTACATTAGTTCCAGTGTTTGCTCTCAGAGCTGTTTCGGGATTGTTCCAGGAGTGGACTGGGATGCATACCCTGTGTTGGTCCTGATACAAGGCTTAAGTTAGCCAGTGCAGTGCTGGCTGCTGCTGCTGCTAAGTCGCTTCAGTTGTGTCCGACTCTGTGCGACCCCATAGACGGCAGCCCAGCAGGCTCCCCTGTCCCTGGGATTCTCCAGGCAAGAACACTGGAGTGGGTTGCCGTTTCCTTCTCCAACGCATGAAAGGGAAAAGTGAAAGGGAAGTCGCTCAGTCGTGTCCGACTCCTAGCGACCCCATGGACTGCAGCCTATCAGGCTCCTCCATCCATGGGATTCTCCAGGCAAGAGTGCTGGAGTGGGGTGCCATCGCCTTCTCCGAGTGCTCGATGAATGCTGTCAATAGGACCCCTTGCCAAGCTGTTCCTCTGCTATAGCTGGGCTCTGGGTTCCACATCACTGTTGGCCATTAAAATAAGGCTGACGCAGAATTTGAGCTGAAAAGTGCTCAGAGGTAGGGAAGATGGTCTGGCTTGTCATTTTCATCTCTTAAGTATCATTCAGACTTTTTCTCATATGATTATGTACCTGTGAAATAGGCATGAGAAAATGAGATTAATCCAGAAAGGGTCTTAGTAAATTTCCCCTGATTCTTTTGTCTTTTTTTTTAAAAAAAAAAAAAAAAAATCAGGGAGTTGTCTCTTCAAATGGTGATAATATAGGGAAAATTCTAAAGCAGAAATTCATCCATGTTGTAAATTCAGATCAGGAGAATCCCTGTTGGCAAAAGCAACTGATACTCAGACCCATCAAATGGCTTAAATGCTAATAAGTAAATTTCACTAGATAAACCTAACCTTTAACATCTGGTTCAAATATCTCCTCTACCTGGTGGCTTTGTGGCCATCATCTCCCCCAGCTCAAGATAGCTGTGCTGTCCTTGAAAACTCCCAAAGCAGTTTGTTCCTATTCCTGAAATAACACCTGCCCTATTGTGTTCTCACTTAGCTATTTTCATGTCTTTCTTCCTGCCTGGATCTTGAGGTTCCAGGAGGGAACGATTCACCTTTGTGCTCCCAGCACCTGCCGTGTGTGGGCTGGTCCGTAGGAGACAGTCTGTGTCTACTGGATGAATGAGTAACAGGAGAACTCATTAAAATTCATCTTTTACACTGGGCAAGAGGAGGACTTATCATATTGAAATATTTCCAACTTGTTAATAACAAGCAGCTCATTTTTACAATTTGGAATTAAGAGTTCAGGGCACAGTGACTTTGTCCTTTATCTACTTCCTCATTCTCTCCTATCCCTCCCACCCACCTTCTTAGAAATGTCACAAAAAAACCTGTCTCCATTTTCTTTGAGTATATTCTGGGTCTTTCTGAAGAACGCCCTCTCTTTCCTTTCCTTTCCTTTTCTTTTTTTTTAAGTATCTGTGTGTGTGTTCAGTCACTCAGTCGTGTCTGACTCTTCATGACCCTATGTCTGTCTGTTTATGACTGTAGCCTGCCAGGCTCCTCTGTCCTTGAGATTCCTCCTGGCAAGAATACTGGAATGGGTTGCCATGTCCCTCTCCATTTTTAAAGTATATTGACTGACAATGTTGCGTTAATTTCAGGTATACAGCAAAGTGATTCAGCTCCATCTTTTCAGATATAGCTTTTTCAGATTCTTTTCCCTTATAGATTATTGCGAGATACTGAGCATAGTCCCCTCTGCTACACAGTATGTCTGTGTTGGTTGTCTGTTTTATATGTAGTATTGAAGAACACCCCTCTCTTTCTTTTCAGGCGGGCATTAATGAAAATGATTTTTACGACGGGGCATGGTGCGCGGGGAGGAATGACCTCCACCAGTGGATTGAAGTGGACGCCAGACGACTGACCAAGTTCACGGGGGTCATCACTCAGGGGAGGAACTCGCTCTGGCTGTAAGTGTGGCTGGACCCGTGCTCAGGCTCTGGGCCATGGGTCTGAAGTTCTAGGGTTCAGACAGAGTCAGGGAAGTCACAGAGAAGAATCTGGTGACCAGCAATAGAAGGGAAGAAAGTTACAGGGAAGACGGGAGGCTGGCCTTGCTGTAGACACCCTGGGAAGGTGCAGCTTTTGGTAAACACCTTCCCCAGCACAGGAGCAGAGAGAGGGATCCGCAGGTTAGACTGAGGAGGCAAAGGTACTCTTTGGCAAGTGGCTGCCTTCTTGGATGTGGGGTGAGTCACTGGTGCCCTGACAGGTGGGCTGAACTGGTGTTCAGTGAGCAACCACCCAGTGTCCTGGGGTAGAAGGAATGAATCTTCCTGATCCTGGGAAGAAAGAGGATGCACAGGCAAGTTCCTGAATAAAGAACTTCTAGGGGAGGAGGGGAATTGAAGGATGAACCAGCGAGAATACGATGGAATCCCATTGCTCAGAACAGAGCTTGAGATCAGGGTTGGGTCAGTAAGAATGGTAGTCCCCAAAGAGGTGGGCTATAGTCCCTTACAATACTTCATCTCATGGTGCTGGGCTGTGGTCAATCACTTCAGTCATGTCTGACTCTTTGTGGCCCACCAGGCTCCTCTGTCTGTGGGGTTTTCCCAGCAAGAGTACTGGAGTGGGTTGTCATGCCCTCCTCCAGGGGATCTTCCCGACCCAGGGATCAAACTTGCGTCTCCTGTGTCTCCTGCATCACAGGCAGATTCTTTACCACTGAGCCACCGGGGAAGCCCAGTCTCATGGTGGATATATACAACGGAATATTATTCAGCTTTACAAAGGCAGGGGATTCTGACACAGACTAGAATATGGAGGAACTCTGAGGATATTATGCTCAAGGCAATAAGCCAGGCACAAAAGGACAAACACTGCATGATGCTGCTTCCGTGAGGTTCCTAGAGCAGGTCAAGTATAGAGACAGAAGGGGGAAGGAACAGTGGCTGCCAGGGTCTGGAGGGGAGGGGAATGGCGTTGTGATCTAATGGGTACAGAGTGGAGTTGAGGATGATGGAAAGTTCTGGAGATGGATGGTGGTGATGGTGTCACAGAACTGCACACTTCCAAATGGTTAAAGTGATACATTTTGTGTTACGTATATTCTGCTACAGTAAACGAAAAAATCTATACAAAAAAACAAACCGTTTCACTTCATCCCAGGGCTGTTGGTAGAGACAGAGGCAGGACAGTATCTGTGAGGTTGTTCTGTGGCTCATGTTGTGTCCAGAGCAAATGTGCAGAGACTGGGGGCTGGGCGAGAGTCAGGAGGGGCTATAGAACCTTGGGCATTTTCTGAATTTAAATAAGAAATTTTCAGTTCCTCTAGCATCTGTCTCTATACTGAGAAGCCAGGAGCACAAACACCACACCCTTAGACATCAGGAAACTGTGCCCCTAGTTAGCCAAGCATCGTCCTGTCCTGGCGCCCCTCCGCCTGCTTGGTCTGAACGCTCAAATCCCGTGTTTTGACCCCTTTCGGTTTTACTGACTACTGGTTGGCAATCAGGCTTCCCTGATGGCTCCATCTGCAATGCAGGAGACACTGGAGACGCGAGTTCGATCCCTGGGTCGGGAAGATCCCCTGGAGGAGGAAATGGCAACCCACTCTAGTATTCTTTCCTGAAAAATCCCGTGGACAGGATCACAAAGAGTCAGACAGGACTCAGCAAATAAACCGACAGAAAGAGACAGTTGACAGCCATATAAAATCTATCATTGGTTGATTAGATTAATTTTAACTCCTAGAAAGGTCAACATTCATAATTAAACCAGGATAAGAGAAGGGAAACTGTGCTCACATTTAAAGGCCTCTCATTGTCGCTGTAAAGGGGACTTTCTTATTAGATGACGGTTGTCAGGCAATGACTCATCCTGTTTTCGTCTGAATCTTTTTTACTGTAAAGACAAGACTGTAACCACTAACAACGTTTAGAAACATTACTGGTGATTCCACTGTCCTTAGGCAAACAGAATTTTTCTACATGTTTGTAATCATATTACCTATGCGATTATTATTTTTAATTTAAAAAGTATCCATAACATTTTCATGCTGGGACTCAGATTTCATAATGATCATTGTTAATAGCCTATAATTTACTCAGCTTTGCCTCACTCACCGTCTCAATTTTCTGCTGTCACATATCATTTTGCAGGAGAGCATTTATATACTTTTTTGCTTCCTTTGAATTACTTCCTTCAGATGAATTTCCAGGGCAGGGATAATTTGTGCTTTTTGATGATGTTGGGTTATGTATTTGTGCTACTTCGCGTATGAGACTTTATTCACTTTGCGTTCTAGTGACACTTCTGAATTTGTTCATTTGTGCTGATGTTTGCTCCGCAGTGCGTGTTTTGCTCAGTCAGTGGCTTATTACCATAACTATTGTTTTCACGGTGTAGATTCTTAAAAGGCAAGGAATTTAGAAGAAGCAAAGTCGAGTTGCTCAGGGAGAATAGAAACTCAGAAAGAAAGACTGATTTGAGATGATCCGTAGGGATGAGAGAAAGGGCTTTACCTTAATGCTTGGATATTAGGCTGTCTAATCGCTATCATTAGAGATGCAGTAGTTGGGTTATTATCGGATCAAAACGAAAGAGCTGGGTAGGAGTGCCGCTCACATTCTATTTCAGCTGGAAACACAAGAGGGTTTGGAGTGAATAAGAACTTACAGTAGAACAATATCTTTCTTTGACTTAGCCCGGGACAGGAACATCTAGAGGGAGGCAAGGGATAGAATTGCTTTTAAGAGTCAGTTTTTTAATGTCTAAATGTATTTCAAGTCAAGGACAATGAAAAGAAATCCAATGAGTTTCAGTTTATCTTACCTCCTGGAATAGGGCTGTGCACTGAGGAGTGAGGAGGAAATGGTCAAGAGCACATTTTGGTATCTGAGCCCCTTTTCCCAGAGGCATGAATAGTCCTGGAGGCATTGGCTATATTCTATTATGAGCAGAAAACTTGCCAACAACAGGAACCAGCAAATACCCACAGTAGAGAAGGCAGTAGTTGTCTTTCTTTCCCTCTCCCAGGCTGTCCTTGAGTTGTCCCCCTGTGGCCATCGTATGACTTTTAATATTTTTGTTTATTGGTTTCCATATTTCTCGCCACTAGTCTGTGGACACAATAGAGGCAATACTTTGATAGTCTGTGTCTCTGGGACCTGGCCTAGTACCAGGCATCCGGTAGATGCTCAATGAGTGATTCCTAATGAACACTGTAAGGAAGTAACAAATTAGCAAAGAGTCATTCACACCGAATACTGATGCGTTAATTAATTTATGAGTGAAAATGACTGAGAGCAGGCTTAAATTGTAAGGGGAGAGGAGAGGGGATGTGGAAAGTCTAGTTGAGGAGTGACGAGGATTTTTAGAGACGAAAGCATGGACAGCATCGTGGCTTTGGAATTACATCATGGCTGACTCTTGCTGGTTATGAGATTTTTCTTCTTTGAACCTCAATATGCTCTTCTTTAAAATGGGTTAACTACTGTCTAGCTCATAAAGATGTGGTGAAAGTTAAATGCAATTGTGTTAATGATGTTTCAAAATTACCCAGCACATAGTAAGTGCTCAATAGATGGGACTGTCTTCCCTTTGCACCTCCTTGGGTTTATCTAGAACAGTGGTTTTCAAGCTTATTTTTAGTCACAGGGCTTCCTTCTTATAAAGTCTTTCTTGGAAACATTTAGAAAACACAGACAGAACTTCCCCAGTGGTCCAGTGGTAAAGAATCTGCCTGACAATGCAGGAATCCGGGTTCAGTCCCTGGTCCCGGAAGATCCCCCATGCCTCGGATCAGCTAAGCCCATGGGCTGCAGCTGCTGAAGCCTGAGCGACCTAGAGCTGGTGCTTTGCAGTGAAGTAAACCACCGCAGTGAAGAGCCTGCGCGCCCCAACTGGAGCACAGCCCCCACTCGGCGCAGCTAGAGAAAGCCTGGACGCAGCAACAAACACTCAGGGTAGCTATAAATAAATAAATAAACCAAAAAGAAAAAAACAAATACAGACAGTTGAAGCTGCTTCCTGTGCATCTGGTAGAGGGGAGCATTGCCTGGCGGGCCCTCCCTTCGCCCTCTTGCAGGCGCATCCTTGGAGGATGTATCCATCCAAGGATCACCGTGTAACAAGCATGCTACACAAGGAGCCTCTCTGTAGGTTACAGTCCTGCCAGCTCCTCCAAGCTGCTTCTTCCTGACTCCAGCTGGGTGACAGGCGGATGTGGATTTCAGACCAAAACAAGCAATGGCAGAGTTGGAGTTAGAGTCTGATTTCTTCGAGTTAAATGGGAAGAACATCCGCTAATCTCAGAGTGCTGCGTTTGGTTGGTGATGTTTTAGAAATGGAAGGAAAATGGGGTGATGGCTCTTTCGTGTTGGCCAAACGGATGTTGTTATTTGTAAATAGCGCCTATCTGATTGTTAGAATGCACAAGCACTTTGGAGTATTAATCAGTTCAGTTCAGTTGCTCAGTCTTTGTGATCCCATGGACTGTAGCACGCCAGGCATCCCTGTTCATCACCAACTCCCGGAACTTGGTGTATTAATATCAGAACTCTGTGAATATTTTTCATTCATAAAACTTTTGTGGTTGGTATTTTAAAATGGTCATCCATCATCTTATTTGTTCCTGACATCCTCTTTATGTGTTTATGATTTCACTCATCTCTTAATTGAGCACTCTGATCTGAACACTCTGTACAAGAAGTGGCCTGCCTGCAGGGAGCTCTCAGCCTGGAAGAACCTGATATGTTGACAGATCTGCTAGAATCGGCACAGTCCACACTGGTAGGATGGGAAGAGGGGTGCAGTTCTCAGACCTGTGATTCAGATGTGAAGGGCAATACAGGGGATGGTGATGCTTAGCCATGATCTGGGACTAGCTCATAACCAAGTTGATGAAAAACTCTATGATTCTAGTTTTGATAATTTTCAAATAATTCATGCTATTTGAAAGTAATAAAACATAATTGTTTCCATGATACTGAATAATTTACATTTTTCACCAATATAAATGATTCTTTCCCATTGCATTGCAGTTTAGTGGAACGTTAGTGCGCTAGAAAAAGCCAATTTTTGTTTTGCCGATTTCAGAAAGTACATTAGATGTGTGAGTGTTGCAGTTATAACCAATATGGTGACTGAAAAGTTAATTATTCTGCCTGAGGTGAATAGACGCGTCTAATGACTTGGGAAAAATACAGGCAATTTAAAACAACCAACTGGTTTAGACTTTAATTATTTCATAAACAGGACAATTCTCATCCTCTCTTGAGAGTCTGTAAATGTGTCCTTAAAGAGAAGCAGCCATTTGACTGATGGATTTGTAAGGTGAGGGCTGGGGAAAGTTTGGTTGGCTGAATTTTTTAAAAGCAGTTCGGCTAATTAAGCAGAATGAATGGCTTATGGCTGAGAACCCAGAGATGGTGGGAAAGACAGCCGCAGCCTGAAGAAGCTGGCTTTCAGTCTGTTGGTGCAGAACCTTGGCTGATATTCTGAATGTGAGCATCCCCTTCGAGAATTCTGAGGGTGGAGAAAATGAGCAGATGGGGTACCCAAGCCAGATGAAGACAAGGTCAAGGAGAGCCCTGTTGCCTGCTCTTTTCCTGGACACACTGTGGTCCTGGGAAGGACAGGTGGCCGATGGAGCGGATCCCCAAGGGGTGAGGGTGGTGGTGAGTGGTGGGGCTGATGGGGGTGCACAGGCTCAGCTGGAGGGAGGGCGTCCACCCATCCCGAAAGAGCAGAGTTGGGGAGTCAGGGAGTAAGTGCTGAAGTGGGTTCAGAGCCTTTACACTGGAGGGTTTTCTATTCTTGATGAAGTAGGAGGCAGGTCCTCTGCAGACAGTGAGTGAGACAGATTTAGGGACTGGAGATGTAAGGACAAGGGGCTTTGCTGTCCCATTAGAGAAAGGGCTTGGCTGGCCTCCCAAGCTCAGGGAATTGTAATGGGCTCAGTGGTAAAGAGTCTGCCTGCGCATGCAGGAGACTCAGGAGATGTGAGTTCGATCCCTAGGTCAGGAAGATCCCCTGGAGAAGAGAATGGCAACCCCTTCCAGTATTCTTGCCTGGGAAATCCCACGGACAGAGGAGCCTGGTGGGCTACAGCCCATAGGGTTGCAAAGAGTCAGACACGACTGAGCATGCTGCACTCATGCGTTTCCCCAGGGTTAGTCACTCAGTCGTGTCCGACTCTTTGTGACACCATGGACTGTAGCCCACCAGGCTCCTCTGTCCATGGAATTCTCCAGGCAAGAATACTGGAGTGGGTAGCCACTCCCTCTCCAGGAGATCTTCTCAGGGATCAAACCTGGGTCTCCTGCATGGCAGACAGATTCTTCACCGTGTGAGCCTTTAGGGAAGCCCACACATATGCATTAGACACCGCTGATGCTTCTCCACTAGAGGGTGGTGGAGTTGGTTGCAGTGCAACTGAAATCCTGGGACCAGGCCATCGCAGGACCCGATAGGACACAGTGCGTTAGGAGTGAAAGGTTGTGAGGTTGAGATCGAGGGCTGGTCAGGAAGGAGTCCAAGCCAGAGGGCTGATTCCCTGGAAGTTAAGATCAAGTTCACAGAGCCCCTGGGGGAGATGAGGTTTCAGAAAAGACAGAAACTTGGAAGGGGAGGACACTGACCATCTGGGGACTCCACGGGGACAGTCAAGGTGATGACTGGGGTCAGGGAGTGGGGCTGGAGAGGAGCAGACATCTGGGAATCTTGAGGTCGCAGGCTTGGCTGCTCAGGGCTGTTCGCATTGGGAGAATCTCCAAGACGCGCTGGACCCTAGATCAGGAGGGGGCATCAAGAGGCAGCTGAGGAGGCAGCGGGGTCTGTGTGGGAAGGAAAATGAAGGTGAGGAGGGACAGAGGCCTGTGCAGAGGCCGCTGGAGGACGTTCATCCAGAGACCAGGGAGAGAGATGGAGCCTTCCCAACAGCTGGCTTGGCCTGGGGCTCCGCCCAGGGGCTGGACCTCTGGTTTCCACAGTGAGAAGTATTCACCCGGCCCCTCCCTGTCTCTTCAACTTCATCTGGTTTTCCACTCCCGGAGGACTGAGCCTTGGCAGTCTGGGCTGCAGCCCTGTAGCAGTGTGCCAGGGTGCAGAAGGAAGGGGCGCCGGGCTGGGCCGGGAACGCGGAGGCCCAGAGGCAGGGCTCACGGGGCCACCACTGTGCTTTGTGAATCACCTGCTCATCATCTTGNCACACTCCCCTCCACCCCAGCCCCCCAGCCCTCTTTCTCCTCTCTAGTCAGAGCCTTTGCTGTCTCTCCTCTCCACGAGGGCCCTTGCTCCCTCTGTGTGGAGCGGGCCAGGGAACCTGAATGGGTACGGGTGTTCCTGGTGGTCTTCTTAGCCTTCCAAGCCTCAAGTTTCCTGGTTGGTGAGAAGAACTTATTCTGAGCCTCCAGTGAGACGCAGATGGAAAGTCCTGGCACATTCTGGACCCAGCAGATGCTCAAGGAACCATGGCTGCTGTTATTTATGAAGCGGCCTCATCACACCCCTCCCCGTCTCCGAGCCCCCAGCCCTACAACCATCCAGGGTTGAACCTCCAGAGATCCGGTGCCCCCAAGGGCACCAGGAAAGACTTCAGAACCAAACCAATCCCACTGCAGCTGAGGAGAGCCTGACACTTTGTGGAATTCTTCCTGTGACTCATCTGTATTTTTTGGGACACTTTTGGTCAGGAGGAAATTCCTTTAAATGAAATGCCTAGCCTGGGGCTGCTGAGTTTGTGTTACCTCGTGTGCTGTCTCAGTGACTCTGCCTGGAAGGTCCCTTTCTTGTCCCCATTTTGTGGATGAGTAAACTGAGGCTTGGAGAGCTTGTGGTAATGCTTATCCCTTCTGCTGCCTCCTTCCCCTGCTATAACACTTTTCATCAGGCCTCAAGCCCTGTGAGTGGCTTGGGTGTACTTCCTCTGAGCACTTTATCAAGGGACATTGAATGGCTGCCCCTAAGGCTGATCTAGCTGTCAGACACAGCAGGCACCATGCCTGGGACCTTGTGATTCTTAGGGATTCAGCAAAGGGCTGAACCTCTTTTATAATCTGGAGAAAGTAAATGAACTTTCAGGTCAAAGAAAATGTTTTAATCTGTGATGTTAATACATTCATCTTTATATCAATACAGTCGGTGGCTCAGATGGTAAAGCATCTCTGCCTGCAGTGCGGGAGAAGCGGGTCGATCTCTGGGTCAGGAAGGTCCCCTGGAGGAGGGCATGGCAGCCCACTCCACTATCCTTGCCTGGAGAATCCCATGGACAGAGGAGCCTGGCGGGCTACAATCCATGGATGGTCGCAAAGATTTGGACATGACTGAGCAACTAACACACACACAGTCATAAAATATGATTAAATTATTTTAAAGAGGAAGGAATCTCTTCTTCCTCCATGTTGAAAACCAAGTCGCCAAAACCTTGAATATGTAGGTTTTTATAGCAAATGGGACTCAAGGTTGCAGATGGAATCACGGTAATGAATTAGCTGATCTTTAAATGGAGAGATGACCCTGGATTATCTGGGTGGGCCCAATGTGTTCATGAAAATGGAAGTGAAAGTCGCTCAGTCCTGTCCAGCTCTTTTAGACCCCATGGACTATACAGCCCATGGAGTTCTCCAGGCCAGAATGCCGGAGTGGGCAGCCTTTCCCTTCTCCAGGGGATCTCCCCAACTCAGGGATCAAACCCAGGTCTCCCACATTGCAGGTGGATTCTTTACCAGCTGAGCCACCAGGGAAGCCCAGGAATACTGGAGTGGGTAGCCTATCCCTTCTCCAGCAGATCTTCCCAACCCAGGAACCGAACCGGGGTCTCTTGCAAATTGCAGGTGGATTCTTTACCAACTGAGCTATGAGGGAAGCTGACACTTAAGGGTCCTTAAATGTGGAGCAATGAGGGCAAGTGAGAACCAGAGAGCTGGCAGCGTGAGTGAGCAAGACCCCCTGTTGCTTGCTGTGAAGATGGAGGAAGGGGCCATGAGCAGGGAGCATGGGTGCCTCGAAGCTGGGAAAGGAGGGGAAACATTCTCTCTTAGAGTTTCCACAAGAAACGCAGCCCTGCTGAACACCCCTATTGCAGGACTTCTGACCTCCAGAACCGTAAGCTGATAAATCTGTGCTGTGTAAACCGCCGAGTTGGCAAAAAATTGACAGCGCTCCTAGAAAACTAACAGATCCACCGGGGCAGAAGTAGCTACAGACCATGAGAGCCCTCCCCTGCCCGGGCTGCCCCTGCCCCGTGCTGTCTCTGGTGTGAGGCTGTGGTGGAGACCTCCAGCTGTGGACCGTGCCTGCCAGACAGCGTCATGCCGTCATGCCCCACTCATGATATCACAGCAGAATTGGGGCCAGTCCTCCCCTCTGCGCTCTTTAGGTTTCCTGTGAGCCATCCCCTTGGTTCCTTTCTTCTCGATCTTTCAAGCGTCGCTTTCAGATTTGGAGGAATTTAAATACCTTTCTCTTTTCCTTTCTTTTAGTTCTCTGCAGTGGGGCTTAACTAGGAACTACCTCCCTCTTTACCCAAATTTATTGGACTTGCCCCCCCTTGGCATTTCCCCCCCTTTCCCTGGTAGACAATTTTTACTGGAGGTAATGGAAAATAGATAATATGTGTAAGTTTATAACATTACCTCCAATGGTCTGGATTCTCAAATAGCCATGGTAACCAGTCTGAAGTGAAAAAAATCTAATAAATAAACCGGCTGGTTTCTCAGTGTCTAACATTTGTCTGCCCTGAGAATGTGGCAGAACCATTTAACTGTGTGTGGTTCCAGCAGACAGTGGAGGAGAGAGAAAGAGAAAAGAGAGTCAGTATCACTCACGTTCTTGAGTGTTGGGGGTGCCCACGCTTGCTATAGACCCCCAGATAATCCTTTGCCTCCCGTATTGTTTCTGGAAGTCACAAAGGCAAGGTTAGACCTCTGGGGAGTAGTGGTCTTGCCCAGAGTTATAGCTGGGCCGCAGCCAGGATTTGAGGCTGCTAAGTTCTGTCAAGGAGGTGATGGACAGGAAGAGGAAGCTGCCAGCTTCCAACAGAAAATTGGCATTAAAAACTAGGAGAGAAAAGGGATTTAACAGTGCTTTCCCTACTTGGGATTTGGCCTTCCCTAGCTCAGCTGGTAAAGAATCTGCCTGCAATACAGGAGACCTGGGTTCAATCTCTGGGTCAGGAAGATCCCCTTTAGAAGGGCATGGCAACCCACTCCAGTATTCTTGCCTGGAGAATCCCGTGGACTGAGGAGCCTGGCGGGCTACAGTCTATGGGGTAGCAAAGAGCTGGACACAACTGAGTGACTAACACTTTCACTTTCCCTACTTGTATGAGAAAGTGGACAACACCCAGTGCTATTCACAACGGAGTGAATTAGTTGATGGATGCTCATCTACCTAATCAGATGGTGTGTGCTGAAGCTCTTGGTGGTTGTTTTCAAGGTTTGGGGAGATTCTATCTCTTGTGAGGTAGAGGGAGAGAAGAATCTGATTTTTTGTTTGTTTGTTCAGTCACTCAGTCATGTCTGACTCTTTGCAACCCCCTGGACTGCAGCACACAGGGTTTCCCTGTCCTTCACCATCTCCTAGAGCTTGCTCAAACTCATGTCCATTGAGTCAGTGATGCCATCCAACCATCTCATCCTCTGTCGTCCCCTTCTCCTGCCTTCAGTCTTTACCAGCAACAGAGTCTCTTCTAATGAGTCAGCTCTTCTCATCAGGTGGTTAAAGTATTGGAGCTTCAACTTCAGCATCAGTCATTTCAGTGAATACAGTCTGACTAGTAAGAGCGATTGCCCTGAAACTCCAGTGTGACAGACCCCCAGTGCGCCCCGTCAGATCTTAGCTTACGTCCACTTGATATTAGTCCTTTGACTGTGATTTGAGCTACTCATGCTTTTCCCGATTATTCTCTTTCTTATCATTTTGCTTAGAGGACCTTCCCATGTACCAAAATTTTGAATTGTTATATGGTTACTGTAATCATTCTCTTAAGATTGATGTCATGCTAAAAAGACCTTGTCTCTGCTGACAATACAAGTAATTCCTCCCGTATTTTCTTCTAGTATTTTCGGACTGCAAATTTTACATTGACATTTTAAATCGTGTGGAATGGATTTTGATGTAGGTTATACGTAATAGGTCAGGCTCTTCGTGCCTTCACATGGCCACTAGGATGTCCCAACATTATTTTCCATATTATCTCCAACTGCTGTGATCTGAATATTTGTGTCCTCCCAAAATTTAAATTCTCATGCCTGATGTGATGGTATTTATAGGTGGAGCATGTGGTAGGTGACTGGGTCATGCGAGCGGAGCCCTCATGGTTGGAATTAGCGCTCTCATAAGAGACTTCGCAGAGAGAGGTCCCCAGCCCCTTGGGTCACATGAGGACACAGCATAAAGTCTGTGACCCAGAAGAGGGCCCTCACCAGACAGCGCTGGCACCCTGGTCTCCGACTTCCAGCACTGTGAGAAATCAGCTCTGCTGTTTATTACTCCCTAGGTTATGGTGCTTTGTTACAGCAGCCTCAAGGGACTAAGACATCCCCTAAAGTGCCCCAACATGATATTCTGAACCCTTGTCTTCTATGGGGTTTGCTTCAGGACTTTTATTCTGCCTCTTTGCTGTCTCTACGAACCAGCACCACACTGCTGTATCCTTACTACAGCTTGTCCTCTTACTGTTCCCTAGATCTAGTTCCTCCTCCTTATTAATCTTTTCAGAACATTCCTGGCTGTTCTTTCCATGTTCTTTTTTCATATGAATTTTGCAATAAGTCCAAATTATCTCCAAAAAGAATTCTGGGTGATGTCTTAGAGGAGAACGCCTTAACTAATTGCACTCCCTTCTAACTGGCATCCTCAAGATCAGAGTGTCTTCCTCTTAAATGGCTTCTTCCTTGTGTTCCCGTATCCCTTTCTAACTCTGTGCTGTTCTGTGCTTTTTAAAAACTGTTTTCCCCCTAGTAGTTCTCTGTGTTAATTGCACAGTTAGTTTTGTAAGAAAGGCTGTGTTATTTTCCAAACAATGGATGTGATCCAGGTTCCCTGAATCCTCTCTAGTATTTGGTCTTGTCCTTATTTTATTATTTTAGCTGTTCTTATAGGTGTGTAGTGACATCTCATCATGGTCTTTATTTGCATTTGTCTAATAGCTGATGGTGTTGAACATCTGTTCATGTACATATCTGCCATCTGTATGTCTTCTGTAGTGAAATGTCCCTTCATATCGTTTGTCTATGTTCTAATTGCCTTGTTTGTGTTTTTACTCTAACGTGTTAAGAGTTCTTCATTATTCTAGACATGTCTTTTGTTAGATAATGTGGTTTGCAAATATTTTCTTCCAGTCTGAAGCTTCTCTTTTATCTTCTAAATACTAGCTTTCACACTGGTTTCTCGGAGAAAAAGTTTGTAATTTCAATCAAGTCCAGTTTACTGATTTTTTTCCTTTATGGATTGTGCTTTTGGTGTCGTGTCTAAGAACACTTTACTAAACTCTAGATCCCAAAGATTTTCTCCTTTATTAACTTGTAAGGTTTTGTAGTTTTATATTTTACATTGAGATGTGTGATTCATTTTGAATTAATTTTTATATATAAAGTGTTAGGTTTAGTGAAGTTTAATGATACATGTTGCAAACTAATGATATATGATTGTCTATAGATACATATTAATGGTTCCAGTGTCATTTGTTGAAAAGACTGTCCTTCCACCACGGAACTGCTTTTGCATCTTTGCTAAAGATTGGTCAGTCATCTGTGTATGGATTTATGTCTGAGTTCTCTCTCATGGACAGAGGAGCCTGGAAAGCTACAGTCCATAGGTTTGCAAAGAGTTCGACATGACTTGCATAGATCAACGTGTCTGTCCCTCTACTAATAATTAGTACATTCTTGATCACTATACCTATATACTATCTTGATACAGGGTAAATGGAGTTTTCCCACTTTCAGTTTAGTTTAGTTGAGTCGCTCAATTGTGTCCAACCCTTTGTAACCCCAAGAACTGCAGCACACCAGGCCTCCCTGTTCATCACCAACTCCGGAGTTCACCCAGTCTCATGTCTGTTGAGTCAGTGATTCCATCCAACCACCTCATCCTCTGTTGTCCCCTTTTCCTGCCTTCAGTCTTTCCCAGCATCAGGGTCTTTTGAAATGAGGCAGCTCTTCGCATCAGGTGGCCAAAGGATTGGAGTTTCAGCTTCAACGTCAGTCCTGCCAATGAATATCCAGGACTGATCTCCTTTAGGATGGACTGGTTGGATCTCCTTGCAGTCCAAGGGACTCTCAAGAGTCTTCTCCAAACCACAACTCAAAAGCATCAATTCTTCGGCACTCAGCTTTCTTCATAGTCCAACTCTCACATCCATACATGACTACTGGAAAAGCCATAGCTTTGACTAGATGGACCTTTGTTGACAAAGTAATGTCTCTGATTTTCAATATGCTGTCTAGGTTGGTCATCACTTTCCTTCCAAGGAGTAAGCATCTTTTAATTTCATGGCTGCAGTTACCATCTTCAGTGATTTTGGAGCCCCCCAAAATAAAGTCTCTCACTGTTTCCACTGTTTCCCCATCTATTTGCCATGAAGTGACAGGACTGGATGCCATGATCTTAGTTTTCTGAATGTTGAGTTTTAAGCCAACTTTTTCACTCTCCTCTTTCACTTTCATCAAGACGCTCTTTAGTTCTTCTTCACTTTCTGCCATAAGGGTGGTGTTATCTGCATATCTGAGGTTATTGATATTTCTCCCGGCAATCTTAATTCCAGCTTGTGCTTCATCCAGCCCGGCATTTCTCATGATATACTCTGCATATAAGTTAAATAAGCAGGGTGACAATATACAGCCTTGACATATTCCTTTTCCTATTTGGAACCACTTACTTCTTTTTAAAAATTGTCTTAGCTAGTCTAGTTTCTTTGCCTTTCTACATTAATGTTAGAATCATCTTGTTTATATCTGTAGAAGAATCTTACTGAAATTTCATAGAATCTCATTAAATTGTGTATCTCATTAATTATGTATCAATTGTGTATCAGTTCTTGGGGAGAATTGACAACTTTACTATGTTGAGTCTTCCATTCCACAAATACAATGTTTTCCCATTTATTTAGATCTTATTTTGGTCTCTTTTATCAGCACTTTATAACTCCTATCATACAAGTCCTGTACAGGTTTTATTAATTTGCACTTAATAATAAGAATTTCTTGAGCAGTTGTGAATGGTATTGTTTGCTAATATTTTATTTAGGATTTTTGCATCAATATTCAGATGTGACATTAGGCTACAGTTTCCTTTCTGTGAACAATATTTATTGCTTTTTGGTATCAAGTCTTCCAAATGACGGAATATTTCCTTCCTTTTCTATGCTTTGAATACATCCAGACATGAGGTCTCAAGGGAGCTGGTAGGGAGCTCTTTGGCGACTGGCCCTCTTTTTGTTGTAGCACTCAGGCTGTTCAGATTTTGTCTTTTCCATCAGTTTTGATAAATTCTTTTGTCCTAGAAAATTTGTGTTTTCAAATATATTTGTGTTTGATTCAGCAAAGCCCAGAATTGTCTTAAGGGTTTTAAAAATTTTTTTCTGTTTGATTATTATTTTCTCAGTATTTTAAAGTATTTGTGAATTTCTTCTTTTTCTTACTCAATCATTTGCCCATTATTTCTTTTCCCTTTTTTAAAGAGCAAGCATTCCTTGTAATTATTTATTAGTTCTGCTATTTTTCTGTTTTTGAATTCCTTATTTTTTTAGATCGATTCTTTCCCTTTGTAAGAATTTATTTTATTGTTCTGTTAACTTCCTGAGTTGAATTCTTAGTTTATTTTTCTTTCTTATTTAGTGATATGTTTATAAGGTTGAGAACCTTGTGCTGAGTAGTTTCTGCTTTATCTTGTGGGTTCTGATATAAAATGTTTTTATCACTGATTTCTAGATTCTGTGGTTTCAATTTTGATTTTCTCTTTCATCAAAGATTGTTCAGGAGACTGATTTAAATTCCCTGAGAAAAGAGGATTTGAGATTTTAAATTTTATATGTTTCTCATTGTATATGAATATCATCTCTAAGACTTAAACTGGAGACAGTTTTTCTCTTAAAGCTCTATGAATGTTTGAATAGAAAGACTATTTTTGTTTCCAGACTATAGAACTTTATGCATAATAGTTAGATTTACATTATTGATTATAGTATTTAGTCTCCTTCTTATTAATGATCCATCATGGCCTAGCGACACCTGCTGTGTCTCCTTGTATCTCCAGTAATTTGTTTCATTAATGTTGATGCACAATTGTACTCATCTCACATGCTAGCAAAGTAATATCAAAATTCTCCAAGCCAGGCTTCAACAGTAAGTGAACCATGAACTTCCAGATGGTCAAGCTGGATTTAGAAAAGACAGAGGAACCAGAGATCAAATTGCCAACATCTGCTGGATCATGGAAAAAGCAAGAGAGTTCCAGAAAAACATCTATTTCTGCTTTATTGACTATGCCAAAGCCTTTGACTGTGTGGATCACAGCAAACTGTGGCAAATTCTGAAAGAGATGGGAATACCAGACCACCTGATCGGCCTCCTGAGAAATCTGTATGCAGGTCAGGAAGCAGCAGTTAGAACTGGACATGGAACAACAGCCTGGTTCCAAATACAAAAAGGAGTACATCAAGGCTGTATATTGTCACCCTGCTTATTTAACTTATATGCAGAGTACATCGTGTGAAATGCCAGGCTGAATGAAGCACAAGCTGGAATCAAGATTGCCGGGAGAAATATCAATAACCTCAGATATGCAGATGACAGCACCCTTATGGCAGAAAGTGAAGAGGAACTAAAAAGCCTCTTGATGAAAGTGAAAGAGGAGAGTGAAAAAGTTGGCTTAAAACTCAACATTAAGAAAACTAAGATCATGGCATCCAGTCCCGTCACTTCATGGCAAATAGATGGGGAAACAGTGGAAACAGTGAGAGACTTTATTTTGGGGGGCTCCAAAATCACTGAAGATGGTAACTGCAGCCATGAAATTAAAATATGCTTACTCCTTGGAAGAAAGCCATGACCAACCTAAACAGCATATTAAAAAGCAGAGACATTACTTTGTCAACAAAGGTCCATCTAGTCAAAGCTATGGTTTTTCCAGTAGTCATGTATGGTTATGAAAGTTGGACTATGAAGAAAGCTGAGTGCCAAAGAATAGATGCTTTTGAGTTGTGGTGTTGGAGAAGACTCTTGAGAGTCCCTTGGACTGCAAGGAGATCCAACCAGTCTATCCTAAAGGAAATCAGTCCTGAATATTCATTGGAAGGACTGATGCTGAAGCTGAAACTCCAATACTTTGGCCACGTGATGTGAAGAACTGACTCATTGGAAAAGACCCTGATGCTGGGAAAGATTAAAGGCAGGGGAGAAGGGGATGATGGGATGAGATGGTTGGATGGCATCACTGACCTGAGTTTGAGTAAGCTCTGGGAGAGTTGGTAATGAACAGGGAAGCCTGGCAGGCTGCAGTCCATGGGGTCGCAAAGAGTTGGACACAACTGAACGACTGAACTGAATGTTGATGCTGTGGTCTGGTGGATAACTGTTTCATGCCTTACTGTGAGCCGTATCTTTTGGAATCGTGTGTTGCCATTCTTGTCTGGTTTAATGCCCTTTTCCCAGTGAATTCGACCTCCAGGTTTTACATTTGCTGTCTCAGCTCTCTCTCTGTTTGCATTGGATGATACTTCCGTGCCCATACTTCTGTTTCAATCCTGCTGAATCATTTTGTGTCTCTTGTGTATATCCACAGGGTTGTGTTTCCTCTAATACTTAAGAATATAGCTCTGTAATATAGCTCCAGTGGCTTTCTGGCTGATTACAGTTTTGTATAATGTTCCTAATACAGTATATCTCCAGACACTATCTGTTAACACCCTGTTATGAACCAATGATTAAATTTACGTAATTCTTAGAGCTGTGTCTGGTCCACAGTCAGCAACCGGAGGAGTTCATAGTTACACCATAATGATCGTGACTACTGGAACTAGACGAAGCTTTACGGTGCAGAGGATGGATCCCAGAAGATGTTTACATTAATTGCAGCTGAGAGCGGTTAGGAAGCCATGGCACCCTTCTCACCCCACAGAGCCTTTTCTGTGGTAACACATCAGCCTGTAAAGACCTCATATTTTGCAGAATTGTACACTTAATAGAGCTTATTTGGGCTGGCCTCACAAAACCAAAGCAACTTGGAACCAGAACATCACTGAAACCAACAACAATCCTAATAAAATATCAGCACAGCTAAAGACATGTTGCACCCTGTGTTCAGATACTTAAAGGGCACTACTTTTCACCACAAAGTGGAGTTGCTTGGAAGGGTGGGGAATACTGTGTTATGCTCATGGAGACAAGGATACATGGGCCTTATTATCTGAGGGAAAGTAGGGAGGTTCGCAGCTGCAAACTTTGGCGAAATGTGAGAGCAGAGATGAAGACTCTGGGTGCTTGTCTTTTGCATACTCTTTCTGAACAAAGATAGTAAATAAGCATGCATTCAAACTTCCAAGTCAGAGCACATGGCCAAACTGAGCAGAGGAAGGTGGGCGTTGCACACCATGCTGGAAACTTCCGTGGCCTCTGCTTTCAGTTGAGTGGGTATGTCTTCCATTTGGTAGCTGTCACTTGGTTCAACCATGGACAATGCTAGAAAACCATCAAGTATGAACCAAGATGACCCGGGCCTTTTATGAATTATTGCTGCCCCCTTTCTAATGAGTATCTTCCATGTACACGCACTGAATATCTGTGTGGAACACATGGTGTGGCAGGCCCTCATGAAGCCTTGCCAGTGGATTCTCCACATTATGAAATCCATTCCATTCCGAATTGTGGTTAAGGCACAACATAGGTCCAGAAGATGAATGCTTTCCCATCATCATCCTCTACCCAGAAGCTTCTGGTCTTCCTGGAACTTCTGGTAGGTGTCCAAGCATCTCAGCAGAAGTTTCCAAACCATGTTTAGTAGTTTTGATTTGGGAGCAAAGGAGACTTTCACATAGGCAAAGGCACGATTCCTCTGGGTGCAGGGCCTTCTGTGTTGATCCCGCCCCTTCCGGTCAGTCCGGCGAATGACAGTTGAGCGCCCAAGTCCTTGTTGCCCGGTGTCCTCCAGCCCCGGAAGATGTCATGTTTCTTTCTCAAACAGTCACAGCGAAAATATCTACCTCGTGTTGAGCTGCTTCGGTAGTAAATATATTGTATGTTAACTTTGTTCCTTATGGCATCCCGGCAGTCAACATTTATCTGCTTACTCTTGCAGAGAACTGCAAGGGCAAGAGATGGCATGGTCAGTAGTGGCCAAGTGAGCCGGGGAGCCCAGTTCTTCTTGTTTCCAACAAGGTGCCATCCAGCATCAGGAATTCCTCAGATCTCTCTGCTCCCTCTCCATGCTCCAGTTGAGCCTGAGAATGTATCCGTCTCCTGTGTGGATTTTGCTTTTTCAATACCCTCTCTTGTGCCTTGTGGGATTCTTCCTATTTTCCACGGAGACCTTTCTTACGTGGAGGGGAGAGTTTTCATTCTTCCTTAGCTCCCATTCAGGTTGAGAGAAGGTTGAACCCATGATTTTTCTAAGCATTTTTAAAAGTCAAACTCTTTGCTAAGTTTCAAAGCGGTCGTTATTTTTCTTCTTTTTCAGTAACCTTCTGATCTTCAGTTTTTCTTTAAAGTCTGTCTGAAAAATAACATTTAGTGTGGCCAACAGAGTAGTCAATTGGCAATAATACATCTAGAACACAAAGCAGGCGATGGGAAGTAAAAAGCAAAGTGCTTTCCAATTTTGCCCACGTCAAATTCCACTGACTTTCTCTCCAGAGTAACATAGTAAAATGCTAACCCTTAAAAGAAAAATAAAAAAGAAACTCAGCTTTTTAATCCTGCTTTCAGTTTATAGCTGAGATACAAATTGGCCTCAATTCATGCCTGTGTTGGAAGAAAATGACCCTGAACTGGGTGGGAAAAAACTGAGAAAGTGCCAGAGGAGTGAAGCAGAAATAAGAAATAAATATGGGGGTTTATTTTGTAATTAACAAATCATGTGTATAATTTAAAGGTCAACTAGCACTACTTATAATTAAAAATAGTTGCCCATGTCCCCATACCTCTTGGTCCTGGTTCCTGGTGTCTCAAGGAAACTACTGCAATCCCTTTGGCTGTTTCTCCTATTTTATTTTTTCTTAAACCCTGTGTATTCTGAACAAAATAGTTTTACTACTCTTTCTTGATTCTTTTAAATTATTTATTATTTGTTGACTTTCAACTATGAGAGGGGAGAGTTTAAGTCTCCTATTGAGTTGGCTCTAACACACACACACACACACACACACACACACACACACATGTTCTCATTCTCTCTGTCTTTGTATCTCTCTCTCTCTCCTCCCAAAAGAGTTAGTTATATTATCAATTTTAGCTAAATCAACATTTAGCTAAAATGTCTCCCTCATTGTAGGCAGATTCTTTACCAGCTGAGCCACAAGGGGAAGTCCAGGAATACTGGAGTTGGGTAGCCTATCCCTTCTCCAGGGGGTCTTCCTGACCCAGGAATCAAACCAGGGCCTCCTGCATTGCAGGCGGATTCTTTACCAACTGAGCTATCAGGGAAGCTCCAGTTATATTATCAATTTTAGCTAAATCAGCATTTAAATTTTGCATCGTGATCATTGTTGAGCTGTTATTTATAGCTAGGTCACATGGTATGCTACTATTAAATTTCCTTTCCTGTGCAACGCTTTTGCTTTTACTGGAGGTGATAATCATACTTTTTCATGGCTTCCTTCATTTTCTAGTTCAGTTCAGTTCAGTCACTCAGTCGTGTCCCACTCTTTGTGACCCCATGAATCGCAGCATGCCAGTCCTCACTGCCCATCACCATCTCCCGGAGTTCACTCAGGCTCACGTCCATCGAGTCAGTGATGCCATCCAGCCATCTCATCCTCTGTTGTCCCCTTCTCCTCTTGCCCCCAATCCCTCCCAGCATCAGAGTCTTTTCCAATGAGTCAACTCTTTGCATGAGGTGGCCAAAGTACTGGAGCTTCAGCTTTAGCATCATTCCTTCCAAAAAAATCCCAGGGTTAATCTCCTTCAGAATGGACTGGTTGGATCCCCTTGCAGTCCAAGGGACCCTCAAGAGTCTTCTCCAACACCACAGTTCAAAATCAATTCTTCAGCACTCAACCATCTTCACAGTCCAACTCTCACATCCATACATGACCACAGGAAAAACCATAGCCTTGACTAGACGGACCTTAGTCGGCAAAGTAATGTCTCTGCTTTTGAATATGCTATCTAGTTTGGTCATAACTTTTCTTCCAAGGAGTAAGCATCTTTTAATTTCATGGCAGCAGTCACCATCTGCAGTGATTTTGGAGCTCCCAAAAATAAAGTCTGCCACTGTTTCCACTGTTTCCCCATCTATTTCCCATGAAGTGATGGGACCAGATGCCATGATCTTCGTTTTCTGAATGTTGAGCTTTAAGCCAACTTTTTCACTCTCCTCTTTCACTTTCATCAAGAGGCTTTTTAGTTCCTCTTCACTTTCTGCCATAAGGGTGCTGTCATCTGCATATCTGAGGTTATTGATATTTCTCCCGGCAATCTTGATTCCAGCTTGTATTTCTTCTAGTTCAGCTAGTTACCTCTTACTAATTCATTCTAAAACCTTTTGATAGATCTGAAAACCTCCTCTGAATGTGTGCATACTAAGAACAAGTCACTCTTTCTTTTCCTTCCTGGAGGTATCCTTCCTGAAGCCATCTGGGCTCTGCTGGCATCTGAATTTGTTTGGTTTTTCAAGCCTATCGCATTGCTCTTGTCTCTTCACCATGCTTGTTGGAATTCTCTTCCTGTCTTTCCTGAATTCTAGTCTCTATTTTTTAGATCCCAGGACACTCTGTTTTTCTGTTTATTTTAGTGGTACATAGCTTCTGGAAATGGAACTTGGGAGATAGAATTTTGGATTCCTTAAGTGTCTGAAAATGCATTTTTGTTGACCTCACTCTTGTCTGGTAGTTTGGAAGCAATTTTCCCTCACAATTTTTAACAGCTTTACTGAGATAGTTCCCATATTGTGCAATTCACTCGTTGAAAGTATGCAGCTCATTGTGTTTAACTTACTCACCCAGTTGTGGTATCATCACATTAATTTATAACATTTCATTGTCCCCAAAACAGACTCCATACTTCTTATCCCTTATTTTTTCCATTTCCTCTTTATCTTCAGTTTTATAAAGAGCTGAGGATATTCATACTTTAAAACTTTTGAATTCTTTTTCTCAGTAAAGTTTTAGGGCTGTTTCTATATCCCTTGTGCTAACAACTGTTCAGTGTTATACCATGTTGCAATTAGCACTTCGTTTTCATTAATTTTTGGCCACACTGCGTGCCCTGTGGGATTTTAGGCCCCTGGCCAGGGATTGAACCTGTGCAGTGAAAACACCAACTCCTCACCACAGGACCCCCAGGGAATTCCCTCTAGCTAGCACTTGATGTGATCTTGAGGCATGGAAATTTGTATTTTTCAGCTATAGGAAATTCTTTGCCTTCTTCTTCTTCCTCCTCCTTTTTATTCTATCTTCATTGTTTCCTGTCAACTTTTAAAAAATTATTATTTACTTGTTGAATCTCTCGTATTGATTTTTTTTTCTTCACCCTGTTACTTCCTTTTCATCCTTCACATTTCAGCTCAGACACCACCTTCCGGGAGCCCTTTCTCCATCCAGCCTTAGATAAGTCAGCACAGCCCTCCATTTAGAAGTGCTTTCTTTATTTCTCCTCTGAATGACTTCAGGGTTGCAGCTTAGTAAGTAATTGTACAGTTAACTCTGCAGTCTCCATCTTCCCCAGTAGACCGTGACTCCCTGAGGCCAGCGCTGGGTTTGTGTCGAGACTCACTCTGGCGCAGCGCCTGGCGCCCTCCCCCTTCCTGGGGCTCATGCGTGTTTGGTGCTCAAGGGAACACGGGTAGCAGCTCTGCTGGGAGGAACGTGGTGTGAGGTGAGGTGGGCACGGTCTGTAAAGACAAGTTTTGATAAGCAAAGGCACAGTGTCACCTCGTTCAGGGGTGTTCCAGACCACTTGAAAGAAAACCAGCTTCTGTCCGCTGAACATCTGTTTGCCACAGCTTCTGTTCGTCACAGGTGTGTGTCAGGCAGCTAGCCCCCTTCCGTGAACTCACTCAGACACCAACTTTCTGCCTCAGTCAGGTATGTGAGTCCTTCCTGGTATTTAGGCAAATCGACAGGAGAAGGTGGAGCAAGTTTTATTTGCCAATATCCATCCTGGTATTTAAACTGTCATGAACCCCCATCTCAGTTTCCTTGTTAGGAAATTGCAAGTAGCGTTTATCTCAAAATAGTTTGAACGAATCAAATGGAGAATTGCCATCTCGTTTTTGACTTGTTTGGAGTGGGGTTTCTTGGCCTCCGAACTCTTGGCGTTCTGGGCTGGATAACGTCACTCTGGGCGTCTGTTCTGTGCGTTTCAGGCTGTGAGTGGCATCCTGGACTCTATGCACTTGATGTTCCCCATGTAGCCCCCGACTTCACCCCCCAACCCCTAGTCATAACACTCAGGAATGTCTCTGACCTTGCCAAATGCCCCCCGGGGAGCAGAATCACCCCCCATTGAGAACCACTACCGTACGTGCAGACTTGGGGTCTCTTCTCAGACACATACAGTTGGTAGCACTGCCCAGGGCCTGTTGGCATTCCTCAGAGCAGTGGAGGTCCACCCATGTGGTGGGTGGAGTGCTCAGAAGAGCATACTGGGTCTTGAGCTAGAATTGGAAGCGTTTCCAGAAGCCTCCAGTGCCAATACGATGACCTGCTTGTTCTTGCTAGTTGGGCTCATGATGGATAAAGAGCAGAGCATGCGTGTTTCTGGCATGTGACTTCCAACATCCCATAGAAGGAACCGAATGTTTTGAGAAATGCCAGGAAACTCAACTCTGGTAAGTGGACCATGAAGTTAAACATTGATTTGTCAGATGGGAAGGAATTTTCTGAGTGTTGATTTAAATTCTGATTCCACCTTGGGAGAGAGACTGATGTTTTGAGATGGGCAGGGTGACTTAGATTTCTATGGCTGTAGTTTTCTGGCTAAGCCCTGAGCTTCCCTGTCATTGAATGCAGCTAGGGAACAAGCCTGGACCCACAAGCCTGGGGAAGAGAGAAAGGATTGGAATAAGTCTAAGAATGGGGCTACAATCCAAGTGGGTAAGCAGGTGTCCCCCCACCAGATATCCACGTTCTTATTCTGGGACCTGTGAATCTCTTACCTTTCATGGCAAAAGGGACTTTGCAGATGTGATTAAGTCAAGGACTTTGAGATGGAGAAAGTGTTCTGAGCTATTCACGTGGCCCAATCAAAATATGGGTTCAGTTCAGTTCTGTTGCTCAGTCGTGTCCAGCTCTTTGCGACCCCATGGACTGCAGCACAACAGGCCTTCCTATCCATCACCAACTCCCGGAGCTTACTCAGACTCATGTGCATCGAGTCAGTGATGCTGTTCAACCATCTCATCCTCTGTCAGCCCCTTCTCCTCCCGCCTGCCTTCAACCTTTTCCAACTGTGGCCAGAGGAGATATGACTACAGAAGACAGTGTTTACAGAGATGCAACACCACTGGCTTCAGAGATGGAGCACGGGGACCACCAGCAGAGGAAAGTGGGTGCCTCGAGAACCTGAAACAGGCGAGGAAACAAAGATCCTTCCCTAGAGCCTCCAGACAGGAACCAACCGTGCTAATACCTTGACCTTAGACCAGTGAGACCTATAGTTTGCAGAACTGCGCAATAATATATTTCTTTGGTCTTAAGTTAGTAAATGTGGTAATTTATTATATCAGCCATAGGAAACTGACATAGCTCTCAAAGTCTAGAGGTCAAAATGAGAGTCCAGTGAGCATAAAGCCCAAAGCAGGGGGACTTGGGAGCAGACATTTCAGAGTGAACACTGATCTTTTGATTCATGTGATAATTGTGGGTCTATTCGACGTGTGTGTGTGTGTGTGTGTGTGTGTGTATGCATGTGTGTGAGTGGGCATGTTTGTACTGGTCAGAATACAGAGCTTTGCAAGCTGGAGAGACTTGGCCTGCTCTGGGCAGAAACCAAAATTCCAGACTACTTGGCAAGCTTTATATCCTATTACTTGCAGTCCATCATCCAGACATATCTGTTCCAATTTGGTACCTAATATTCCTTGTCAGGTCCTATTATTTTTATCAGGAGGTTCAAAAGAGGATGGGATTATATTTCCAGCACATCTGCTATGTTCCTGAGTACCGGAATTGATGCATATCTATACGCAAGCTCATTTAGTCTTCACAAATGAGAGCTGTTAGAGGACAGTGATGATGCTGATCTCCTCTCTCACTGCATTCCGTGTTTCTCGGAAGCAAAGTGAAATGTTGGGAAGGATTCATGAGATCAGGCGAGATCAGATTGGCGATTGATCTGGGGGTACTAAAGTTCTGCACCCAGAGCCAAGGGAAAAGAGTATGACGAAAACCAAAGACTGGGAGACTGGAGCTTCCAGGATGAAGGAGCAGGAATGAACATAATCTGACCCTTTCCTCCCATCCTTGCTGAGACACTCGACTTGTTCTTCTGAGATACAGTAAGGTCATGTGTGTGAAAGCAGTTCGTAAACTGAAGGCTGGGGGTGTATGAGTTATTATTAGGAAATGTTAGTATAGTTGCTCTTTCAAAGAAGGGGAAAATTGTATATTTATAAAAAGTTGGTGGTGATGGTTTAGTTGCTAAGTTGTGTTCGAGTCTTGTAATCCTGTGGACTGTAGCCCCAGCACCTCTGTCTATGGGATGTCCCAGCAAGAGTACTGGAGTGGGTTACCATTTCCTTTTCCAGGGGATCTTGTGTCTCTTGCATTGGTAGGTGAATTCTTTACCACTGAGCCACCAGGGGAGCCCCTCATAGGAAATTACCAGGGCAAGCAGTTTTGTTTTTTCCTTAAAATATGTTTTTAAGGGTGAATGTAGCATCTTTACCTACATCCTGTCCCAAGAGATGATTGGGCCATTTTCCTGTGCAGAAGCTTAGCCCATAACATTCAAATAAATATTTTGTCTTTCTCATTGTGTAATGTTTGATGGATACAAAAGCATTGATGTAATATATACTTCATGCTCAGTTGCTTCAGTCACGTCTGACTCTGTGTGATCCTATGGAATGTGGCCCACCAGGCTCCTCTGTCCATGGGATTTTCCAGGCAAGAATACTGGAGTGGGTTGCCATGCTCTCCTCCAGGGGATCTTCCCGACTCAGGAATCAAACCCATGTCTCTTGGTAGGTGGGTTCTTTACCCACTTACTTTACTACTTAAGGTAGTATCCATAATAAAGGGCTTCCCTGGTGTAGCCTGGAGAATCCCAGGGATGGCAGAGCCTGGTGGGCTGCCGTCTATGGGGTCGCACAAAGTCGGACACGACTGAAGCGACTTAGCAGCAGCAGCAGCTGGTGGCTCAGACAGTAAATCATCTGCCTGTATTGCAGGACACCTGGGTTCGATCCTTGGGTCAGGAAGATCCCCTGGAGAAGGGAATGGCAACCCACTCCAGTATTCTTGCCTGGAGAATCCCATGGACAGAGGAGGCTGGTGGGCTACAGTCTGTGGGGTCACAAAGAGTCAGACATGACTGAACGACTAACATCTCATTTTCATCATAATAAAACCAGCAGTCACAAACCCACTGCACACCTGAGGATCTGGAACGTTGCCAATACTGTTGAAACTATTTATGCGATCTTTCCTCATCCTGCCTAGATGCTTCTTCCCAGAAGTAAAACTGTTCTCTTTATTATTTATCTATTATCCCCTTGCCTTTTAAAAACACTCTTATCATGTATCACACATGCGAACAATTTTCTTCTTTTGGGATTTATAAAAATGATTTTGTACTTTATTTAGCTTTTTAAACTTGTCTTCCCCCCAAACTTATGCTTTAGAGGATCATTCATGTTGCCTATAATCGTAGTTTGCTAATTTGTTCTGTGTTTGACCTTGTAAATTTGTTGTTGTTCAGTCACTAAGTCGTGTCTGACTCTTTGGGACCCCATAGACTGCAGCAGGCCAGGCTTCTCTGTCCTCCACCGTCTCCCGGAGTTCACTGAAATTCACGTCCACTGAGTCAGGGATGCTCTCCAACCATCTCATCCTCTGCCACACTTCCTCCTTTTGTGTTCAGTCTTTTCCAGCATCAGGAAAATGATGATTGACTTTTCCAGCGAGTCATCTCTTCACATCACGTGGCCAAAGTATTGAAGCTTCAGCATCAGTCCTTCCAATGAATATTCAGGGCTGATTTTCATATGAATTGACCCATATGCCACCATTTAACCACTCTCCTTCATGGAGATTGGATTGCTCCCTTTTTAGTTTTTTTTTTTATTATTTTATTATACATTTTTTTGGTCTTAAACATAATATTGCTGTTAACATTCTTGTATAGATCTCTTGGACCACATGTACAAGGGGAGCTTCGTGGTATGTACTTGGAGTAGAACTGCTGAGGTGCAAAGTATGCAAGTGTTGAGTTTAATGGAATAATAACAAGTCATTTTCCAGAGTGCTTGCCCAAGTAGCTTCTCCTTCTCCAGTCGTGTTTCAGGGTTCTTGTTGTTCTACATTCTCACCAGCATTTTGGTATTGCTGTTCTCCTAAATTTTCAATATAAGCATTATCTTTTCAATATAAAGCAGTATCTTCCCTTGTCGTCCTAACTTTCATTTCCCTAATTACTAATAGGGTTGAACTTCTTTTCCCATTTTTACTTGCCTTTTTGTTACCTTTACTGTGAAATACCTACCATATTTCTTTATGTTTATATTGTTTTTTTCCTTTGTCTCATTGTTTTATAGAGTTAAAAAATACATATTCTGAATACTAATCCTTTTGTTAATTAAATGTGTTCAAAATATATTCTTCCAGCTTAAGTTTTCTGTTACTGGTTTCTTTATGATGTCTCTTGAAAAGTGAAAATTTTTTTTTAGTTAGTTCAATTTGTTTGTATTTTATGATTATATTGTGTCATGTAGAAAATCCTTTCATACCTCATGGTTGCAAAGTGATTCTCCCATATGGTCTTTAATTTTTTGAAGTTTTGCTTCTCACATTTAGTCGTTGATACTTCTGGTTATGATTTTTGTAAAAGATGTGAAATATCAGTCCAATTTCAACTTCTTTTTATATTAATAGCCAGCTGCCTTCAGACAGGTTTTGTAATAGTTTATTTCCCATTGCTTCTCTGATAGCTCAGTTGGTAAAGAATCCACCTGCAATGCAGGAGACCCCGGTTCAATTCCTGGGTCGGGAAGATCCCCTGGAGAAGGGATAGGCTATCCACTCCAGTGTTCTGGCCTGGAGAATTCCATGGACTCTATAGTCCATGGGGTTGCAAAGAGTCAGACGCGAATGAGTGATTTTCACTTTCCCATTTCCCATTGATATATGACATCTCTGTCAAGGCATGGGTCTGTTTCTGAGCTCTCAATTTTGTTCCACTTACAATGTGTCTTAATTACTAAAACTTTAAAATAAATCCTAATATCTTAATAGGGCAATTCCCACTCACCCTGTTTCTTTTTCCTATAAAGATTCTTGATTATTTTCTTCCATGTAAATTTTAGTATCAATTTGTCAAAGTTTCTTTACTATGCTCTTGGGATGTTTTGCTTAGAATTGACATACTTTTCTCTTCATGGGCATGGTATATAAATCTCCACTTATTTATGTCTTTTAAAATGTCTTTCAATAAAGTTTTCTCCACACATGCCCTGTACATCTTTTGTTTATTTTCTTTCTAGGTACTTTATTTTTGGCTGCTGATGTATAGAGCTGTGGTCAGTTTTTGGATAGTTGCCTTATGTCCAGTCATCTTACTGAACTTTCTTATCAAGTCTAATTACTTTTCTAGCTTCTTTTGAGTTTTCTTTGTAGATAGATAAATTCTTTGGGATCTGAATATTTTTGCTTCTTGCTTCTGCTGCTTCTTTCCCATGGAGGATGTTTTCTTGTTTGTTTAATGATTTTATTTTTTTTTAATTGTGTCTATGTAATGAAACTTGGTGAAATTGTTGAGAACCTAAACTGAAGGTTCTTTTCTTTAGAGAGGATTCCTGGGGAGCCAGGAATTCATGGGGAGCTTCTTTGGGGAGCCAGGTGGATGCTGATGTTTTGAAGCCCTTTCAGCCCCCTTTGAGAGCCTGGGAAAAGTCCCTGAATCAGCTTTCCTGCCTCTTGCCGTCCCCAGGCTTAGTGTTTTGATTCCAGTACTGCTATATGCATTTTCCTCTGGGGCAACTCTGCTCTTTTCTTTGCTCACTGTTCCTGTTGTTTTTTCAGCTCACAGATCTTTCTTTTGTTTTTGGTTTTCCCCCTTAGAGATTTCCTTGACTTGCTTTCTAGCACTCTGATGTTTTAAAACATTCAGTTGTTTTAACGTAACCAGCAGCTAGTTGTGCTGAAGTAGAAAGCTGTGCAAGTATTTAGATGGTGGATGTTCTTGGCTTTTATTTCAAACAAATTACCATCGAGTTAATTATCTGAATGTGTTCCAGTTTTGTTTTTTTTTCTCCTTTGTAGCCCACCTCCTGTTCCCTGATCTGAAGGAAGGCTGGTTTGGTGGGAATCTCATATAAGGATAGGATTTGGGGGGAGGGGCATTGTTTTTTTATTTCTGCTTTTGTTTTAAGTGAGGGAGGCAGCTGGAGCCCAAAGGAGAGTCAGCGTGGCCTCTCAGTCTTTCTGCAGTCGGGAAGTCTTTGACATTAAACCCTTCTTTACTTGGGCTGCTTTGCTTTTAGTTGAAATCTCCAGTCACAGAGAATTAAATGTCAAGGTGGTTTTGTGATGTGGAAAATCTCTCTGAAGGAACTGGAAAAAAAGCCACAAAGTGCTGTGAATTTCAAGCCTTCCCTAAGGATTAGGAGACCAGGAAACACTGGGCATTATAGCTCTGATTTTTGAAGCTGGGTCTCTAATCACAGTGGATGTGTCTGTCACAAAGAATGAAATATGTGACTTTTACCTTCGATAAGGAGTATGTTGCACTTATTAACCTACCCCCTGCCTCCTTCATTCCTCTGGGCTGCACACCCTTTCTCTGCCCTGCCACAACTTCCTGCACTTACCTCATCATAGCACTTCATCATAGTCTCTTGAAATTTCTAGTTTACTTCTCCTTCTGCCTCATTAACGTGTAAACATCTTGAGTAAATAGATCGTGTAGGATTTGTCTTTGTAGTTCAGAGGCTGGAATTATATTGGCAGTGTAGTAGCTGCAGGGTTAGGAACAGGATTTAACGCATTCCACGTTGCCTTAATCTTTTCGGACAGATAGAAAGTTTAGACACAAATCAATCCCACCCCAGCATTGCTGCTGCTGCTACTGCTGCTAAGTTGCTTCAGTTGTGTCTGACTCTGTGCTCCCCAATAGATAGCAGCCCACCAGGCTCCGCCACCCCTGGGATTCTCCAGGCAAGAACACTGGAGTGGGTTGCCATTTCCCTTCTCCACACCCCAGCATTACTGATTGGCAAATCTCTCTCTTCTATCGCCCTGGATTATTGACCTTCTTAAATTTAATTTAAAAGTAATTAATTCTTAATTTTTTTTATAACTGTGACAGCCTCAATTATTATCATTACTAGGGCCTGAAGGGTTAGGCTTGGATATCAGTGGTTCTCTGAAAGTGTCTGAAGGGAGCATCTGAGTTACGGTTTCAGTTCAACTGATACCTAGATGCTCGTATAGCGTTTGGCAGTATCTTGATTAGGATGCGTTGTTCATATGAAGAGCTCAGATTTACGGAGCAGTTATTGTGTTCCAGGCACTGTGCTTGGACTGCACGTGTGTTGCCCCATCCGTCCCTTACTCACTGTGCAGGGTGTAGAGCGACCTTACAGCTGCCTTGCAGCTGGAGCTCAGAGATCACGTGACTCTCACGCAGGCCACAGTTGCCAAGTGGAAGGACGAGGAGTTTAGTTTGGGCTTCTTGACCTCAAGCCTGAGGCCTTAATCAACGTACTATAGCATCTCTCAGTGTATAAATGAATAGATATATATAACTTCCTGGTAGGTAGCCTTATTATTTTTGGAAAGATTAGGCAGCTTGTCAAGTGTATGTAGTTAGTAAACAACAAAGCCAGATTTAAGTTAAAATGGTTCATGCTCCTTTCTCCACTCCCACTCTTATTGTACTTTTACTAAACGTCACAGCAGTAGTTTCAAAATGTGTGCAAGTAAATGAAGCAATGCCTCAGAAGCTAATGAAATCAAATATTTTAAAGTACTGAAAGAAAACGTCAACCTAGAATTCCCAGAAAAAATATCATTCAAAAATGAAGGTGAGACGAAGCCTATTCAGACAATAAAAACCTAAAAACTTATTACCAACATATCAGATTTAAAAGGAATATCAAAGGATGTTCTTCAAGCAGAAAGAATATTTTCTCAGATGGAAATATGAAATTGCAAAAATAATTGAAGGCTAGCAGAAAGGTTAAATAAGTAGGCTTACAATTACTAACCATACAAAGCAGGAGTAGTAAATATCTTAGAAAATTTAAAGAATTTATAGAATTAAAAATAAATTCCAAAATCATGCAAAAGGCAGAGGGATTAATGGNGGCTGATCTCCTTCAGAATGGACTGGTTGGATCTCCTTGCAGTCCAAGGGACTCTCAAGAGTCTTCTCCAACACCACAGTTCCAAAGCATCAATTCTTCGGCGCTCAGCCTTCTGCCTAAGAAAAAAATTCATGAGAGACACAGTTTAAATAGTTTAAATTTAAACATGCCAGAGGTTAAAAGTAAAGAATTAGGGTATATATCAATCTTAACCAAAACAAAGCATGGTTAGCTCTCCTACTATCACACAAAATGACTGGAAGGCAAGAGGCACTGATAGAGATTTAAAAAGCATATTTCATAATCATAAAAGTCAATCTACAAAAACTATATCACAACCTCAATCTGTATGCACTCAACAACATAGCTCCATAGTGTATATAGCAAAAGTTGAAAGAACTAGCAGAAACAAATCCGCAGTCAGTTTGGCGTTCTTTTTTACATACTTCTTTCTATAACTGTTAGAAAAAGCAGACAAAAAATCATGGATGCAGAAGGCCTGAACGATACAGTTAGTCATGCTTGCATGCAGTTGCTTCAGCTGTGTCCTATGCTTGGCGACCCTAGAGACTGCAGCCCAGCAGGCTCCTCTGTCCATAATATTCTCTAGGCAAGAATGTTGCAGGGGTTGCCATATCCTCCTCCGGGAGATCTTCTCGGCCCAGGGATCAAACCCATGTCTCATGCCTCTCCTGCATTGCAGGCGGATTCTCTACCATGGAGCCACCAGGAAAGGCCAACATTTGTTCAAAATTATATGTGTGGAATGTTGCACACGGCAGTCACAGAACTGCAGTGGGTGTCAGTGCACACGGAACGTTAGCCAAAGCTGACTACATGCTGAGCCATAAAGGAAGTCTCAGCGAAGGATCAACATGATTCAAAGTATGTTCTCCGTTCACAATGAAATCAAACTAGAAACCAGCAGTAAGTGGATAACCGGAAAACCTCTAGTACCTGGAAATTTAAAACTGTACCCTTAAATAGTTCATAGTCAAAGAAGAAATCACAATCACAAAGAAGAAATCACACTGAAATTCATATTTTGAACTGAATCCTAATAGTTTAGAGGCAGACAGGGGACAGGACAGGAGGAGTCCAAACAAATGCAACAGTGTGTGCAAAGGCCCTGAGGCAAGAGAGAGTGTAATCTGTATCAGGAATTGAGAGAAAGGGCATGGAAAACAAGAGGTAAGCAAGGGTTTTGTAGAATACAGTGAGGAATTTGGTCTTAATGCTAAGCTAAAAGTGGTACTTTAAGCAGGGGGTGGTGCTGCTGCTAAGTCGCTTCAGTTGTGTTGGACTCTGTGCGACCCCATAGATGGCAGCCCACCTATTTCATTAAAAAAAGTAAGCCTCTGACTGCAGCATAGATTGGAGAGTGGTTTAAATTTTAAAAGACTGTTTGGAGGCAACTGCAGTAGTCCTGGCTGGAGAGATTGGGCTGGATGGCGGCAGTGGAGCTTGGGGAAGTAGGAGGTTCTAGAAAGCTCTGGGAGGTAAAATTGACAAAACTTGGTGATGAGTTCACTATCAGGGAGAAAGGGAGGGTGGGGAACCAAGGAGGACTCTGGGATTTTGTTGCCCTGGATGGATGGCAGTGTTTTTTCTGGGGCAAGAGCTCCCAGGTTGGGGTACAGAGTGGACGCAGTGAATCAGTTGGTTTGGGCGCAGGTTCAATTTGAGATGTGGCTGAGATGTTAAGTGGAGAGGTCAGACAGGCAGGAGGACATGATGCAGGTCTGCAGGTCAGAAGAGAGGGCTGAACCACATAAGCAATTAATCACCCTTTGAACGTAAGTGTTGAACTGGTTCATGTTTATTTTTTCTTTTTATTAAGTTTGAGAAATTGTTATTTGGTTTTCAACCTTTGTTTTCTCTCTCTCTCCCCTTTTCTTTGGAGAACTTGTTTGAATTTTTCTTTCCATACCCCTTTTTTTGTTTATGTGCTTCTTTTGAGCATGCTCGGTTGTATCTGACTCTTTGCAACCCCATGGACTGTAGCCCACCAACCTCCTCTGTCCATAGGATTTCCCAGGCAAGCATACCAGAGTGGGTTGCCATTTCCTTCTCCAGGAGATCTTCCTGACCCAGGGATCAAGCGCGTGTTTCTTGCGTCTCGTGCACTGGCAGGCGGATTCTTGGCCGCTGTGCCACCTGGAAAGCCCAGCTTCTTTTGAGAGGCTTCCTAAACTCATCATCTCCACTGTGCAGGATACACCCCTCACCTTTGCCGCCTGCCTGGCGGGATCACCGTGGAGCTGGATCAGCAGAAAAACAGATGGCAAAGGAACTAAGGATGCAAGCCATTGGAAAATGATTTGAATGTGGGAAACAGGTTGCTATTTGGGGTGAAGATAATTTCCCACTGCAAAGGATCTGAGCACTTGCTGAGGTGCCTTTCAGAGGGTTTACTTATTGGGTCTTCACACACAGGCATGGGTCCAAGTCCTTAACCTCCTTAGGAGGAACATGTTGCTTGATAAATCCTGGCTTCCAGCAGGTACTCACACAAAGCTGGTGGGCAGGTGAAAGAAGAAGGGAGAAGGTTCAGCTGAAGATTGGTTCCCAAGCTCATATAAAAGCATCTAAGAATAATAACTTTTGGGTTTCCCTGGTAGCTCAGATGGTAAAGAATCTGCCTGCAATGCAGGAGAACAGGGTTAAATCCCTGAGTCAGGAAGATCCCCTGGAGAAGAGAATGGCAACCCACTCTAGTCTTCTTGCCTGGAGAATCCCATGGACAGAGGAGCCTGACAGGGGAAACTTCTTGTGATCTATCTGTATCCTGAGTCCGAGATTTTAGTCAGAAAACAAGGATTCCAAATGCTTCAGCTGGTGGAATGTTCTAAGAGATTAGTCCATTGGTGCTTTTAGTTCCAATATTTTAAAAATTTAAAAAGGAAGATGCTCGGTAAGACTTTTCTCCATTGCTTTAAGAAATAATGTTATAAAAAACTGAGGCAGAGTGGGGAGAAAGTCTTTTTTTTTTTGCCTAGCCTACCACATTGACCTCCACATTGGGAAGTCACATTTTGGCTCTTTTTCCCTCAGTCATTTCTGTGCAGTAGGGTGTGCTGACAGGGATCTGGCCTGGGGCCTGGATGTCTCTGGATTATTGCTGGAGGCGGGGTCAGGGAATTGTCTGCCCGGCGCTGACAGCCAGAAAAAAGGAGAAGCCTACTCTCTCTCAGAGACTGAGGCTGCTGTGTTTGTGGTTGGTGGGATATCGTTTGTTGCATTCCCAAATCAGTTTTCCAAAATGAAGTTTCTAGGCTGACTTTTCCACTTTTACTGAGATTACTTTTCCATGTGGAACTCTACTACTACGTGTGATATCAATGTTCCATATAACCAAACATGCAAGTGTTCGTGGATCTTTAAGTGCGTGACAAACTTTTAATGTTACTGGGGCCAAGCATTGTCCTAAGTGTTTAAAGGGTATGGAACCATTTACTGCTTACATTAATATTTTAAGCTTGGTGCTTTTATGATTCCCATTTCATGGATGAATAAACTGTAGCATAGAGGGTCACTTAACTAGCCAAGGCCACAGGGAGAGTGAGAGTTGGGCCAGGGTGTGACCCCACGCTGTCCACCTCTGGGACCCCCTTTGCCTATTGCTGTACTCTTTGTGGAAGAGGGAAACCTTCTGAAGTGCATAGTCCCAATGATGTTTTATTTTTTCTTAGGAGTGACTGGGTGACCTCCTATAAGGTCATGGTGAGCAATGACAGCCATACGTGGGTCACTGTTAAGAATGGATCTGGAGACATGGTGAGTCCCCTCTAACCATGCCCTGGGGATCTGGCTGTCAGGGCTCTCCAGAGAGAGGCAGTGGACACCCAGCCAGTGTTTGCACCTGGATGTTGGCTGATTCTCTGCCAACTCAAACCAGCCATCCAGAGTGACGGATGAAGACCCCCCTTCCATGCCCTGATGCTCAGAACCACGTGGTCCACATTCAGGGCTCGTGTAAAAGTCAGAGTTGCTGCGATGTGGTATCTTCCGCAGGTCACAGGTCAGCCCTGGGAGTGGCATGTGGGTTATGTTGGTGCCCACACGGCTCTTCAGTTATAATAGTTCCTGAACTTAGTTTACTTACCTGGGCTTTCAGCTCCATGCCTCCCTCCAAGCTTGCCAGTTCTGACCCATTCGTCCTCTTCCTCGGGTTCTCAAGTGCGAATTCCTATCACGGTACAGTGCCTTACACAACCTGCCTGCAGCCTCTGTTTTGACCTTTGTTCCCGTTCTCAGCCCCCACCCCCGCCATGTACCCACTCCTCTGTGCTCCAGTAAAAGTGAGGTGGCTGCTTTCCCCCTGAATCCAATGTCTGAGCTCCTTTAGCCATCACTTCCTTTTCTCTAGCATCCCTCCCGTTCCTGCATCTCGAGTTTTCCTTCAAGGCCAGTTCAAATGGCACCTCATCCACAAAGCTTCACCTGGTCCTTTCCTTCTTCAGAAATCCCAAAGCTCTGTGGCTGTCTCTCTGCCATGACTCTAATAGATTTCACCTATGATATCTAAGTTTAACCCTCCTCCTCCTCCCTGCTCCGCCCCCATTAGATGGGTGCTTCCTGAGGGCAGGGTCCAGGCCTGATCCATTTCTCCTCCCCATCCCCCGCCCCGCCCCAAAGGCAACCTCACATTTAGGTGTGTCTTAATGAAATCTTGCGGACTGAGTGAATTACTGACTCTTTCATGACTTGGTAATCAAGCTCTAAAAGAGCCTCCTTTTCCCCCTTGTGCATAAATAGATATTTGAAGGAAACAGTGAAAAGGAGATCCCTGTACTGAACGAGCTGCCCGTCCCCATGGTGGCGCGCTACATCCGCATAAACCCCCAGTCCTGGTTCGATAATGGGAGCATCTGCCTGAGGATGGAGATCCTTGGCTGCCCGTTGCCAGGTGGGTCTGCCCTTCTGTGCTTCCTGCAGGGAGGGAACGCCGGTGGAAGGCAGGTGCTTAGCCAGCAAGGTGAATAAAAATAAGCCACACAGTCTTTTTCTCATTTAAGAAAATTACCACGTCTATTGCAGAATATTTAGAAAACATAGGTAAGCAAAAAGGAAACGAAAATCTCCCAGAACAACACTCAGAAACACTCTGAGCATTTGGGGTATTAAGGTAACATGCCAGCTGTGGTTTTGCCCACTGAGACTTTAAGGTGATGTTTACTTCAAGGTTGAAAAATCACCCAGTGCTGCTGCTTAGAAGCAGGCAAAAAATTGCATAAAATTTTTTTGGTAACGTGTTTAGTTGCCCTTGAGTGCTCTTGCCATGCTGGTTACAGGACGTGGCAAAAGTTAATTTCAAACCTGACCGTGTACAGTCTTGTTCTGTTTACATAGTGAAGCCTCTTTCTGTCTAAGTAGCTTCCCTTGGTTGCCTGTATCTTTGGGTGCTTGTTCCTTTAGGTTGTGTTCCCCTTGCCCTGATTTCACATGATGGAATTGGGTGGAATTCCAGGGTGGAAGGAAATAAAGGGCTTGGATTAACATGTAGTTTTTGCATGTGGAGCTTTGCTGAAGCTAATCTGGTCTGGCTTGCAGCTCTGTTGGCCTTTCAGAACCTAGGGATTTGTGCCTGTAAGGAGCCTTTTGTGGGCTTCCCTGGTGTCTCAGGTGTTAAGAATCTGCCTGCGATGCAGGAAACCCAGGTTCAATCCCTGGGTCAGGAAGACCCCCTGAAGAAGGGCATGGCAACTCACTCCAGTATCCTTGCCTGGAAGATCCCGTGGACAGAGTAGCCTGGCGGGCCAGAGTCCTTGGGATCGCAAAGAGTCGGACACAACTGAGCTACTGACGCTGCTACTGTTTACTGGAGCCTTTTGTGGCGGCTTCTTCATCCTCACCAGACATCTCCAGGGCAGGAAGCAGGCCTCCAGAACATTCCTAAGGCCCTTCCCCAGAGCCTCTGGGAATTTCCACCTCCTGTCCACCCACAGCCAGGCCACAAGAAACAAGGAGCACAGCTTTGGGTTATCTCTCCTATGCTTCCTCCTCCAAGGAAGTCTCAGCATTCTTGTCTTATCTGAAACTCAGGCCTCACTATCTCTGGATTCCCCCTGCCAGGAGGAGGGGTACCATGAGCTCTGACGCTCTCAGGTGCTTCTATATCCGTCATGCTATTTCTATAGCCACCCCACCCCCCACCGTGAACTTACACTTACTGAGTTTTCAGAGCATATTTTATATCATTTATTGCTTTGCCCTCAACCTTCTGATATCCATGATCTTGCTTTGCCAAGTATGAATTTACTCAAAAAACTCTATATTGGTGAGAAAGACAAGTCTGCTTACCTGCCATCCACTTACCCTCCCACCAGACAGATTCTTTGTTCCTTACTTGTACTTCAGTTCAGTTCAGTCGCTCAGTCATGTCCGACTCTTTGCGACCTCATGAATCTCAGCACGCCAGGCCTCCCTGTCCATCACCATCTCCCGGAGTTCACTCAGACTCACGCCCATCGAGTCCGTGATGCCATCCAGCCATCTCATCCTCTGTTGTCCCCTTCTCCTCCTGCCCCCAATCTNTGAGTATACTATCTAGATTGGTCATAACTTTTCTTCCAAGGAGTAAGCGTCTTTTAATTTCATGGCTGCAGCCACCATCTGCAGTGATTTTGGAGCCCAAAAAATAAAGTCTGCCACTGTTTCCACTGTTTCCCCATCTATTTCCCATGAAGTGATAGGACCAGATGCCATGATCTTCGTTTTCTGAATGTTGAGCTTTAAGCCAGCTTTTACTAGATTACAAACTTTTTTCATGTCACTATTAGAGACCATCTATCTTGTGGGTATTTTTATCCACCATATCTCAGGTTTTCAAACTGCCTCTTATAGTTGGAAATTCAGTTGTTTGATTCGAAAATTGGAAATATAGTCGGAAAATCAGTTTGCTTCTAAAGAATTTCACAGTGGACGTCTTCATTTCTGTGTCATTGTGCATGTCCAAAATTATTGGGTGAATTATGGGATTATTGCTTAAATTAGATGATGGTACAAAAGACCCTGATGCTGGTAAAGACTGAAGGCAGGAGGAGAAGGGGACAACAGAGGATGATATGGTTGGATGGCATCACCGATTCAATGAACATGAGTTTGAGCAAACTCCAGGAGATGGTGAAGGACAGGGAAGTCTGGCGTGCTGCAGTCCATGGGGTCACAGAGTCAGACACAACTGAGCGATTGAACAACAGCAAGAGGTGGGATTGCTGGTGGGAAAGGAGTGTGCGTTTTCAAGGCGGGTCCAGAGAAAACGCGAAGGCCTCCCAGTGTGGGACCCGGGCCCCCGTCTGTGGCTCATTCATCCTGGGGTGGTGATCACAGGGCCCGCCCGCTGCCACCAGGGTCCTGCTGGGCTTTGCTGAGCTCACTGCGTCTGCAGACACAGACCCAGGCAGGGGACCATGAAGCCGGCTTTGTGCCTGGTTGCTCAGCGCAGCCTCACTCTGCTTGCTTTAAAGGGCAGGGTCACAGTTTCTCTCTGAGGGCAGGAATTCATCTGTTGTCGGTTAAGGGCAAAGGGCAGCCTGTGAGAGTCTCATGAAATAAATATTTTCCTGTGAAGTTATTCTTGGTGTGTGTGTGTTTGAAGCCAGGTCCTGGGGGCAATTTAAACACAAAGACAGAGTTACAGTGTGAAATCTGGACAGGTTTCAAGTATGGCCTTGGAGTGGTTCTATTTTCCAACCCCAAATATTTAAGGCCGTTTTTCTTCTAGAAGTTACTTAGCAGCCTGCCTGGAGGGGAGCTGGCCTTTGTACATGCCACTGGTGGTGGTCACATCTGAGGTCCTGGGGTGGCCCAGGGGTCCCCAAGGCCACGTGGGTAGGTGAGTCTTGCTCAGTTGCCTTGCTGTCGACATGGTTCCTTTGTGCAAGTTAACGAGGCCAGAGGCAGAGGTGACCCGACCAAGTCCGTCACTCAGCCCAGAGGGACTTTGTGCTGGTAATGCAATCACCCAGCATCTGTTCTTCCTGAAACTCTTGTTTATGAAAAATTCATTTACCTCTGCTTCTGCTTCTCTTTGTTCTGTCCTTACTGTCTTCCTGCGAACCCTCAGGCTGGGGGAGAGGAAAGGGAAGATGCTTAAGTCTTCATGAATAATGTTTCTAGAAATTTTTGAACTAGAACATGAATTACCCTATACATGGCCAACTCGTTAGCAAAGACCCTGATGCTGGGAAGGATTAAAGGCAGGAAGAGAAGGGGATGACAGAGGACGAGATGGTTGGATGGCATCACCGATTCAATGGATGTGAGTTTGAGCAGACTCCAGGAGATGGTGAAGGACAGGGAGGCCTGAAACGCTGCATGCTGGCATGCAAAGAGTTGGACACGACCGAGTGACTGAACAACAGGGATAACAAAAAGCTCAAAACTAATAGAAAAGGGGGCGGGTTTTTAATGGTTATAGTTTCAGTTTTGTAAGATGAGAATGTTCTAGAGATCTGTTTCTACAACAGTGTGAATATATGTAATGCTACTCAACTATACTCTTGAACATGGTTAATCAGAGGGTTTCCTGGACTCGGGCAAGCAGCCCGGTAGAGATTCTGTGCGGTGGGGTTATATGAGATGGGGCAGAAGATAAGCAGGAATGATGGCTCGGTGCGGATGCTGCGAGGTCAGGTTACATGAGATGGGGCGGAAGATACACGAATGACGGGCTGCACCCTCCTCGGAGCCGCACCCTCCTCGGAGCCACGTGGAGCTGTGGGTTTGATGCTTTCACTGACAGTAATGACCTGGGATCAAAACAAGCTCTGCCAGGGGTCCACGTCTCCCCTTGTTCCTCTTGGAGCGACCTTGTCATAAGAACAGTCACATGGGGTTGGACAAGCGCAGCTTCTTCTCCTTAGGGAGCCGAGCACCTTGCGGAAAGGGGTTTGGTGCTGTTTGCGCTGCTGCCGGGTCATCTTTGCTCAGGACTCTCTGTCGAGGCATCAGGGCTTAGGGTCACCATAAGGCCGTGAGTGAAAGTGAAAGTGTTAGTCACTCAGTCGTGTCCGACTCGGTGTGACCCTATGGACTGTAGCCCACCAGGCTCCTCTGTCCATGGGATTCTCCAGGCAAGAATACAGGAGTGGGTTGCCATGCCTTCCTCCAGGGGCTCTTCCCTACCCAGGCACTGAACCCAGGTCTCCTGCCTTGCAGACAGGGAAGCTATAGGTAGTGGGCATTTCCTTGGGTGAGGGGCTGGCCTCGTGGCAGGGAAGGAAGAGGGCTGCGGTGGCTGTGTCTCTCGTGTCCTGTTTGTCCTCAGAGAGCACTTTGAGGTCAGCCGTTGTTTTCCTTTTTAAATGAGCTGAAACTAGTGTACCATGGAATTAAATGTTTTAAAGCACACAGTTCAGTGCTACTTAGTGTATTCACAAGACGGTGTGATTGCGGGCTCTCTCTGGTTTCAGAACTTTGTCATGGACCCCAAAACACCCTGGACTCACTGAGTAATCACTTTCAAATCCCCTTCCTCCATCTCTGGGTAACCTCTAAACTGCAGTATCTGTGGAGTCATCTTTTCTGGATAAAGTGCATCATGAGCTCAGGGACTGTAGATAGCAGTGAGCCCCTGGTCCAGCAAAGGTAGCCTTTCCTAACTCCCTCCCATCAAGCAAGATCCCAGCCCCCCAGAGCAGCAAAGAGCTGAGCGGAATGGTCCAAGAGCTGGGGTATTCCCTTGGGTGTCCACTAATGGGGTTTCTTCTGTGATTATGACCGTCCTGTGGAGTGCGCTGGTGCTGGATTTGGGAGAAGAGCATGTGTCCACATCAGTGAGGAGCCAGGGATGTTCAGGGTGTGGAGTCATTTCCGGAGCTGGCATAACTCAGTACCAAAAAGTGGGTGGCTTTGGATAACAGAGTTATCATCTCAGTTCTGGAGGCGAGGAGTCCAAGATCAAGGCATCGTGGGGCGGTTTCTTTGAGAGGCCGTGCGGCGGCGTCTGTTCCTGCCCCCCCCCCCCCGCCATGNCCCCCCCCCCCCGCCATGGGCTGCTGTGGTTTGCTGTCTGACTCTGATGCTCCTCCGCTTGTGGGCGCCTTGCCCCCGTTGCAGCCTGCATCATCACATGGTTTCCCTGAGTGCTTCTCTCTGTGCTCACCTTTCCGCTTTGGGTAGATGCAGTCCCAATGGAATGGGGCCCACCCGAAGCCCCTCATTTATGCCCGATGAGCTCTGTGAAACCCCTCTCTTCAAACAAGGTCCCGTTCTAAGGTCCTGGGGGTCAGGGCTCCAACATATCTCTTTGGGGCGGGGACATCACTCAACCCCAAACGGGCTGAATGAGTAGACCTGTTGGGGTGGAGCAGGATTTTGAGTCGTTGAGTAAGAGAAGTGAAGGGGGGAGGAGGTTGTAGACTCCACGATCCCCATCTGGAGTGAGTTTATTCCCGTAACTAAGGTGTTCCAGAAGGAATAAGCTGGTTTTCAGTACATCTGATGCATGAAGCCAGCCACATGAAAGGAAGAAGGAAGCTGATTCCCCAAGGCACCATCTGTGAGAATAAGGTCTTGCAGACTGAATCAGGACTTCTGTTTCAAATGTCGGAAGTCCTACTCAAATTCCCTGAAGTGAGGAGGGGGAGAAAAGGAAAATTTTAGTTCACAGGAATGAAAGTTCCAGAGGTAGATGTGACTCTGGCTTCAGGCAAGAAAGGGTCGACAGTCTCGGGCCTTCTTGGTGCAGTCAGGGCTCCCACTCAGCTTGCAGGCAGGGAGCTTGGCCACCAACAACCCGAACTCGTCCACCATGTGAGTTGACTCCGGCGGGAGGCCCTCCTCCTATGGCTCTGGAGGGAAAATCATCTGATGAGCCCAGCCTGTATCCTGGGATCATCTCTGAGCCAGTGGCTGTGGCCAGCACATGTGTATTTTCACGGACCTGGACCTGGGTCACGTGCGCATCCCCGTGAGTGTTGGGTGAGGCTGTTCCATCAGAAGCATCTGGGATAGATTCTGCACAGGAGATAGGGATTCTTTTATCCACAGAAGGAAAAAGAGGACAGTGGGTTTGGCTGAATAACGGGGCGTGCCTGCAGACTCTGGGCCCCAGGGTAGGGCGGCTGGGTTTGGTTCTCACTTATTACCTACAGTGTTGAGCTCCTAAGAGGATTTCCGTAAAACTTTATCCAATCAGAATAAGCGGACAAGTAAAGTAGTATTTGTACAAAAGGTGGAAGGTGGAAAGTTGTGAAAAATGCTCACCTGGGGTTCCGAGACAATTCTGGAACTTGGACCAATATCAGACAAATTGGTTAGTATCAGGAAGGAAGGAAGTTACCAAACATGGAGGTATTTCATATGTACAGTTCTGAGCTTTCCTTCAGTCCTTTTTAAGAACCTTGAAGGCATAACTTGTGTTTGAAGACAAAAGGGACATTGCAAGAAGAGTTTTAGAAAGAGGTTCTGGGGACTTGGAGGGTGGTGAATAGCTCTTAGGAATTAGCTTGTGGGTACATTCAGGGTCAAGTCATGTGAAAAATGTGCTTTACCTTGACTTTGAAACCAACAGGTTTGGAAGTCGAAGGGCAGGTGGCTTGCCAGAGAATGCAGTCAGCCTGCCCTCCCCAAAGGAGAGAGCTTGGAACAGAACTGGGGGCCTTTGCTAAACCTGAGTTGCTTTAGCTTCTTTTCTGAACAGAGTACCAGCTTGCTCCCCCTCCCCCCACCCCGCATACATTATTTGCTTCTAATAGTGTTACTGGAAACCCTTTTGTGATCATTAAAACCTGCCATTTTGGCCTTCGGATCTGTGTGTGGTTTTCAAACTGTTGCCAGCCTTTAAGGGAACCCCGGTGCTGGTTCCACGTGGCAGTCACACCCTGTGGCTGTGGGATGCAGACAGGTAGCTGGCTCAGGTGATCTCAGCATGTGTGATATTGCTGGCAGGGTGCTCCTTACTTTAACACAGTGCCACTCAAACTTCTGGATTTTTTAAAACCATGCATTCTGATTCAGTAGGCGTAGGCTGGATCTTGCAAGCAGCTGGTGTTGCTGGTCTGTGGCTTTATTTGGTGGCACAAATTGGGACTCTCTGCTCCTGACTCCATTGGGAGCAAGTGATCCTCCTTCCATCACCTGCCACGGCCACCACCTGCAAATTGTCCTTGGAGCCACTTGGATCAGACGCCTGCTATGGTTCTAGCTTTGCTCACATGGTTCCTGAGTTCATAGACTGACCTGTCTAAAGTACCACGTGCTCTCTACATTTCAAGGAGACTTAAGCTAGTTAGGATTCCTGGCTGCGTGGAGATGGAGGTGGAGGTCGTGGGCCTGGCTGAGGCTCTGTAGACCTCGCAACTTTTTGTCAGGTCAGGAGGGAGTCCTCAGGGCCCTCAGGATGGTCTTTTCCCCCTTATCCTTCTTCTAGCTCTTCCTGCTCCCTCTTCCCTCCTTTCTTCTGAGTGTTCTTTGTTTTTTGGAATTATATAAGCAGTATCAGCTTATAAGAATTAAAGAAGTCAGTTTATACAGAAGAGAATCAAGTCAAGAATAGACGTCTCCTCCCCAGTCCCCAGAGGTCACCACTGTTAATGCATCCTGATCATGCCTGTTCAGGTGCTTTGGCTTCAGCAACAGAAGCCCAGCCCCCACTGGCTTAGCAGTTCAGGAAATTTTTTATCTCACGTGACTGAAAGTCCCAGGGGAGGTTGATGGGGATCTAGGGTTGGTTCACTCAGTAACTATTGAGGTTCTCTTCTCACTCTCTCCTCTGTGCCATTAAAGGTCTTCCCTTCAGTCCAGACTAGTAAGAGTGGCCAGGGGTGCTGTGCTCTGATTGGCTTAGACCAGTCATGTCGTACTCTTGCAGCTGAGGGCATGAAGGCAGTTTCCTAGAAGTGGAGAAGCGGGATTCCCAGCAACACAGGGCTCCTGTTAGGAAGGATGGAAGCAGACTGCATGTTGGGTGAGCAACTGATAGTGTCCACCACACTTCCAGAAATTTCCGTGCAGTTGTGATGTTCATTTGTGAATTCATTTATTCATTCACTATCCCTTCCTTCATTTAGCATGACAGTTTGCCAGACACTAAGACTAACAATTTTATATTATTAATATATATAATGCATATATTATAATAAATTTTAAGAGCAACTTATTAACATTGTTGATAAAATAACAGTGACATCACCAACAATGGACAGGGGTTTGAGCAAGCTCTAGGAGATGGTGAAGGACAGGGAAGCCTGGCGTGCTGCAGTCCGTGGGGTCACAATAAGTCAGACATGACTGAGCGACTGAACAGCGAATACTAGCAGTGAATCCGTGAGGGAGGTACCACGGTTCCCTGTTCATGGATGAAAACCCTAAGGAAAAACTGCTTAGTGACTTATCCAAGGTCACGAAGCTCGTGAGTAGAAGAGCAGAGATTGGAACCCAGGCATTCTGGCTCCAGGTCTGTGCTTTCCCCACTAGGTTAGTTCTGACTCTTAAAATGCTTCTTGAAATTTGGCTCTTTCGCCTCTGTGCAAATGCTAGAAGCTGGAGGTTGGGCTATGTCCTCAGATGAATTAGGCCCCTAACAGAGCCACCGTAAGTAAAGGAATGATGTGGATGAATTCAAAACCGTATTTCTGTCCCTAGATCCGAATAACTATTATCACCGACGGAATGAAATGACCACCACTGATGACCTAGATTTTAAGCACCACAACTATAAGGAGATGCGCCAGGTAAGACTCAGGTTTGTCAGAGGGAAATCTGTCTTGGGCCCAGGAGCATATAGGTGTTTGTGTTTTTGTGGTTTGTTGAGGCCACTCTTAATCTTGCGGTTTCGAGGTTAAGAAAGGTTAAGGTTGGGGTTGGGGGCGCCCAGAGGAAGCCTCTCTTTCCAGCAGGCTATTGAAGCAGAATTCAAACCCAAACTTTCTGATTTAGTACTGCGGCTTTTCCTCCTACACTGTTGGTGGAAAGTTGGTGCAGCCACTCAAGAAAACAGTATGAAGTTTCATTCAAAAACTAAAAATAGAGCTAGCTATACCGTATGACCCAGCAATCCCATACCTGGGTATGTATTCAGAGAAGATAAAAATTTTAATTTGAAAAGATTCATGTGTCCCAATGTTCATAGCCATGTGTTCATCAACAGATGACTGCCTTTAAAAGATGTGGTGTATATATATATATATACAATGGAATATTAGCCATAAAAAAGAGTGAGCATTGCCATTTGCAGCAACATGGATGCATTAAGAAAAAAATATCCTTACTAAAGTAAGTCAGGCAGAGAAAGGCCAGTGTTATGACACCACTTGTATATGGAATCTAAAAAATAACACAAAGATTTTATGTGCAAAACAGAAACAGACTCACAGATGTAGAGAACAAACTGTGGCTACTAAGGGAGAAAGGAAGGGTTGGAAGCATACCTTAGGAGCGTGGAATGAGCAGATCCAATTTACTATATGTAAAACAGATAAGCAACAGGATTAGCACAGGGAGTTACAGTCAGTATCTTGTAATGATCTATAATGGAAAATAACATATACATTATATATATATATCGGAGAAGGCAATGGCACCCCACTCCAGTACTCTTGCCTGGAAAATCCTATGGACGGAGGAGCCTGGGGGACGCTAAGAGTCGGATACAAGTGAGTGACTTGACTTTCACTTTTCACTTTCATGCATTGGAGAAGGAAAAGGCAACCCACTCCAATGTTCTTGCCTGGAGAACCCCAGGGACGGGGGAGCCTGGTGGGTTGCTGTCTATGGAGTCGCACAGAGTCGGACACGACTGAAGCGACTTAGCAGCATGTATATATATATGAATCACTTTGTTGTACTCCTAAAACTAACCTGATATTGTAAGTCAAGTATACTTTAATTAAAAAGATACTGTAGTTCTGAAGAATCACTGTGGGCTTGAGAGGTAACACTGATTCAAGGACATTAGTCATGTGCGGAGTGGAAGAAGAAAAAGGATCTAGAACAACACTGGTGATGGTAATAGCAGGAAGCTCTCACACAGCACCTACAGCTATTTCCCTACATTAGGAATTTACGTGTGTTAACCTGGTCAGTCTCTCTAACCGCCCTGGGAGTGCAAGATTATTGTTGTTATTATCTTACTGATGGAGAAACTGAGTCACTGAGGGAATATATAACACCCCCTTGTTATTCCGATTCTCTGATTTCTCAGTATTAGAATCACTGGAAGAAATCTGAAAAAATACCTATGCTTGAAACCTGCCTCAGGCCAATTGAAGTAGAATCCTTAGGAAAAGGGACTGGGGATCTAAAGTTTTAATGAAAGCTCTGTTTGCGATTCTGATATCCAGGGAGGTTTCAGAACAGCTGGTTGATTCCTTTATGACTGTTGGTGCTTTAGTAATGTTAGGAGGAAAAGACACTACAGATGAGATTGTCCTCAAACATAAATACAGAAACCAGGTACTCCAGAAGTAAGTCAGAAAGAGAAAAGCAAATATCATACACTGTATGATAAATACATATGGGATCTAGCAAAGCGGTACTGATGAACCTATTTGCAGGGCAGGAATAGAGACTCAATAGAGAACAGACGTACAGACACAATGGAGAGGAAGAGGGTAGGGACGAATTGAGAGAGTAGCATTGGAAGATATACATTACTGTGTGTGAAATAGACAGGCGGTGGGAAGTTGCTGTATAGTGCAGGGAGCCCAGCCTGGTGCTCCGTGACAGCCTGGAGGGATGGGATGTTGTGGGAGGTGGGAGGGAGGTTCAAGAGGAACGGGACATGTGTATACCTGTGGCTGATTCGTGTTGATGTACGGCAGAAACCAACACAGCATCATAGAGCAATTATCCTCCAGTTAAAAATAAAAATTATGAAAAAGAAAAGTAATTTAAAAAATAAACATCTCCACAATAGTTAAAAACAAAATAAGAAAGAATACTCCTGAGCTGTTGCCAGCATTTGCACACTGGGTGTGGAAGGGGGAGTGGACCAAGCATTTAGCAGGAGGGGCTGAAACAGCAGCCCAGTGCTGAAATGCTTTGTCTGAAACCCCTGTTCAGCATGCCCCTGGCCTCGTGCTAGAAAGCCCAGGGAAGTGCTGGCAAGTGGAGAAGTCCTCAGATATTGAAGAATCTGCCGAAAGAGAGCAGAGAAATAGACTCACAAAGGTGTTTAAGGAACAAGTGTTCACCAAAGGCCAAGAGAGCATGGCTCAAAGTGAGGGCTCAGAGGTGCCAAGGGAGGGAGCCAGCCTCCGCACAAGGACAGGAGACTTCCCTGAGGTCGGAGCAATTAGGGCGTGCTGCATGGGCCCTCTGCCTCAACACAGGGAATCAACAAACCCAGGTTCGTCCTGATATCATTTAATCTGAGATCCTCACACACAGCTTCCAGACACCTGTCAGCACAGATGTGGAGGCGGGACGTGCTAAAGAGATTATCTTGCTGTCTGGCTCTGCAGAAGCGAGGCTAATATGCTCGGACTTGAGTCTGAGTCATCCCTGCCTCTCTCCATCTTCGGGTGTTGACGTGCCTCCGTTCAGCCTTCTGCTTTATGAACCATTTGTGTCTTGACTCAGCTTTGCTCAGTGGGTATCTCAGGACATCTTTGTGCCCAGAAATTAAGCAAATATCAACTCAGCTGGTACAGTTAATGTCAAAAGCAACCTATCTAAATGCATTGTAAAACGAGCTCACTGCACAGAGAGTCTGGTATCTTTAAACAGTCGTCCCACGTGGAGAATGAGGCCTCTTCTCATATGAAAGAGCTAATGGATGTGCTTCATTACCCTGAGGGACTCTGGTCTCCGTCATTTGGTAGATATCAGAGCTAAGAGGAACCTGGGAAGGCAACTGACCCCTGCAGGGGACAGGGGGTGACCACTCTGAGGTTCCCGGATCCCGCAACTGGAAACTGTCCTGGGGGTCATCTATCAATCCTGAAGTGTTCAGATCAGAAGTGGCTTGCCATTTGGATTCCTGGCTCCTGGGGGTGGGAGAGAAGCCAGCACTTTTAGCGATACCCTGTAGGGAGACTGCTAAACGACTGCAGAAATCTTTCTACTTCAAGTGGGGGGACAATGTTAGTTTATCCCAGTATTGAGAGAGACATTTGCAAAAAACATAAAAATGAGAAGCAGACGCAGCAGCAGGGGGCGAAAAAGAAAACAGAACAGCTGTTGCTCTGGAGGGAAAATCATGAGAATGTGAGCGACTCGTGGGGGAATTCTTTCTGGAGCACTGGCTTATAAGACACTGTGCTCCCCGAAACGGAGCCCCCCAGGGGGCTTGGGAGGGCAGGGGGAGGGGAGCGAGGAGGCTGGAGGCAGTCACGCAAACACTGATTCTGTGTGGCAGAGTGAGTTAATTGCTCTGAGCACTGAAAGGACTTCACACCTCATGTAACCATTTATAATCACTTAGTCATCTCTGTCTGCATGGACGTTTACCTTTCGCCTTCATTTGGGACCATGAGGGCAGACACTCAATCTTCTTAAATCCATAAAATGTACGGGATTTGTTGTTGTTGCGGGGAGATATGTGGGGGACAGGAGTGAGAGGTGGCTGGCATTGTTGGCCGTGGTTGGGAAGGGATGGGGTTGCAGGTGAGGCCAGCTGTGGTCCAGGGCCTGTGGCAGGAAGAGACAGAAGGAAGGGGGATCCCAGCAAGGACAAGGGAGCAGGACCATGGAGGTGGGAGTGTTGGCACCCCACCAACTCTCTTTTCGTTCTGATTTCCAGGGCAGCTAAGGATGTCCTGGGCAGCAGGCTGTGGGACCGCTGAGCTCTTGACCATGGGGGTGGCGATGGTGGCGGCAAGCCAGGGCAGGACCACAAGTTTGCAGACGCAGACCAGCCCAGCTTTGCGCCCATGGGACACCTCCTACATTGGTTCTCTCTGGAATTCCTCCCTCTGGAATTCCTTTTCACTTGATCCGGACATAGCAAATGAGTTAAGATGATAGAAGAGGACTTTTTCTCTTCTCACTTCTTTATTTTTTAATCCATTGGATAAACAACATTGGATCCAGATCAAATGCAAACCAAAAATCTCAAGGTTAATCCTCCACGAACCCATGGCTTTCATCCCCACTCCATTTCTCTCCAGGGTTTGCGTTTCTATGTTCACAGAATTCATGCAATTTTGATCGGAGTATGGTTAGCCGCTTTGCCCAGATTGTCTCACGTCATGTTGGATCATTAGCCACGTCTCCTGCTGGCTTCTTAATTGTCAGTGAAATGCTGCAGGATGAATCAGAGTTTTCTCAGCTACCTTCCTGCTCTGGAGCTTCGGGATAGCACCCCACTTGTAATGAATAGTGAAAGAGGATGAAACAGGTTACAACCAGTGTCATCATGCTTGTAACTTACCACTCTTTATGAAAATGTCCTCTGATGTATCCCTAGAAACTGAATTACCAGGAAAGGGGCTCGCTCTTCTATCTCCTTCAGGACAAGAGGGAAGCAACAGAGACGGGGGGATTCAGCAGCTCCCAGGATATGATTTATTCAGAGATGAGGAAACAGTGTCTTGAGGATGCTGAACATCTTACAAAACCCACTTCCCTCGAGAATAATGTTTCCCTACTGGCCCATTCTAGACACTTTTCCTAATTACCCATTATATTAAAAACTAAGGAATAAGATTTTGTTGGCTAAGGTTGCACTTTGGAGGGTCATAAAGCTTGTAAGAGCTAAGATTTTTAGCCCCCTGAGAATTAGTTTTCACTTCCTTTGGGGTGATGTCACCCTTGTTAAGGATGCATGCTTTTAAGGCCATCAAGAAAATTCTGTCTCTTCCTCTCACTTTAAACTTCAAGACCCAAACATTTACCAGTAAGACTCAAACTCCAGAATGTCATTTTTGACTCTTTTAGGAAATAAATAGGATGGATCACCAGCTGACTCTTAGATGGTGCCTGTGGCCCCCAGAGAAACATTTCCCTGCATTGCAGGGGCCCACCAGGCTTGGTGGCTCAGATGGTGACGAATCTGCCTACAGTGCAGGAGAGCTGGGTTTGATCCCTGGGTTGGGAAGATCCCCTAGAGAAGGAAATGGCAACCCACTCCTGTATTCTTGCCTGGAGAATCCCAGGGACAGAGGAGCCTGGTGGGCTACAGTCCATGGGGTTGCACAGAGTCAGACACGACTGAGCGACTTTCACTCACACTTCCTAAAGGGAGTCCCCAAATGCCCGTATTCTCATTCTTGTGTGTAGAAAAGATACTTGTGATATCAAAACACTGAGAGAAAACCCTGACTACTATAAAAATACTGCAGTGGTGTGTGGAGGATGAAGAGGTGACTCTGATGACTCATGGTTGAGAGTCATCCCATCCTGAGATGCTGTGTCCCTGGCTGACTGCTCATCCTAGGGAATATGCCATTTGTCTTTTTTTTTTTTTTTTCCCCCAATGTCAAGGTGGAGATTTCCAGCACAGGGGGGCCCAGTTCTCAGGCAGCTCTTTGAAAGGGGAAGGAGGGTAGGCATTAAATGGCAGCCAGGCTCTGTGCTGATCACCTAGTTAAGGATGAGCTGGGTGGCTCTGTGTCTGCAGAACTGGTCATTGATCTGAATGCAGGACAGGGGACCACCGGCTGACCGGGACTTGGGGAGGTCCACCCTGGTAGCGGGGAATGACTGTCCAGTCAGCAGGGACAAGTATGCAAGACCCAGTCGGATAGTGCTTGTGCCGAGGCCATCCTCCAGAACGGCCCCATGTAAAGCAGACAAAAGAGGTGGCAGAGTTGGCTTTGATTGCTTTACCGCTCCTTCATGGATAGAGCGCTGGCAAAGTAATGCTCACAATCTTCCAAGCTAGGCCTCAGCAGTACATGAACCGAGAACTTCCAGCTGTTCAAGCTGGATTTAGAAAAGACAAGAACCAGAGATCAAACTGCCAACATCTGACGGATCATAGAAAAAGCAAGAGAATTGCAGAAAAACATCTACTTCCGCTTCATTGACTATGCTAAAAACTTTGACTGTGTGGATCATAATAAACTGGGAAACATTCTTAAAGAGATGGGAATACCAGACCACCTGACCTGTCTCCTGAGAAACCTGGATGCAGGTCAAGAAGCAACAGTTAGAACCAGACGTGAAACAACAGACTGGTTCCAAATCAGGAAAGGAGTATGTTGTCACCTTGCTTATTTAACTTCTATGCAGAGGACATCATGTGAAATGCTGGACTGGATGAAGCACAAACTGGAATCAAGATTGCCAGGAGAAATATTAATAACCTCAGATATGCAGATGATACCACCCTTATGGCAGAAAGCAAAGAGGAACTGAAGAGCCTCTTGATGAAGGTGAAAGAGTAGAATGAAAAAGCTGGCTTAAACTCAACATTCAAAAAGATCATGGCTTCCGGTCCCATCACTTTATGGCAAATAGATGAGGAAACAATGGAAACAGTGACAGACTTTATTTATTTGGGCTCCAGAATCACTGTGGATGGTGACTGCAGCCATGAAATTAAAATATGCTTGCTTCTTGGAAGAAAAGCAATGGCAAACCTAGACAATGTATTAAAAAGAAGAGACATTACTTTGCCAACAAAAATCCATATGGTCAAAGCTATGGTTTTTCCAGTAGTCATGTATGGATGTGAGAGTTGGACCATGAAGAAGGCTGAGCACCAAAGAATTGATGCTTTTGAACTGTGGTGTTGGAGAAGACTCTTGAGAGACCTTTGGACTGCAAGGAGATCCAGCCAGTCAATCCTAAAGGAAATCAACCCTGAATATTTATTTGAAGGACTGATGCTGAAGCTGAAGCTCCAGTATATTGGCCTGATGGGAAGAGCCAACTCACTGGAAAAGATAATACTGGGAAAGATTGAAGGCAGGAGGAAAAGGGGATGACAGAGTACAAGATGGTTGGATGGCATCACCAACTTCAGTGGACATGAGTTTGAGCAAACTCCAGAAGATGGTGGAGAACAGGGAAGCCTGGCATGCTGCAGGGCAAGGGGTCACAAAGAGTTGGACATGACTGAACAACCAAACAACAACAATGACAACATGGACAAATACGGACCCACGAGTCCAAAGCCTTGGCTCCACCTGGTTCTCGATGAGTGACCTTGGGCAAATGCCTCAATGGTCTCTCTGAGCCTCAGTCTCCATATCTGTAGAATGGGTTCAGGCCCCTTTGATTACCTGCTTCAATTATCTACTTCACTGGTGTTTGTCATGATAAGACTCAGTAGAGAAACAGAGCTTGCTGTGACTAATGACATCAATACTGAGTCTCTTATTAAAACTTGGTGCCTCTCCTCTATGGCTCCAGTTCAGCCCCATGCTGTGTATTCCTCATAGTGACAGATGTGAAGCTAGATCAACCTTGCTTACGTGTGGTTTCTCCATGGATGGTGGGTTTCCATCTCTGCCATGGTTGGACAAGAGACCTTTACAGTCATCTTTCTCTTTCTCTCACCTAGATATTAAAACACAAAGTGAGTTATCATAAATCAAAGTATGTTTCCCCTCACGGGAGTGGTGAGAAAATTTGACCTTGAATGCCTGACCAGGGCTGCAGCTGTAACACCCTGTAGGTGTGTCATGAGAACCAAGTTCCAGCAGCAATGAATCCTCCGTTCCTTTAGGGATGCCCTCCTCCCCCCCCGCCCCCACCCAGTGACCCGTGATTGCCCTCCACACATCAGTGCAGAATGCAAGAAAGGCAAGAAATGAAAAGAAATTGCAAGAATTGCAAAGAAATTGCAGAATGCAGAAAAGGCAAACTGGTGTGATGTCATTGCACTCCAATAGAAGTTCTACCTGATACCATTTTTCCAGTCCTCGTAGCTTTCAACCTACTATAACATTTGCAGCAGATTTGTCTATGTACAATTTACCAGGACATTTTATAGATCGTTTGGCTGATAGGAATGATTTGAAAGGTGCATCGAGCATGTCCAGGCCCACGTTGCCCCTCTGTGAGCCGTGCCCTTGCTCTATCACCACTAGCCCAGCTCCTGCTCAGCTTGAACAAGGACAGAGCTCTCCCTGGTGGGCACACGCCCAGGCTAGGATGCCCTCGATCACTGCTTGCATGGTACCCGAGCTTCCCTCTTGGTCTGTAAAACTTGTGTATCCTCCTGACGCCACCATGGGGAAGTGTGGCTGGTCTGGTGCCTGGCAGGAATGTCCTTTGAATCAGAGCTTCTTTCCCTTGGGGATGGCACAGGGGTTTCACACAGAGAGAGTCGAGGTGACTTACCAGCTCACCCACAGTTACCCGCTCAGAGATGGAGGCACCCCAGCCTCTGGTGGGTGTGTCTCTGTCCTTTGCCCCTGTCATTAACAGACCCTCATCACCTCCTCTGGAAGCTAGTCAGACGAGCTCAACTATCAAAGCAAAATTCAGGAAATGGCATGTATGTATTTGACTTTTCCTTGGAAGCCTGTGTCCCGGACCCTCTCACGGCATGGCGTCCATTACCTCATGCCCCTTACTTGGCACCGGCTCTGTTCGACTCCGTCTGCTGCCGTGCAGTGGGCTCCAGGAGGGCAGAGCAGCCTGACATCATAAATGCTCATTAAAGTATAAGACAGCATGATGCCCAGTAATAAATACTTATTTAGGCAAGGGATTCCCTGATGGCTCAGACAGTAAAGCGTCTGCCCGCAATGCGGGAGACCCAGGTTCAATCCCTGGGTTGGGAAGATCCCCTGGAGAAGGAAATGGCAACCCATTCCAGTACTCTTGCCTAGAACATCCCATGGATGGAGGAGCCTGGTGGGCTGCAGTTCATGGGGTCTCAAAGAGTTGGACACGACTGAGCGACTTCACTTCACCACTTTAGGCAAGGCTATGGCTGCCCACTCCAGTATTCTTGCCTGGGAAATCCTGTGGACAGAGGAGCCTGGCAGGTTACAGTCCGTGGGGTTGAAAAGAGTCAGACACGACTTAGGGACTAAACTACCACCATCACCAGGAGAGAGAAAAGGCTGTCTTTAGGTAATAAAGCCACCAAGGGAGGGGATACCACCACCCAGGGAGGTGATAAACACAAGCCAGAGGTGCTGGGAGACAGGGCAGGGGGAGGAGAAGGGGAAGCTTCCAGGCAGGGCGAGGACATGGGCATATGGNGGAGACAGGGCAGGGGGAGGAGAAGGGGAAGCTTCCAGGCAGGGCGAGGACATGGGCGTATGGGAGGGTGGGGGTGAGCAGGGGGCCGTGGGAGGGGGCTCTCTCCTTGAGAGCTCTGGCTGCTACAATGCACAGCCATCGTGGCTCAGAGCCGTAAATCCATCTTATTCTCCAGTTGATGAAGGTCGTGAATGAAATGTGCCCCAACATCACGAGGATTTACAACATCGGCAAGAGCCACCAGGGCCTGAAGCTGTACGCCGTGGAGATCTCCGACCACCCCGGGGAGCACGAAGTCGGTGAGGCTGCCCGTGCGCAGTGCCCTGGCCCTCCGTGTCTGGTGCTTTCTTAAGGAGCGAGGCAGAGGTCACCCTGAGAACACTGACGAAGCAGGGCAGTTGCTGGCCGTGCACACACTCTCACAGACAGCTTCTGCCAGCTTTGGTTCTGTGTAGTATGCTCTTGCCTGGAGAGTTCCAGGGACAGAGGAGCCTGGGACGCTACAGTCCATGGGGTCGCCCAGAGTCAGACACGACTGATGAACACTTTCACTTTGGGGCTTACCTCATGGCTTAGGCTATGAAGGATCTACCTGCAATGCGGGAGACCCGGGTTAGATCCCTGGGTCGGGAAGATTCTCTGGAGAAGGGAGTGACAACCCACTCCAGTATTCTTGCCTAGAGAATCCCATGGACAGAGGAGCCTGGTAGGTTACAGTCCATGGGCTCGCACAGAGTCAGACATGACTGAGCAGCTAACACTTTTTCACCCCACATTGTATGAGGTAGGCTGTCAGATTATTTAAGCTGGAAGTACCCTATTTTTCTCCAAATGGACCACACTTAGTTCTGTTCTTCTCTGAGACCAGTCACACTAACCGAAAAGGAAAATGGCTGAGATGCTTAAGACAGACTCCTTTTTCTGGAGAAAATTCTGGACTCCCTGGTCATTATGGGTTGGAGTTAGAGGTGGTTCCCTTAATCTTCTTTTAAATTTTCATCCTATTTTCAAGCATTTCCTGTTTTTAGCCACATCTCATTTAATCACTCCCAAACCCGTGTTCTCCTACATGTTAGGGGACGCAGGGTCGGGGTGGGGATGGGTGAAAGATTTTTGTTTTTGCTAAACTTGTGAGCCCTTTAGAGATCCACTGGAATTTAAATGTAGAGATTTGTCTCATTCTCTTGACTTGAAAGTTCATCAGTATTCTAGGAGTTTCCCTCAGGAATGTCTTTTAAAGGGTGAGGGCTTTATCTGTGGGTAAAGTCACATTTCCTCAAAAGCAGTAGCTTGGCCAGTGAGGGAGGCAGAAGTGCTGTCAGCGCATGCCCAGCACTGATAAATCCAACAGGGAAAAGCTGAGCTTTGAAAAGAACAAGGGCAAAGACAGCTCCCTTTACAAAACTGAGTCATTGCTGACTGCCCATGATACTGTTTTCTGCTTGCATTTATTCATCTCCATATCTTTATAAAACTAAATAACAAAGTCCTTTTCAGAAAAATAATTACCTCCCAAAATAATTGCTATGATTTGTGTTTAATTTGTAACTTTTAAACCCTAAACCCCGTGTTATTTTATCTATTCTTGCCAAATAAGAATAAACAGTCTTGCTTTGTGGCTGTTACCATCTAAGGTTTTTTTTACACATTTTCTCATATACCTATCTGGGAGCTAATAAAAATTATACCGATATAGCTTCAGTTGATGTGCAAGAAGAGATAAAATTTTACGTTTCTGTTATTCAGAGATTTCTTTCCTAATACAATGTGCTGAGGACTGTTTTGCTGTAAGCAACCGATACGATCGTCTGTTTTTTCCCATCTTTGAGTAAAGGTGAGCCTGAGTTCCACTACATCGCCGGGGCCCATGGCAACGAGGTGCTGGGCCGGGAGCTGATGCTTTTGCTGATGCAGTTTCTGTGCCAGGAGTACTTGGCGGGGAACTTGCGCATCGTCCGCCTGGTGGAGGAGACCCGGATCCACATACTGCCCTCCCTGAACCCCGACGGCTACGAGAAAGCCTACGAGGGGGTAATGGACGGCCTTCCTCCCCCAGCACAGCAGCCGCCCCCCACCCCTGCACACACACGCACGATGCACCGAGCCAGGAGTTGACCTAAATTCCACATCACTAGCTTTCTTTTTCAGTGTCTTTATGCTGAGATGGGGGAACCCAGAGGTGTATGAAAGATGTGTTGCATAATTAGAAAGATGCATAATTGAGAACTATGGGGACCCTGGGAAGTGGACACACTAACAGACTGAAGAAAAGGATGCAAAAAATAATATTGTTATATATACAATGGGGCTAATAGACAGAATAATAATAACATGTAACATTGAACACTTGATTAAAGCATATTCTAATCTTGATGATTACCTATAAATCCTCTCATCAGTTTTCTGAGGACAGCTGTTTTTATTATCCTGATACATGGTTTATGTTTTATGTTCTGGTTATAATATAGAATCTATAGGTTATAGTTATGTATGGAATATATATATGTATAGAACTATGTAGAGATTACAGTTAGTATAATGTTGTATTGTGTATTCATAATTATATATCACAGTATCTGGGAATAAAACGGCAAACTATACTTCAAGCAATGGTGCCCATCAAATGCAGATTCACAGATCTTTGCTTGTGTTTATTGGTGCAAATAGTTGGTTAGAGATTTGTGTTGCTAAATCGTGAGCCAGAACTGCAGGTGAACATAATATGGCGGCTCTTGATTTTTGAGTCTTAAACTCATTACTACTGGGAGTTTCATTCAACCAGTGTAGAAGAGGTGAAGGCGGAGGAGGCAGGAGAGTCCTCCTTTTCTGAGGACTGCTCTGTGGCAGGATGACTCTGTACATTCCCCTTCAGAGTGGGAATAATAATAATAATAATGACTACATTATCCCTCACCCACCAGACAGTAACAGATTATTAGCCAAATAGTTTCCCTTGGATGTCTTTGCGTCAGAGGGTGTTTGGAGGCTTTGAAGCATACCCCAGATGGAGACCGACACGGAGCAGCCTTGCGTGTGGGAGACGGGAGGGTCCAGAGGTCTGTGGGTCCCTCACATTGTGAATTGTCTCCCAGGGTTCCGAGCTGGGAGGCTGGTCCCTGGGCCGTTGGACCCATGACGGGATTGACATCAACAACAACTTTCCTGACTTAAACACGCTGCTCTGGGAGGCAGAGGACCGACAGAACATCCCAAGGAAAGTTCCCAATCACTATATCGCCATCCCGGAGTGGTTTCTGTCTGAAAATGCCACGGTGAGTAAAAATACCCCATAATCTGTAAAGCAGAGGAGGCCAAAGTAAACACCCACTGCTACTGGCAGAGGATAGAACATTTAAGAACAAGACAAAATCATTTTTTTCCTTTCAAGTCTTCTCCCAAACTAGGGAAGTGTGCTAGATAATAACTACCTATTAAATTGAAATGTAAGGAGATTCTTCCCAGAAGAGAAATCATTTAATTAGATTCTTTGCAGTACTTCCAAAAAAAAAACCCCTTCACCTGAATTGTGCATATATTCATTAATGTCATTATTACCCTTAACGTTTGACAGTGCTGTGAAATTTCAGTGACGTTGTCCTTAGACCTCACTGATTGCTTGAGAGATCTTATTTTTATTTCATGAGTCCCTATGGGTTTATTACTCATGGTGCTTCTTTGGAAAGAAAAATGCAATTGGATGGGAAATATTTCCCCCACGTTTCTTAGGTCTAGTTAGGTCTTAGCAAAAAGTATCTTGTAAAATAAATAATCTTCACAAAATTTCCCATGCCTCTCATTGTCTCCTCTGCTCACTGTAAATTCTCTTATACCCTTAGTCTTTGGCCCTATATCTCTTTAAAAAGGTCTGCACTGATTGCTGTATACGTGAGTGTTAGGTGTGGCTAAACCAACAGTAACAGTGGCTTAAAGAGGTAGAAATATCAACAACCTCAGATACACAGACTATACCACTCTAATGACGGAAAATGAAGAGGAACTAAACAGCCTCTTGATGAAGGTGTAAGAGGAAAGTGAAAAAGCTGGCTTAAAACTCAAATTCAAAGCACTAAGATCATGGCCAGTCCATTCTAAAGGAAATCAGTCCTGAATATTCATTGGAAGGACTGATGCTGAAGCTGAAACCCCAATATTTTGGCCACCTGATGCAGAGAACTGACTCATTGGAAAAGACCCTGATGCTGGGAAGGATTGATGGTGGGAAGAGAAGGGGACAACAGAGGATGAGATGGTTGGATGGCATCATCGACTTAATGGACATGAATTTGAGTAAACTCCGGGAGTTGGTGATGGACAGGGAGGCCTGGCGTGCTGCAGTCCACGGTTGCAAAGAGTTGACACGACTGAAGTGAAGTGAACTGAACTGGAGATCATGGCATCACTTCATGGTGATTAGGTGAGGAAAAAGTGGAAACAGTGACAGACTTTATTTTCTTGGACTGCAAAATCATTGTTGATTGTGACTGCAGCCATGAAATTAAAAGACTCTTGCTCCTTGGAAGAAAAGCTATGACAAATCTAGACAGCATATTAAAAAGCAGAGACATCACTTTGCCTACAGAGGTCCATGTAGTCAAAGCTATGGCTTTTCCAGTAGTCATGCACAGATGTGAGAATTGGACCATAAATAAAGCTGAGTGCTGAAGAATTGATGCTTTCAAACTGTGGCACTGGAGAAGACTCTTGAGAGTCCCTTGGACAGCAAGGAGATCAAACCAGTCAATCTTACAGGAAACTGACCCTAAATATTTATTGGAAGGAGTAATGCTGAAGGTGAATCTCCAATACTTTGGCCACCTGATGCAGAGAGCCGACATGTTGGAAAAGCCCCTGATGCTGGTAAAGATTGAGGGCAGGAAGAGAAGGGTCGACAAAGGATGAGATAGTTGGATGGCATCACTGACTCAATGGACATGAATTTGAACAAACTCTGGGAGATAGTGAAGGACAGGGAAGGTGGGCATCTTACAATCCATGGAGTCGCAAAGAGTTAGACGTGGCACAGCGACTGAGCAACAATAACAACGAGGTGGACTTTTTTTTTTCTCTCTTTTCACATAAAGAACCTGGAGGCAGATGGTTGAGGGCCAAATAGGAGCCCTGTGATCATCAGGAAACCAGAAGTCGTCTTTCTGCTTCCACATGTTAGCTGGTGGACTTTCGTTCTCAGGGTCGTCATAATCCAAGATGGCAATTTGTCGCGCCTTTGGAGGAAGAGGAGAGAAAAGGTTAAAAAAAATTCCTCCTCTCAGATAAGGCATTAAGAGGCATTCCTGGAATTCCTATGTAATACTTTTGTTTAAATCTTATTGGCCAGAATTTAGTCAAAACATGATATCAGTGCACCAAAAGGAAGGCTGGTGAATGCTATGTTTTAGGCAAGCATATTTGGTCTCAAAAATAATTATTAATTGGCTTCTCTTCTTGAGGAATCAAGGGAGAAAAGATGGATAGATAGAGGGCAGCTCTCCAGTTCTTTCTCAGAGCTTCAGCTCACGTCACACGTGGGTACCACTTCCTGGAGGAGGGCCAGCCTGGCTGCCTCATTTAGTGTTGCACAGGATGGTGTCACCCAGTCTCTCAAGAAGCAAATGATGGGGACAGACAGCAGTACCCCATGGTACTTAGGATGCCCAAGGACACGTTATGGGGGATAAAGGACTTGGACCCCCTGGGTCTTCTGAATCCTTTCTTACGTCCTAATTCCATCCTAGAATTCTTGTTTTTCAAGCTAACATACTAGTGACATCTGGCAACGCTGAGGATTCAAGGGATGTTATAATTTGGGAACCCTTGGACCAAAATTGGAACATGGTTGCCAGCTTTCTTAGCCTTGAGGTGCTAAGAGAGAATTATTTTAGCACAGTGATGGGAAGTCCATGAATTTCAGTCTTTGTGTTAAGATCAGAATTTAGTTTTTCAGCTTGTTCTTTAGAAACATAGGGAGAATTACACAACCCTGCCATCACCAATACCTTTCTCAATTATGGACAGGTGAGATAGATAAAGTGTGATGATGAAAGTGTTGTCCCTTCAGCCATGTTCGATTCTTTGTGACCCCATGGACTCTAGCCCACCAGACTCCTCTGTCCATGGGATTCTCCAGGCAAAAATACCGGAGTGGGTAGCCATTCCCTTCTATGAGAGAATCTTCCCAAGCCAGGGAACAAACCCAGGTCTCCTACAGGTGGATTCCTTACTGTCTGAGCCACCAAGGAAACCCCCTGAGATAGATAAGAAATCAGCAAAGATAGAGATTTGAATAGCAATTAACAGCCTTGACATAGGAAACTAAGAATTCTACAAGAAGTAGGAGTATTTATTGTTCTGAATAATCCCTGGAGCATTTTCAAAAATTGATGGCACTCTGGGCTATAAAGTTCAGAAAATGAGAGACAGGCAGACCGTGATTCTTTCACCACCATACAATAAAACTAGCAGACAGTGTGAAAAGAACTCTTAAGTATTTAGAAAATTGAAAAAAAAAAGAAAGAAACTTCTAAGTAATGGGTCAAAGAAAAACTTCACATTGGCAACTAAAAATAAGTAGAAATTAATGATAATGAGAACACTAAATATAAAAATTGGTGGTGGTGGTTCATTCTCTCAGTCATGTCTGATACTTTGCAATCCCGTGGACAGCAGCATGTCAGGCTTCCCTGTCCTTCACCATCTCCTGGAGTTTGCTCAGACTCATATCCATTGAGTTGGTGATGCCATCCAACCATCTCATTGTCTGCTGCCCTCTTCTCCTTTAGCCTTCAATCTTTCCCAGCATCAGGGTCTTTTCCATTGAGTCAGCTGTTTGCATCAGGTGGCCAAAGTATTGGAGCTTCAAAATTGGTAGAGTACAGCAAAAAATGCTTTCAGGAATTTATACCTTTGAATGATTACATGTCAAAAGAAGAAAGATTGAACATCAACTAACTTAAGAAGTAAGCAAAAGGATAACAGAAGAAGCCCCCAAAAATGTAGAAAGATTTTGATTAAAAAGAGCAGAAATCAATGACATGATAGAAAAAAAACAATAATTTGTCTGCAGAAAGAAGCATTTGATAAAATTTAACAGCATTTACAATGATTGCTCAGCGTGAGGAGAACAGCTTTAAATGGCATTTGTTATAAAAGATTGGTAAATTCAACTACATCAAAATACGAAAACCCATTCATCAGAAGACTTTCAGAACTATCATAAGAGCAGGTTAAAAACTGGAGTGTAATTTGAAAATTATTTAATTGGAAAAGAGCTAGAATTTTTAAAAGAATAAAGAAAAACAAATGAGAAAAATAGAAACAAGAGAAAAATGGGTAAGAGATACACAGAGGCGATTCATGGAGGAGGAAACATATGGTCAGAAAACAAGGAAGGATGTTTGGTATTACTAGTGCTAAGGAAGTGCAGATAAGAGAACATTTGACATCCATTGATTGGGGAAATTAACAGTAGCCAAGTGTTGGGGAGGATATGGGACAGTGGATCTCTTACTCATTGTGAGAGCTGAAATTAGCACATTAACTTTGAAAATAACTTGATTATTGTGTAAAGTGAAATCTGTATATATCTGTGACTGCAACTATACTTCTGGTGATTTAGGCAAGGTAAATTTCACCACCGGTATAGGAGATCTGGATTCGATCCTTGGGTTGGGAAGATCCCTTGGAGGATGGCATGGCAACCCACTCCAGTATTCTTGCCTGGAGAATCCCCGTGGACAGAGCAGTCCATGTGTCACAAAGAGTCAGACTTGACTGAACGATTAAGAACATCTTAGCACAGCCCACCAGAAGACAGCACAAGTTAAAAGCAATGCTGTTCACTATAGCAAAAATGGAAAATTTTCTACATGCCCATCATAACAAGAACAGATAAACGATGGAATCTTCATATTGAAGTGAAAAAGACTGAAGAATATAGCTTTATGCAACACAGATTCGTCTTACAAACATAAGAGGAAAAATTTACAGAAGACAATAGTACCTTACCCACCCTTTTTTAGATCAAAAGAAAATAAAGCCAAGTAATACACACTTAGGCATATGTGCCTGCATGTTCAGCCACTCAGTCACGCCCAGCTCTTTGCGACCCCATGGACTGTAGCCCACCAGGCTCTTCTGTCCATGGGATTTTCCAGGCAAGAACACTGGAGCGGGTTGCCATTTCTCCTCCAGGGAATCTGCCCTGACCCAGGGATCGGACCCTTATGCATTCATGTATGGAGTTAAGCAAGAGACTCAGAATCGAATTGTTTAGGGTGTCGTGGTTACCTCTGAGTGAGAAGCAGGAGGATGGGACAGAAGGAATCAGATGTGTGCAGAAACGGTCAATAAAAGCTGACCATTGGGATGGATGGTAGGTTCACAGGTGCTTATTGTATCAAAATATGAAAGAAGAGGACGAAGCATGGACCCATAATGATCCTGCATTGTGAGCTGAGTGCTCTGCTTCATCCAACCCAAGGCCCTGATGTGTTTAGGAACAAAAGCAAGGCTTAATGAATCCTTCAGGTTACTTTCATTCCTTAATCAGTTTGCTGTACAGCAAAGTTAGACCATTTCCAATGTTTATTTCTTTTCCATTATTAGGGTTTTTTTTCCCTACTGGAATTATCTTCAGAGATATCAATAACTTATGACAAATATTTGATTCACTGATCAGTATTTGATCGTATCAAGCTTCCCAGTTTTAGCTTCTGTTTCCTGGCTTTCTTCTTTCCTTCCCTGCCATCAACCCTCCTTCCTTCCTTTTTTTCTCTTAACTTTTTAATCATAAAAAGTTCAGCATACAAAATTAGACAGGGAGCTGTAGAGAATCCCATCCATGTACCCATCTCAACGTCAACGCTTATAAATTCACATTCCATCTACATATTCAGTAACTTTCTCCTCCTCCCCAAGGCTATTGAAGAAAATTCCAGACATCATGTCATTTCATCTGTAAATATTTCATTAAGTATCCTTAAAAGATCTGACTCTCTTTTAAAGCCATAAATTACTATTATCATATCAAAGTAAGCTATTTCTTAATATTATAAAATATCCAGTGTTTGCGTTTCTCCTATAATCATTTTCCATCTCTCTCTCTTACAGTCTGTTTTAACTGGGCTCTAATTAAAACCCATTCATTTTGATTAGTTTATAAGCCTTTCAACCCTTCTTTAAACTGTACTTTTCTCCTATATCACTTTCTCCCTTTTTTCTTGCAATTCTATTGTTGTTTATCTTGTAACAGCTATAATATAAGCAACTAGATTGTCGTCTAGCATTTCCTACTGTCTGGGTGCTAACTGTATTCTCGTGATGTAATGTAACATATTTCTCTGTGTTTCTTATAAATTAGCAGTGAGATTCAGACCACTTGGCCACGTAGACTAGGGAGGGGTTGGTAACATGGGTCTCGTCCCGCCCAGGCCTGTTCCTGTATAGGTTTCACTGGAACAGAGCCATGTTCATCATCTGGGTATTGTTCAAGGTACCACACTGCTCCAGGGGTAGAGCTGAATATTCGCTACTGGCAGACTTCAGTAGTTGCAACAAGGACTTCAGCGCCCTCAAAGCCTAAACCATTTCCTATCCGGCCCTTAATAGGAAAAGTCTGCTGACCCCTGCACGAGAGGCTTCCTCACATACAGGGTGGGTGGAGTTTTAGGTGTGTTCTTTCATCAGGAAATAATTGTGTTTGCTTCTCTCTCTCTGTGCTGTTTGTTACCGTTCAGTTCAGTTGCTCGGATGTATCCGAGTCTTTGTGACCCCATGGACTGCAGCACGCCAGGCTTCCCTGTCCGTGACCAACTCCCGGAGCTTACTCAGATTCATGCCCATCGAGTCACTGATGAACATTAATTCATTGACTGACCCATGAATTCAGTGAAGTTGCCAAACGTTGATGCTTTAATTCTGACATTCCCTCTTTGCGTACTAACTGGAGTAGTCCTCCAATACGAAATTTCTCTGGATTTCTCTTTTTATCCATTACTTCCACAGTGGCCAGTTTTCCCTAGGCAAATTTTGAGATTCTAAATTTTGCTCTGATGATGCCGTAAAATGACTGCTTTTTCAACTATGTCCCTCTTTGGAAAGCTCAGGAGAGAAGGCAGTTTCCTTCTGCTTTTATTTCTCAAATGCGCTAAAATTGGGAATGTTCACAGGTGGCAGTGGAGACCAGGGCTGTCATAGCCTGGATGGAAAAAATCCCCTTCGTGCTGGGTGGCAACCTGCAGGGGGGTGAGCTGGTGGTGGCCTACCCCTACGACATGGTGAGGTCCCTGTGGAAGACCCAGGAGCATACCCCCACGCCCGACGACCACGTCTTCCGTTGGCTGGCCTACTCCTATGCCTCCACTCACCGCCTCATGACGGACGCCAGGAGGAGGGTGTGCCACACGGAAGACTTTCAGAAGGAGGATGGGACCGTCAATGGGGCTTCCTGGCACACTGTGGCTGGAAGTAAGTCTCTGATGGTCCTACTGTCATCGTGGGGCCCAATGACAGTGGACTGCTGGCGGGAGGTGGTGGGGAGGTGACCCTGTGGTCCAGCTCTCCATCTATCGTGTTCTCAGAGGAATAACTACCGTAATTAACCATGTATAACGTGCAAGCTCTCTGCCTAGACTCTTCTTCCACCTTCACAATACTCTTCAGTCGGATGTGGCTTACTCCCCTTGCAAAAGAGGTAACCGGGGCTATGAGATGGGAAAGGGATCTATCCAAGCTCCCAAGGAGCAGAACTGGGATCTGTCTGACCCTGTTGTCTACTCTTAGCCGCCGAGCTGTTTGGATGTTACAGGGTCAGAGTTGGTAAGCGTAGTCTTAGGGGAATTATTGGTCAGAAAAGCAAACCCAGCGAAGGGTCAGAGAGCACACTGGTGCTTGGCAGCCAGTACCTGGAGCCATCCCCACAGTGGGAGACACACCATGCTGCCAGCCCTTGGAAGGGGGGCAGAGGGGGGGAGCAGTGAGCCCATGCTCAGGACTTTTTCAAATTGCTTGTTCACTGGAGGCCCCGCCGTCCCACCAGGGCATCTGGTCAAAGTCCCATTGTTGCACTTTGGGGAATGTGATGTCCTGTCCCCAGCATCCACTGGAGACAGGAAGCCCAGCAGAGACTTCAGGGATTCTTTCGCAGGAGCCAGAGGAGCCCGTGGTCCAAGTTTTAGGATCAGCCCTTTGTTTCCTGGGTCAGGGCTGCTCCTGGCCTAGAGTTCTCTAGTGAGGAGACTTGAAGACATCACATTCCCTAAGGTGTCTCTGCACTGGGATGGCAAGACCCCAAATGTAATGCTCATCGCTTATTTTCTTGACTTTGTGAAAGTTGCTCAAACTACTCCGTGTCAGATGGACCTAGTTCATCACGTAAATGCTATGTGACTCTGGACGAGTTACTCTACCTCTCTGGACCGCCGTATTTTCCATTTGTAAAATGGGCTTGATGTTAATGGTGATGATAAGGACGGTACTGATGGTCACCCTGGGACTGTCGTGAGGATGACAGAGATGGTGGATGTGTGTTCTGTGTCTTGCTTGTCAGCAGCACTGTGTTATAAATTCCCACTCCTCCTCTCCCCCCTCTTCTAGGAAAGTGCTCACCATGAAGCCTCTTTTATGAGCATAAACTTGTTCTCTGTTTTTCTCTACTGATTCACTTTAATATTATTTTTCCTTTGCTAGAGATTCAGCCTTCACAAACTTTTCAGGTATGTTTCCACTCTGGGGGAAAATGTTTTTTTAAAGTAGGCATATTTGTTCCCTTGGCCATTTAAAAAAAAATAAAACATGCAGAAAGCTTGCCATTTTTTTCTTGGTTACAAACCAAGCAGAGTTGTTTTATTTTTTTCTCCATCATGGTTTTGCTCTGTTCAAAGTTAAAAAAAAAAAACAAAAAACCAAAACCCTAACTATCGACTATCAATACCCCTAGCCCTGTCTATCAAGAAAAATATCCTAATAGCGAAAAGCATGCTTGCTCGTTCAGTTCTAGTCCTAAAAACCTACAAGAATCTTTATGAGAAGCATCTGCTTAGTTTCTGTGGCCACTGTGACTAAATTAGGTTCGGACACTGCGGAATTTGTCAGCAGCAGGTCAATAGCACCGTTCTGAGAAGTCGGTTGCTATCTAATCACAGTGGCAGCATTTGATTTGTTTCTATCCATTATATTTTCCATTATGCTGGGGACTTTTGTGGCAGAGCCATGTGGTGGCTCGAGCCTTTTTAATCATTCTTCCTGCAGGCGGTGTGATGAAGCCTGCAGATTCATTTCTTTGTAGACTAATGAGATGCGATTTCTAATTTCCTTTCTTCTCCCCCGCCCCTCCACTTCTTCTTTGTGTTCGGGTCCTGCTGGCTCATTAGCCGTGACCGACAGGTCTTAGCTAGTGGGAGTGGGCCGCTGGGAGCAGGGTCCGGTCCCGCTCAAAAGGCACATCGTATGCCGTGTGTGTGTTTCAGCTCCAAAGAGATCTGAGCCCTTCTTTGTGTCAGCTGCCGGCCGGTGTCCTCTCCCCGACGAGGAAGGCAGGTGTTGTGACAGCTCTGGGCACATGGCGCTCTAAGGAATGTGCTTCTCTGTGTTCCCGTATTGAAGCCGTGACAAGAGCAGGATGCCAGGCCCAGGGAGAACACAGAGGAGGTCTCGCCATCCCCAGCCAGGACCTGAGGATTGGGAAGCGCTATCTGGGTCGCCCTACACCTTCTGCCCACACATTTCATTTTCAAAGCCATTTCTTACCCGGGATTCCCCGCTGCACCGCATTCACTAAAGGACTGGACTTCGGTGTTAACCATAGCTTGGCTCAGGCTTTTCCACCATTCTGGTTTCTCATCATTTTGCCAATTCTTCGAGCACCTCTGGTGCTGTTGAAGATATAGACTTATTGCAAGGGGGCATCCCAGGTGGTACAAGTGGTAAAGAGCCCGCCTGCCGTTGGAGGAGACATCAGAGACATGGGTTCAGTCCCTGGGTTGAGAAGATCCCCTGGAGGAGGGCATGGCAAGTATCCAGTATTCTTGCCTGGAGAATCCCCATGGACAAAGGAGCCTGCAGGCGGGCTATGGTTCATAGGGTTGCAAAGAATTGGACACAAGTAAAGTGACTTAGGGTGAAGAGGAACTAAAAAGCCTCTTGATGAAAGTGAAAGAAGAGAGTGGAAAAGTTGGCTTAAAGCTCAACATTCAGCAAACGAAGATAATGGCATCTGGCCCCATCACTTCATAGGAAATAGATGGGCAAACAGTGGAAACAGTGTCAGACTTTATTTTTTTGGGCTCTAAAATCACTGCAGATGGTGACTGCAGCCATGAAATTAAAAGATGCTTACTCCTTGGAAGAAAAGTTATGACCAACCTAGACAGCATATTGAAAAGCAGAGATATTACTTTGCCAACAAAGGTCCATCTAGTCAAGGCTATGGTTTTTCCAGTGGTCATGTATGGATGTGAGAGTTGGACTGTGAAGAAAGCTGAGTGCCAAAGAATTGATACTTTTGAACTGTGGTATTGGAGAATACTCTTGAGAGTCCCTTGGACTGCAAGGAGATCCAACCAGTCCATTCTGAAGGAGATCAACCCTGGGATTTTTTTGGAAGGAATGATGCTAAAGCTGAAACTCCAGTACTTTGGCCACCTTATGCGAAGAGTTGACTCATTGGAAAAGACTCTGATGCTGGGAGGGTTTGGAGGCAGGAGGAGAAGGGGACGACCGAGGATGAGATGGCTGGATGGCATCACTGACTCGATGGACGTGAGTCTGAGTGAACTCCGGGAGATGGTGGTGGACATGGAGGCCTGGCGTGCTGCGATTCGTGGGGTTGCAAAGAGTCGGACATGACTGAGCGACTGAACTGAACTGAACTGAAAGTGACTTAACATGCATGCACGCATGTGCACACTTACTGCAAAATGGCAGGCCCCCCTCAGAGTTTTAAATAGCACATTTATTTATTTTAGAACTAACAAGGTCTGAAGGCTGGGCTAATGAGAAGTGTGTGTGTGTGTGCTTGGAGCAGTCCTGCGATCCAGGAGGGCCTGCCTGTCATGCTGCTCTGTGGGCATGGTTCACAGGCCTCCCTGTACTGTCTGTGATTCCACACCTCAGGTTCCACTGAATGAGCTGGCCTGGCATTTTGACCAACCTCTTTCAGCCAGACCAGGCCCTGCGAGGATTTTCCATGAACTTGACATTGTTCCAGCCTGCTTATCCCCCTGCTGTCACTTTCCATATTTTATCACAAATGTGATCAAAGGTCCATGGCTGCTGACACGTGAATGGTTCAAAGCTGGAATCTGGTAGAGAGAGAGAGGCCGTATGTTTTGCACCATTTTGTTTGTGTCTTGACTCATTAGGCAGCGGGTTGATACAGAATTGCTCTTAACACCCAAAGCCATGATTTTTAAAATAGACTTTGTGCTTTAGGATGCTCCACTGAGCATTTGGAGGAGGGAGGGAAGATGGGACAGGTGAGGCTGGCGGAAGCACAGGAGGACCTTTTACCCCCAGTCAACAGAGGAACCAGCCCCACCGGCTCCTGCTCTCTGTGGCCCTGACTCTCAGAACCCAGGGAAGGCTTGGTGGAGGCACCTTCTGTGGGGGGAATCCGCCTGGCTGCCACTTGGGACACAGTAGCACTGTCTTCTTGCTAATCACCCTGCTGCCCCAAACTGAAAATGTTGGGTAGACATGCCCTGAACTTCATGCCATCTGACATTCATTTGTTCATTTTGCAAATGCTGGGTACTTTAATGGGATGGGGCCCCCAAAAGATATGTTTACTTCTAATCTCTGGAACTTGTGTGTGTGACCTTATTTGAAAAATGGGTCTTTGTAGGTGTCATTAAGGATCTCAAGATGAGGTCATTGTGGGTTACCCAGATGGACCCTAAAATCAGTGACAGATGTCCTTGTAAGGGGTAGACAAGGAGAAGACACAGACACTGAGAAGGCCCCGTGAAGACAGAGCCAGAGCTGGGAGTGGTGTGGCCACGAGCCAAGGAACACCAAGGGCCGTCGGGAACTGAAAGAAACAAGGAAGAGCCTTTGGAGGGAGTGTGGCCTTTCCAACACCTTGATTCTGGGCTTCTGGCCTCCAGAACTATGAGAGGACAAGTTTCTGTTGCTCTAGACCACCCGGTTGGTGTGATCCTTAATAAAAAGCAGCCCTAAGCAATGAGCACAGGGAATAAGTCCTGTCTGTTGTAGGCACGTCAGGGTGCATGAGGCTGGCTGCTCTCCAGCCGGGCGGTGAGGGCATTTGTCCTACAGTCCCTGAGCAGTGATAAGCAAGTTCTAGGCAGGCGTTACACACACCTGGGTTCAAACCCCAACTCTGTCCAGAGGCGTGATTCTGGATACATTCCTTAATACATTCCTGGACTATTCTCTGCCTCAATTCTCTTATTTGGGAAACTGGGCTACAACTACCTACCTCTCGGCTGGTTTGTGATGAAGAAGAGTAAGTGAGCTTGGCTGCAGAGTGCTAAAGACAGGTTCTGGCTTATGTAGGAACTCAGTAAATGGTGAGATGGATAGCTGTGTTTATGAGTTAGAACAGACAACTACAGGTTTCATTTCATACAGAGCTGTCGGTGAGAGCAGCATGACAACTGAGCTACATTTAAACACTAAAAGTGCGCATTACTAACGAGACCTTAAAAAATAACAAAAGCCACAGAAACAAAAGAAAAAGGGACAACAAGAATCCAACAAAATAAAAAAGTGGGGCTTCTCTGACGGCTCAGTGGTAAAGAATCCGTCTGCCAATGTAGGAGACACAGTTTGACCCCTGATCCAGGAATATCCCACTTGCCACGGAGCAGCTAAGCCCGGGGGCCGCAGCTACAGAGCCTGTGCTCTGGAGCCCGGGAGCCACAATTCCTGAAGCCCTCGGGCCCTGGAGCCCGTGCTCGGCAACAAGAGAAGCCGCTGCAGTGAGAAGCCCGCACATCACACCCGGAGAGCTGCCCCTGCTCGCTGCCGCTAGGGAAAAGCCGCACGGCGACAAAGATCCAGCCCAGCCAAAAATCAATCAGAAAAATGATCACAACAAAGTTCAACGAGAGAAAGAAGTAATACCGCTATCCTGAAAACAGTGTTAAACTGATTCTAATAAAGTGAAAATGATTTTATCTAGAAGACACTTCTTTCAGTCCCCCTTTTCTCAGAGATGTTCTGCGTATGCCTGTCTTCCCCATAAACTGTTCCAGCTGCATCTTGTCTCTCTCTCAACACCCGCCCCGCCCCCTTTCTGTTCCCCAGCAGTTGCTCTAATTAATATTTTGTGTAGAGTAGATACTTGATGCCTCCTTGTTCAAATGAAGTCCTCGGAGTCGTGTGCTTGAACATTCTTGCTGTCTCTCGTGCCCCTCTGAGCACCGTGAAGCTAAAATGTTACTTGGTTGGCTTGGCAGGTCTCAACGATTTCAGCTACCTTCACACAAACTGCTTCGAGCTGTCCATCTATGTGGGCTGTGATAAATACCCACACGAGAGCGAGCTGCCCGAGGAGTGGGAGAACAACCGGGAATCCTTGATCGTGTTCATGGAGCAGGTATGACGTGGGCACTCGGCGGGGATGGGGGCTCGCTAGGGAGCGAAGCCCTTGAGAGGGCCGAAAGCCTGAGATCAAAATTAGTACCATCCTCCTGGGCTGGTGGCCACAGTGTCGGAAGGAGCTGTTGTCTCTGAGCTCTTTGTCAGTGTCAGTCGCTCCCACTGGTTCTTGGTGAGTGAGACTCTAGATCGCTGCTCCATTGGGAGGGGTGATTTGTGTCCAGCCAGCATGCCCCGGCTTCCTGTATTCATCTGCTAGGTCTAACATAAGGAAACACACAGACTGGGAAACAGGAGAAGGCTGGAAGTCTAAAACGAGTGTGTCAGCAGGTCGGTTTCATTCCGAAGCCTCTCTTCTTGGCTTACAGATGGCCACCTTCTCTCTGTCCTCACGTGCTCTTTACTCTGTGTGCGCACACTCCTGGTGTCCCTGTGTGTCCAGGTTTCCTCCTCTTTTAAAGACATCAGTCAGACGATAAAGCCCACTCTTCTGGCGTCATCAGTTCTTTAAAGATGCTATCTCCAAAAGCAGTCACCTTCTAAGGTACTGGTGGGGTGGGGACTTTAACATACGGATTTGTGGGGGACACAGTTCAACCCATAACATCAGCTCAGAGGCTGAGGACTCACTGCTGCAGGTAGCCGGGTGCCACCTGGGAACAGTTGTGAATCATGCCAGCTAGGTTCTGCTCGTAGCCAGTGAGGAAGCCTTGCTGTGCATGCTAGGACCTTCCTGCACCTTTCTTTCCTTCTGTTCTCAACGACACACCTGTCTCATAGTATTGGGCAAACTGGCTTTCGTTTGGTACTAAAACTAGCCAAGTAACATCCATTCTCCACTAAGTAATAGACTCACAGAAACCAGAGAGATAAAAATGAATGTTGAACTTCAGATGATTCTACCACGACTCCCATTCATTAGGAAGTAAGATGCTGAAGCTGTATTGGGAGGTTGCCCTTCTTCCATGGGTGGCTGTAGATGAGTCAGAAGAAGCATCTTAGCCAAGGGCTTGGGCTGCCAGCTTCCTGATACCTGTGCCTCCACATGGGTGGCAGAGGTTGGCACCAGGTTATAGCCATAGCATCCCCGTCTGATCCATGAGGGTTCTGGGAGGGTCGGTGCAGCCCATGGTGCACTTTCCTGATAGAGAAGGCTGTGAACCTGTTCTCCCTTCTTAGGACGCCATGAGCTCACTTTCTATACCCACTCTGGAATTCTGTGGGGGAAGGCTCTTTTTCATTTTATATACACAGGGAAAGAAGACCCTAGTCATTCTAACATGATGATCCCAGTTTAGCCAAAGAGCCTCCTATGAATAAAATGCCCAGGCATAGCAGTACGTGTAAAGAGTGTCACTGGAAGTGATGGTATGTCACTCTGGATCTTCAGATGGGGAAACCCAATCAGTGTGCGTCACGTGACTCAGCTCATCAATGGGAGGGCCCTGGGGACTGAACTGGACTTTACAAGAGCCTCTTTGAGTCTTTCCTCTCCTGTTTGATTCTTAGAGTCTATTTCTTAAGTCTGTAGAGTCCAGGAAAGTCAAAATAAATGTGCCTGTAAAAATTAAATTCCATTCTTATGGGATGTGTTTTTTATGAACCATCTCAGATCCTAATATTTTCTCAACCTCTGGAACATTTTTAACTCCAGCGGGAGACTTTCTAGTAGATGGACCTGAAAGGAATACAGAAATTTACACACCAAATCCACACAGAGTTGGGGAGCTTTCAAGCCAGATGTGGCTCTGAGGGGGAGTTCTGGGTAGCCCTGGGCTGACAGTAGGTTTATAGGTCCGTTCACTGTTCCGGATGGTCTCTGAGCCCCTCTGTTTCCCTTCATGTTCTCCGAGTAGGTCCATCGGGGCATTAAAGGCCTGGTGAGGGATTTGCACGGAAAAGGAATTCCAAATGCTGTAATCTCCGTGGAAGGCGTTAACCATGACATCCGAACAGGTAACTGCGAATGTCTGTGAACCGTTTCTCAGGAGGAAATACCCATATTCTTGAAGCATTTGACTTGAGTTAGAACCACAAGGTGAGGTCCAGAAACTTCCTCCTCTGCTCTATCTTACCTTCTCTTTCCTCCAGCTTTCCATGGGAGACCCTGGAAGCCAGGTGTTCAGCCTATGCTTTCTGCCTTCTCTCTGTCCCTTATTCAGGTGGAAGCCAGATGCTCCGAGAGGCTGGAGGACCCACTGAAGTTTCAGGAGGCGGGTGGGGCTTGGGTTGAGGTGTGTGAGCAGCTGCGTGCCGTGTCCCTGCTGGTTCCAGAGTTCCCGAGCTGGCGGGAGGGCAACCTGCAGACACTGGGCACCTACCCACCAGCTGCCTTCTTGTCTGCTGATCAGAGAGTGAGGTGAAAACACGCCCAGGCTTTCCCTTGCGCCCAAGGACTCCTGTCACCTGGGATGGCACTTGGTGTGTTCAGGGGGAAATGTGAAACAGAGACCTTGACTTTTGATGGATGACATTGGCGCCACGAGACAGTGACAAATGTGCGTGGCAGAGAATTGCTTGGATGCCTAAGTTAGACTGTCAGCAGGAGTTCTGCTGGAGATGGCGTGCCCAAAGGCATGATCAAACCGACACTCAGAGGTTTTTGTAGGGGGTGGGGGCGACTTTAGAGGGCGCTGAGTCTGCAAGGCAGACGCTTTGCTGTCCGCGGCAGTGAGCCGGGCGCTGGGTTCTGCATCTGCTTCTCGTGGTTGCCATGACAAACGGTGAGGCTTAAAGAAACAGAAATGTATTCTCTCTCTGTTACGGAGGCCAGGAGTCTGCAGTGCTGGTGTCGGCGGGGCTGTGCTTCCCTGGAGCCTCGGAGCGTCCCCCTCAGCTCTTCCAGCTCCTGGTGGCTTTGGGTAATCCTGCGCTTCCTTGGCCGCGTCACTCCAGTCTGCCTCCGTTTCCTCCTGGCTCCTCCTCTTCTGTCTCTTCTGAGGACAGATCATGGGATTTAGGACCCACTCGTGTAATCCAGGTTGATCTCATCTCAAGAGCCTGAATTACATCTGCAAAAACCGCTTTTCCAAATAAGATCAATTCGCAGGTCCTGGGTAGTAGGATGTGGGCCATTGGGAGGGTAGGGGATGGGGCAGCATCACCGGACCCTGGGCAGGTCGTGCCCAGGTGTAGGGAACGGATGCACCATCAGCAAGAGGAAGGAAATCATGATTGTCATTTAAAGAAAAAAAAGACTTTTTCAGTCGCAAACGCCCTTGAACTGGAGAAGTGAGACTTGACACCGACTGGGCCTGGCCTGTGCCTGGGGTCTGGGAGCTTGCCCTGGGCCCAGGCAGCCGGCCGCCCTGTGCATGACGTGGCATTTCCCAGATGCACAGCGAGAGGCTGAACTGGGACTGAGCCGGGGGTTGAAACTCTCCATGGTGGGCCCTTCCCTTGTCCACGCTGCTCCTCCCGAAGGAGAGAAGGGACGTTTGCCCCACTAGCTGGTCACATGCATGGAGACACTGTCCTCCCCGAAATGATCCCATTTGACCTGCGAGGAAGCAGAGGAAAGGATGGGATTCAGTACATGTAAAGAGTGTCACCCTGGCCCAGGTGTTCTTCGATGCCAGGCTGCCCGCTCACGTGCCTGACAGAGAAGGACAATTATGGTGTCAACGGGTGACATGCATCTGAAATGCCATGAAGCAGTGGTCTATGGTGTGATGCCCTGAATCACCTTCTCTCAAGGTAGTTAACCTGTTTCTTCACTCAGCCATTATTTCCTGAGCATCACACCACTTGTCCCCCAGGATCTTATAGCTACTGACCACGAGGCCGCACACTGGGCTGCATGGCATTTGGTACGTAGGAGCCCCACTGAACTGAACTGGACTGAACTGAGCCCCACATGGACACGCACACACTGGTCCACTCATTCAGTCACTTATGCGTTCATTCATTCAACAGATGCAGATTGTAAACTTGTCATGGGCCAGACATGCAAGGGACGGGTGTTCCTTATGGATCAAATGGGCTGTGTGATCTGGTTCTGCCCAGGACTTGTGTTTTAAACATTATTAATGAGCTCCTATAAAAAAGTGATTCATTAAAGAGCCTGAAACATTCCCTTGGACCATTACCGCCTTGTAAGCAATGTGAGACAAGGAGAGTTTTAAACAGAGTGGGAGATAAAATGTCCGCGGGGCCCCCCCAAGATAGCAGAGAGAACTCTGCCTGATGAGCTCAGAATTTCAAGCCCGTGTCAACAAGGAGAGTTTCGATGAGCTAATAGGAAACTCAGCTCGCCCTCCCTTTATTCCCCCAAAATAATCTCCCAGCACCTTCTCATTACAGAGGAATCCCGTGTGTCACGGACGGTTCTTCATTGTGTTGGTTTCAGGGTCCTCCTGTGCGTCACATAAGCTCTGAATCTGCCTTGATTTCTGCCTGAGGTTTATGTGATCTGACGGGTTTTATTCCAGGAGGGATTTTGCATAAAATAAGCAGGCGTATGAAATGGAATTCCACAGGGAGTGAGGTTGGTAAGAATGCTTTCTAAATGCATGCAAATGTGCTGGCCCAACATCTGGCTCAGAATGCCACGTGACTTGTCTTTTGTTCGGGAAACACTAACCCAGGCTGCTAATGAATGGCCCTCCGTTAGGACCTGGCTTGTCCCTTCCATCCACCCATGCCGGGCAGTGCCAGCTGGGTGCCAACCTCCCCATGCAGCCCCACAGAATGCAGCCCCCAAGCACACACCTGGCAGCGCACCACGATAAGAAGGCTGGCACACCAAAGACAGGTGGATCGAGGAGGGTGTGAGTAGGGAGCCTTCTGCTGTTGCTGGGAGAAAAAGAATTCCAAAGCCATCTTATAAATCTGAATTAGCAGTGCTGACAAGCATGTATTATTTATGGATTGCTTTCACTCCTCTGGCTCCCTGAGCACCTCCCTTGGTGAGAACCTGGGCTGCCCCTTCCCTGGGGGGTTTCAAACTGACCTCCCGTGTGTCCTCAAGGTGGACACTCCCACTGAGAGGTCTCACCTCCAGGGGCCTCCATCAGGGTAGGCAGCTGTTGGCAGGAGGCTGGTTCCTGACCTTAACTAATCCACGCCTGCATTTGTGGGGAGAAAGTACCCGCAGTAGTTGAGACGTACGGTGTTCAACTTCTTGCAGGAATAGGACATTTGGGTTCATGTTTGCACGACTGTTTGTCTTATCCTGCTCAATCCAGCTGGCATGCTTGGAGGACACACTATTGAAACCCAGGGTTAAGTGGGAAAGAGGAAGCACAGGTCGTATGGAGCCCAGGGGCCAGCACAGGGCCAGGACGGGACAGGGAAGCTTCTCACACTCAGGTCATGAGGTCTGGAGGAGCAGAGGCTCCCCCGGCAGGTGTGTCTGGGAGCTGAGAGCTTGGAGGAATGTCTCAGGGGATGCCGGCCCTGCCCAGGAGGTCGGGGCCATCTGATTAACTGGACAAAGATGGCCAGACACGGCTCTTGGTCTCTGAAAAACCATGAATTGGCATTTTATGTAGTTGAGAACCTGGAGAAAGATGCAGGTGCTGAGAAAGACAGGGAGCTGCCCGCCTGTGCTATATGCCCAGGGCTCTCACGTTGAGGCCCGTTTACCAGGCAGCGGACTCTGTGAGTGTGTGGAGAACAACTGCCCGCTTATTTCATTTTTCACAACATCCTGTGCTTTCGTGAGCTCGCTGCACGCATTGCATGGGACGCCTCGGATAAACAGATTTGTGATGTCCGTTAAACGTGGTGCTTTAGAGCGTTATGTGTGTGTAAGATGCATATTCACTCACACAGAGAGTTCTCGTCCATCCATTAGAGGACTTCTGGACTTGTTCAGATGAGTAAACCGTGCCCAGGCCTACATAGCACTTGATCAAACCCAGCCTTTTCTCTTTAGACCGGACAGGACAGATTGTCCTGAGAGAGAGAACAAGCGTGGCCCTGAGGCCAGCAGATCACTAGCTACGTGACCTTGTGTAGATGTGACACTTCCCTGAGTGTCCAGTTACTCCTGTAGAAATGGAGGTTGTCACACAGCTTACCACGGAGCTTGACTGGGTCGGTCTGGTGGATTGGCACCTGTCTCATCCTTCTGTGCGCTGCGTCAGAGTTGACATTTCCTTTCTGGTCTGTCGGACATGACTGAAGTGACTCAGCAGCAGTAGCAGTCAAGGCCATGGCTTTTCCAGTAGTCATTATGGATGAGGGTTGGACCATAAAGAAAGCTGAGCACCAAAGAATTGATGCTTTCGAACTGTGGTGTTGGAGAAGACTCTTGAGAGTCCCTTGGACTGCAGGGAGATCCAACTGGTCAATCCTTAGGGAAATCAGCCCTGAGTATTCACTGGAAGGACTGGAGCTGAAGCTCCAATACTTTGGCCACCCCATGTGAAGAACTGACTCACTGGAAAATACCCTGATGCTGGGAAAGATTGAAGGCAGGAGGAGAAGGGGATGACAGAGGATGAGATGGTTGGTTGGATGGCATCACCAACTCGATGGACATGAGTTTGAGCAGGCTTTGGGAGTTGGTGATGGACAGGGAACCCTGGTGTGCTGCAGTCAATGGGGTTGCAAAGAGTTGGACACAACTGAGCAACTGAACTGAACTGAACTTTCTATTGCAAAGCCTCCTTAATGTCAGGGGTCCTAGTGATCTCAGCAGGTGTGGGTCCCCTGGGGAGGAGTGGCCTTGGCCTCAGACCCTGCTTTATTCAACAAGAATCTAGCCTTGAGCTGAGGATGGACATGGGTCCAGTTAGATCCCTGTTGGATGCCTGATCAATGGTGTCACTGAGTGGGGCTGGGGAGGAGGCAGGGGACACTGCCTGCAACGTGTACCTACCCCTGAAGCTCCACTTCTTCGTGGAAGACCATGGAATGAGGTGCAGACATCTGGGACCTCCTTCCAAGTCACTTGGCCCAAGTCCTCTGTAGCCTTTTCCTTCTCTTTTTCAGAAGTGGAGAGTCTCACCCTCATACTACTCTTCTACATTTATAGCTGTGCTAAGGGAAGCCAGGAAACCAGGCACAGATGGCTTTTCAAGGTGGCATTCTGTGGCAAGGGCATACGGTTTAGAAGTTCAAGTTCATAATGAATGGTGTGTATTGTCAGAAAGGAATGTTAGCGATCATGTCTCCATCTCTGCTCATGCGTATTAACACTGCAGGGAGCTTACACCCCAGTCCCCTTCCTGTTAAAACCATTAAGGTAATGTCCCAAAAGGAAAACATCTCGGCGTCCAAAACGTACTAAGAATTTGCATCTGCCAGGGCTCGAATTCCACACTGCCTGCCTCCAAGTCTCTCCCTGGCCAGGAGACTGGTCTTGGAATAACAGGGTTGGTTGGTATCTGTGTTAGAAAGGGACTGCTCTCAAGTCTCCTGTTTTCTTTTCACAGCCAGTGATGGGGATTACTGGCGCCTCCTCAACCCTGGAGAGTATGTGGTCACAGCCAAAGCAGAAGGTTTCACCTCATCCACTAAGAACTGCATGGTCGGCTATGACATGGGGGCCACGCAGTGTGACTTCACGCTCAGCAAAACCAACCTGGCTAGGATCAGAGAGATCATGGAGAAGTTCGGAAAGCAGCCCGTCAGCTTACCAGCCAGGCGGTTGAAGCTGCGGGGGCGGAAGAGACGACAGCGCGGGTGACCTCCCACCTCTTGAGTCATGCTCTGGACCCCTGCAAATTAAACCGCCTTGGTTGTAGCTCCATAGAGGACTCACTCCTTGTTGTTTTCTCTGTAATTCATGAAGGCCTGAGAGTATGTGTGCACTGCAAGGCTGGCCCCCAGCAGGGGACTTAGGATAGTTTCTTTGTTCCCATTTATCCAGATAACTTGGGCAAAGCAGCAGAGGAATGCTGGTAGAGGTGAAATAATTCAACAAGCCAACCTGGGACTCTGAGAGAGAGAGAGGGCGGAGCTTTCCTGTTGAGGGTCTCCGGGCTGTACAGGAAGGGAAACCAGTGCTTCTCCTGTTTGCGTGACAGTGAGAATTCTGGTGCATTTGCGATTTGCACAGTGAAAGTGGCAGCATTCCCAGGGCTCTGCTGTCCCAAATGTTACCAGCTGAGATGCTCACAAGCATTCTAAGAACCCACCCTCTCTGGCCCCAGGGCATTCCGAGCTGCTGCAGATGAAGCCTGCACTCTGTTGACAATAGAGACGTTAGCAAGTGAGCATCAGTCTGCCTCTTGATTTAGCTTAGTTCCCCTTTCAACAAAGGATTATGCTCATAAAAGGAGAGAAAGGCTGAAATCCAAGAGTGAATGTGGGCAGCAGGAGTGCATTGGGTCGAGTGGTGTGCAGTGGGGCCCACAGAGAAGCCCCCAAACTTCCCGCTGCTACAGTCGGGGGCTCCCTAAACAGGGACAGAAGGAGGCGCTAGCCTCCCTAAGGAACCAGAGTAGTTAGCCTGGCTCTCTGACCTGCTGGGACTTGAAAAGAGCAAAAGAGGCTGACCGCCAGCCCTCCCTGTTCAATATAGTCCTCCTTTCCTGGAAACGAGCACTCCTAAGCTGGCCTGACATCACCCTGGCAGTTATTTTTGGTATGTGGGATGCTGGGCCATCCAGATTAGACTCCATTTGATGAAAAGCTCTTAGAATTATCAGGGAGCATTGGCGTGGGAGGGGTTGTTGAATCTCCATGCAAGAGCACAGTTCGTCTCGCTTTTTATTAATGTTGCTGCCTCACTGACCTGGGAAGAAGAGAAAAATAAAGCAAGTGGTGAGATCCTTCCAGTCGTGTGGTTTTCTCAGGTAGACTCGCAGCCACCCAGACGCCATGCCCCACTCCACTCTCTGCAGCTGGTCACCCTGGAGAAGGCGCCCGTTCTAGAGGGGCAGCTTGTACCCGGATCAAGGTCTGTAGAGGCGCAGCCAGCTCTGTGTCCCCTGCCTCCTGCCGCAGGGTGGGGATGGGGGTGCCTGTGCTGGGGTGAAGTCATCCTGACACTTGGGACCCACTAGTAACTCCTGGAGATGCCAGGGAATGCCTTCCCAGAAAAGAGTCTCATGGCATTTTCTGAGAATCTACACAAGAGATCGGCAGCCTTATAAAGGATTAGATCATAAATATTTTAGGTTTTGCAGGCCATAAAGTCTCTGTCACAAGTACTCAGCTCTGCTATTGTAGCACAAAAGCAGACATACACCATATATAAATCAAGCGGGCGTAGCCGTGTTCCAGTAAAACTTCATTAAAACATGTGGCAGAGACTTCCCTGGAGGTCCAGTAAGGTTAGGACGCTATGCTTTCACTGTGGTGGACCAGGTTCAATCCCTGGTGGGGGAACTAAGATCCTACAAGGAGGCCAAAACTAAACACATGTTGCAGCTGGGTTTGACCGCAGTCTGGGGCATAGTTAGCTGACCCCTGCTGTTCACTAGAACCTTCTGCAGTGATGGAGATGTCTGATTCTGTGGTACCTAACAGCAGCCAGTAGCCACACATGGCCTTTAAGCACTTGAAATGTGACTCGTACAACGTTGGGAAAGCATTTCTAGTTACATAATTTGAGTGAATTTAACTTTCTATAGTCACATAGCTATTCACCACGTAGCTCTCCATGAAGCCTGTTGTAGGGAAACCCTTGCAGCGTTAGTTGTGACAGGTGACACTAAAAACCCTTGAAACGATCAGCCAGCCCTGCAGTTCAGGAGGATTAGCATTCCAAGGGCATCGGCAGACGGCGGATCGGCAGATCCCTGCTACGTCCTGCTGGGAAGCCTGGTCCCTGCACTCGGCACTGAGATGACTCTTATTGCCAGCGTCTATCTCTCCAACCCGTGGGGCTGTGGTTCACCATCTGCCACGTTCAGCAATTCTCAGCCCCCTGCAAGCTTATCTTCAGACTTAGCCCAGCCACAGGTGTCGGGTTTGCAGGCTGGAGCTGTGGCTTCCAGGCCTGGCACCGCCCTTTGGTGTGTGATCTCGAGCGGGGCAGCTTCTCTGTTCTCTCCTCTGCTCCTGTGGAGTAAGCCCGTGGGCTTGTGGACTGTGAAGGCCTGTGGGGCTGTGATGTCCCCTGATCTCTGGGGGAGGTGATATTCCAGATCCTGACGCTCTGGTCGATTAGAGCTGCTCCTCTTCTTAGCCGCTTTGGTGGGCTCCCCGTTGGCTCTGTAATAATTCAGAAGCTTCTTGATGAGCCAAGCCCAGACCATATTCCTTCACCTAGTTCCTGGGGCTTCTCTCCAGCTGGACTTCTCTCCTGCTTTCCAGCCAGAATTACCCCTCCAGGATCTTGCTGAGAGGTGGCCTTGGGCCTCTGCATCCCTGTCTCTCCCCACAGCTGGAAACCCTCCTGCTCCTCTCAAACCTTTTTTCAAATGCCACCTCCTACAGGAAGCCTTCCTTACTCTCACAACATGGACACGTTGAGACAGATGGACTGGGCCCTCAGGGCCTCTGGCTGTCCACCCCTTTCCACTAGGAGTCGTCTCATGGCTGGTTCTCCTGGCCATTGTCCCAGAATCTCCCCAAGGGCAAGAATGATGTTGTCACCCTGGGTCTCTGCCCCACATGGCTGGCTCAGCTTCCTCCTCAGAGCACATGCTCAGTAAATACGTGTGGAACTGAACTAGTGCATGTGCTGCCTTTTGGTTGTATGTTTTCGGCCACACAGCAGCATGCAGGATCTTAGTTCCCCCTCAAGGGATCGAACCTGTGTTACCTGCCATGGAGGCACGGAGTCTTAACCACTGGACCACCAGGGAAGGCTGTGTGCTGCTTTGTAAGATTCCCTTAAAAGTTAAGAAGATGTGATTTCAGAAACTGAAGAGTTGTAACATGGATTTATTCAGTATGTTATTACCTCTTCAAAAGTCTTCACTTTTATAGGTAAGTGTAAGACTTGACTGAATAGAAACATGTTTGAAAGATTTGTAGAAGGGTTTTGCTTTCCATCTGGATATCTTTCTTTAGAGTAAAATCAACACAAAACATCTGCTTCTGGCAGAAAATCCTCTGTTTATCCTTACTCTCCCACTCAGGGCCCAGGTGGCTACTGCAGCCCTGCTCTTTTTAATGTCACCTGTGTTTTTGGTTAAAGGGAATTTAAGAAGCTGCTTAATCAGGATCCGTCAGGGATCGCATCTCAGTTTCAATGACTTTAACAGGAAACCCTGAGATTTATCTAGTCTTTGTGTAACAAAGATATTAAGAGCAAGTTTTTTTCAGTATTTTCTTACTGAAGTATAGTTGATTTACAATGCTATGTTAATTTCTGCTGTGCAGTGAAGTGATTCAGTTATATATATATATATATATATATATATATATTCTTTCTAATATTCTTTTCCATTGGGGTTTATCATAGGATAATGAATGTAATTCTCTGTGCTCTACAGTAGGATCTTGTGGCCTACCCGTTCTATGTATACAGGCTTACATCTGCTAATTCCAAATGAACAACTTTAAAACTACAACATTTTGTTAATGTCCAAGTCACAATGTAGCATAAAGGATGTTTTATTAATATTTACGTGCTATTTGGGTGGCTGGGCCAGAAAAGTAGCTCAGATTTTCAGGTTCAGAATTGGTCCTGGAGGTCACCACCCAGCCTGGAGACGCTCACATTCCCACCCCACTTCGTGTTGACATCCCCATGCCCAGTGGGGGAGTCACGGTGGCTGGGGTCGCTGCCACCCACAAAGCCGCACCTAGAAAGACTAAACAGAAAGCTGGCCAGAGACAAGCTCCCTGCAGCTAGATTCTGCAGCTGAGCTCTTGGTACTAGGAACAATCTCTCCTGAGGCTATGGGAGTTCTTCCTTCTGTCCGTCCATCCCCTGCCACACAGATACAGCTCCAAGTTCCTAGCCAAGATACAAGGTGTCCAGAAAAAATTAGAAAAAAAATCAGAGCTATGGAACCCTTGGGATAGAGTCTCCAGTACATATGGAGGAGAATGACAGGTCTTTAGAGCCAAGGGGCACCTCAAGATGAATGAGGTTTCCAGGGGTGGAAACCACGTGTCCCCTTGCAGGCCAATTCTGATGCATCAGTAAGTAGCTGCTTAGAGCCCTGTGTTGAGAAAGATTCTGAAGCAGAGCCCTGGCTCAATGGGAAGCAATGCGACAATTGATTAGCTATGTCTACTCTGGGCGTGGGAAGGGGTGACAGCGCTGATGGCCCACATTTCCATCCTTAAATAGTCCCACCCCCCTGGGTTTAGAAATGGGAAAACGGAGGTCCTGGGAGAGGCACAAAGTATCCAAAGCTGTGTGTCAGTTCACAGCGGAGGCCGCACTCTCAGAACAATGCTCTTTCGACTGCCCTCCTGAAATACCATAATTAGGTCCCAGAGCAGCCTTGCGCTCTGTGCCTCTTGGCCTTTCCTAGGAGCAAAGAAAGTGATGGAGTCGGGGTGAACTTGGGAAATCAGAGGAGGGAAGGCGGGAACCCTTGTCTGATCAGCTTGTCTGGGGACACTGTTGGTGAGGAGCCAATGGACGTGCAGCACAGCCCCAAAGAAGCCGCTGGGCCTGACTCCGGGTGCTTCTCGCCATCAGAGCGCTCTGCCCACTTCAGACGGCCTGACAGCTGCAGGCTGCCCTCACTCCCGGCCCCATTCTGATTCTCAGTTAGTGATGCTCACTGGGGGTGCAGCTCTGTGTCCTTCGCAGCTTCGTCCTCTCCCTGAGGTGAGCATCACCCTGGCGCTCCTTGTTGCCTCTTCTATCATGAGAACAGGCCTGATGGAGAAGGGACGCAGGCTCCACTCACGCTCCTTACTGCCGGTGTTAGTGGACTCTGCGTCTGGTCCATTTGTCCGCATCTGCGGGAGGACCTCTTTTCAGAGGCCCCTTCAAGCCTCTCTCACGCATTTCTGACTCATTTGAGAGCAGAATGTTTAAAAGCATCTTTCTTGAAGCCAATCAGGGTTGTAGTCCCAGCCCTGCCTCTTAGACTATGAGAGTTCTTCCTTCTGTCCGTCTGTCCTATGCCACATAGATACAGCTCCAAGCTCCTAGCCAACCTGGGGTAAATGATATAACCTCCATGACTCAGTCTTCTCATCTGTAGAGTCTATATAATAATGGGACCTCCTTCACATGTCTGTGGTGAGGGTCCACCTTGGGGGGCATTTAGGCTGGCACTTGGCACACTGCAGGCACTAACAGGCAGTGTAAATCATGCTAAATTGCTTTGGTTGTGTCCAACTCTTTGCAACCCCATGGATTGTAGCCCACCAGGCTCCTCTATCTATGGGATTTTCCAGGCAAGAATACTGGAGTGGGTTGCCACTTCCTTCTCCAGGAGAACTTCCCGACCCAGGGTTCAAAACCATGTCTCTCATATCTCCTGCACTGGCAGGCAGGTTCTTTACCACTAATGCCACTTAAGAGGCAGAGAAGAAGCTAAGTATTTTTTCATTCAGGTACTATGTCCCCGGCACCGTGCGTATGACTTTTAATCCTTGTAAAGTATAAAGTGTTAGTTGCTCAATTGTGTCTGACTCATTGTGACCCCATGGACTATAGCCCACCAGGCTCCTCTGTCCATGGGGATTTTCCAGGCAAGAATACTGGAGTGGGTTGCCATTTCCTTCTCCTTAATCCTCATAGCTGCACCTAGAGATAAGTATCATTCCTATTCTCCAAAGGAGAAAACAGGCTGAAGCCCGGAATAAATAAGTATAGCCGGATCATCTACTTTAAATTTAAATTTAAATTCTGATGTTTATTTATTTAAATTATATTTAAATGTTTAAATTTTTCTGGACAAAAACAGAATTTCTGTTTTTGTTTCTGAAGTTAATCACTGCTGTGGAAGCACCATCTTGATCTACTCTTTGTTTGGCTCTGGGAACCTGCGTTAGCGGAGCAGACGGAAGAGCTAGCTGAGCGAAGGAGACAGACACACCCGGAGCCACAGAGGCAGACCTGGCCGTGGAGAAGCCTTACTGCACGGCATCAGCTTTTAAGGAATTGTCACCGAGAGTTGCAGTTTCCTGTCTGAGTCTGCCTCGCCGTTCTCTCCAGACATGTGCTCTAGCTGTCAGGCTTCCCAGGCGGGGACACAGCAATGGCCACTGTCCTTCAGGTGTTGTCCTTGTCAAGCTCTGGGAAGTCCAGAGACTCCAGGACGTCAGATTCTGGTTCTGCGCCTTCAGCAGGTTCCATCAGGACACACTGCACAGGGCCAGGGGGATTCTTCAGGGCAAGAAGAAAGGGGGGACCTTTGAACCCCATGAAGAAAGTTCCGTTGGCACCCGCCAGGCCTGCGGAGGAAGGAAAGAGCCCTCCCATGAATCATGGCCCCTCTTGGGAGATGGGGCAATGAAATAGAGAGGGAAGGGATGGGGCTTTGAGGGATGGGCTTAAGTGTAATCCTTGCTGTGGCCATCTGAGTGGCATTTAACAAGCTTCTTTATCTGAGATCTCCCACCTCTTAAATGGGTTTAGTCATCCCTGCTGCTTACAGATACTGTGGAGAGTCAATCAATGTTAATGTATTTAAAATGTTTGGAAGTTTCAGCATCCAAAAGATCTAGCAACAGAAAAGGCCTATTTTTAGAGAAAAGTGCAGCCGCTTTAGGAAACAGTCTGGCAGAATTCTTAAAATGCTCAACATGGCGTTACCATACGATCCAGCAATTCTACTCGTAGGTAAATACTCAAGAGAAATGAAAACTTGTCAACATGAAACTTGTGTGGGAACGTTCACAGCAGCATAATTCATAGTAGCTAGAAAGTGGAGACAAGCCAAATGTCCATCAACGGCTAAGTGGGTAAATGAAATGTGACCTAGTAGTACAATGGAACATTGTTCAGTCATAAAAGGGCATGAAATACTGATCCGTGCTAAACGTGGATGGACTTGGAAAGCATTATGCCAAGTGAAAACACATTAGTCACGAAAGACCACATGTTGTACGATTTCATTTACATGAACTGTCTGGAACAGGCAAATCCATAAAGACAAAGCGGATTAGTGGTTGCCTAGAGCAGCCAGGATCAGGAGGTTGGGTGGAGGTAATGGCTGAGGGGGGTGGAGTTTCTTTAGAGGGTTATGAACACATTCTAAGGTTGATCGTGGTAACGACTGCACATATCTGAAAAGTCATTTAATGGTACACTGTAACGAATTGTTTGGTATAGATTATATTCAATAAGGCTGTTTAAAAAAAAAAAGGTCATCCCGATTAAATAAGAATCATTTTCTCATATGACATTCCAGACAAGACCTTGGTTGCATAAGTAATTTTTTCAATTATATCCTAGTAAGAAAGAGAGACTCTTGAGAGTCCCTTGGACTGCAAGGAGATCCAACCAGTCCATTCTGAAGGAGATCAACCCTGGGATTTCTTTGGAAGGACTGATGCTAAAGCTGAAACTGCAATACTTTGGCCACCTCACGCGAAGAGTTGACTCATTGGAAAAGACTCTGATGCTGGGAGGGATTGGGGGCAGGAGGAGAAGGGGACGACCGAGGATGAGATGGCTAGATGGCATCACTGACTCGATGGACGTGAGTCTGAGTGAACTCCGGGAGATGGTGATGGACAGGGAGGCTTGGCGTGCTGCAATTCATGGGGTCGCAAAGAGTCGGACACAACTGAGCAACTGAACTGAACTGAACTGAACTGAACTGAAGAGACCGGGTTCCTACAAAACCCATGCAAACAACTATAGGGCCATTCAAAATAGGGAGATTCAGTAAGTTTCTGAATTCAGCTTTAAAAAATAAAACAAATAAAATTCACTTTGTAAGTTTATTCTTCATTATCTCCTCCATATTCTGGAATAAACTGACACTCCACTAGAGAACAGCTTGCTTTAGGGCAAAGCTACTCTTTTCCTTGAAAAATAGAAGCATGTACATAGCTGTATTTCCCTATCACTCTTGCTTCTGGTATAGTCTTAACTGATTATTTCCAATATAACTTTTAACCAAAGTAAGCAACTTCTTTTTTATCCAGCAAACTGTGGGGTGGTTAATTGAGAACCTTGTCACTCATCAGCATTTCAGCAACTAGCAGAGTTCATGTATCAATATAACAACTTTCTGTAGCCAGGTACCTCCCTTAAAAGAATCTCTAAAAGTAGCAAAAATGTTCATGTTCATTAATATAGCCCAATGAATATAAAAATAAGAAGCAGAGTTCTATCAATGCAAAACTGTGCTTAGTAATCATTTCAGCATTCATCTTGCTTAGAAATGATCTAGGCATCCAATGATTATACTTTAGTTAATGCAATTTAGTGTCAATCCCAGGATTTAAATTACTTAAAGATCTTGGAAATTATCTTCATGCTGACACACTACAAAACACAATTGCTGTTGAAATATAGAGTTTGTCAGAAAAATGATTCAATTTAGTTGAACACAAACTTTACATTTTTCAGAGCCTGAAATATTAACTAGGAATAATGTTAGTGTCTTTGATAAGTAGAAGAGAATAAGTCTAAGAAAAAACACCCTTTAGAATAAAAGTCCCCTATTATGCATAGCATTAATCAATTAGAGAAGACATAGTAGTATTTATTAAGTCAAAAAATTAAATTAATCTCATTTTCCAAAGATTTACCTTAGTTGTATGGATTCCTAAAATGTTTCTAAGTTAGCTTTAGCCAGTGTATTAAAGAATTATAAGTTTAAGGTCCTTATTTTCTGATAATTGTATGAAATAATTTATGCAAGTGTTTATCTCTCTAAACCAATCAGATGCTTGCGCCTTTCATTTCAGAGACTTTGTAATTTTACTTATTAACAGCTTCTGAAGATAGGACATCCAATACATAATTAAAGGTAAAGTTCTTTCTGAGCTACAGACACGGACATAAGGATCCATAGAGGGCTGACAGCTTCCACACTGCCGTCTTAGACACTGTTCATAACAACTCACAGGTTTGAATAGAAAATTGCTGTTGTCTTTCTTGAAAAGAAAGTGAAAGCGAAAGTCACTCAGTCATGTCCGACTCTTTGTGACCTCTTGGACTCTACAGTCCATGGAATTCTCCAGGCCAGAATACTAGAGTGGGTAGCCTTTCTCTTTTCCAGGGGATCTTCTCAACCCAGGGATTGAACCCACATCTTCCACACTGCAGGTGGATTCTTTACCAGCTGAGCCACATGGAAGCAGACATACAATTCTTAATTGATTTGTGTTCAAAATATACAGATGAGAAATGAAAGACTATAGGTGAGATCTTACTTCCAACGGCCAGCAATGATCTTTCTAGGCTTGGGGCTACCCTACAGCTTTAGGGTTCACTTTGCTGTATTTGCAGAGCCAGAATAGTGAGGACATTTTCTCCCCTGTGTATCACCTCCCCAGTGAGTGGTAGGTGTGAGCGTGTAATTACTCCAACTGCCTGATCCTTGAATTGAATATATATTCTCTCCAGGAGTCCCAGAGGGGGTGGTCAAGGTCACTCTTGATGGCACTTGGCTTATAACATGTTTGTCCAGGTCAAAATATAGTTGCAACCTAAAAGTTGAGAGTTATGTTTTATTTAGCAGAAAGTTTTAGGACTTAAGCCCAGGAGACAGCATCTCAAGTAGCTCTGAGAGAATTCTTCCAAGGAGGCAAGGGGAGGAGCCAGGTTATATAGAAATCTTACAACAAAGGGCAGGTAGTCAGAACATCAAAAGATTATTGTCATTTAAAGAAAACCAGATATCCCAAGTTGAGGAATTTAGTGCTTTTCTGTGTATGGGAAGATGCAAGAGTCTGGGCTCACTGAAATAATTTCTTTCTCATGCGTCTCAGCTGTCTGGGGCCAGCTTCCTCCCCCTCGGTGCTCGCCACAGGGAGTGGCTGCAGCCCAAGGCCTGCTGGATCACAAGTATTGTTTTCCTTCCTGGTATCCTTAGGTCTCAGAAATTCACATTTTGAGGGCTGTAATCACAGTGACTGTGACATCCTTGTTTGCTGATATGGCAGGAATACTCCATTTCTCATGTCCTTGCTTAGAACCCTTCATTCTTGATCCAAAGTCTCCACACTCTTACCTCGTTTTCCTGGACTCACTTCCCAATGAATCCCTTTCACAGAAATCCACATGCCTGAAGCTGCTTCTGGAAAACCCAACCCAAGTGTTTACTTAATATCTCCTTCATGTTTAGCAACTGAACCCTGAGTATATTCAAGGGCCATTTTCTTTTTTCTTTAAAGGGCGTTTTCAATGGTTAATAATATGGACAAGGAAAAAGCTACATTTCTAAATTGTCCTTGAGGGCAGGAGTAGCACCACATTGGTAAGCTCTGGATAATGAGATGTAAATGAGAATTCCAGGATGTGCAATTAAAAGGAGGGCTTGCCTTTTTGTTCTTTTTTTCTTCTTCCTTCTGTCAGCCTGGAACAAAGACATGAAGGCTGGCACTCCAGCAACCATCTTGGATCCAGGCCTCAAAGATGGAAACCAAGCCCTGAGGACGGCAGAGCCTACGGCCTGGAGACACTGACGTGCCAGCATATAGTTCCCAGCTGTCTTCCTCTGGACATTTCCCACTTACCTCGTTTCAGCCTGCATTATCAGGGGGTTTTAGGTCATATGCAGCAGATCTCTATCCCAATTGACTCAAGGCTCAAATACAGGTCTCTCTGATGGGAAAGTTAGCATCTCCAGCCCTTCAGCAACACTGAACTCAGGAACATTTTTGCATATATTTTACTAATTTAGTCTGCCTCGGAACTTCAGAAACCAAAAGCCAAAATGCTAAATGGTGACTAAAAAGAATAACTGTGTTGCTGGGGTATTTTCAGCTCCTCTGTTCAGATGTTCCATTATGCACCAAGGTCCTTTGTGGACAACCTCACCGAATTGCCTGCTATTTTTAATGTTTCTCAAGCTGTTGCTGGGCACCACCCCCTAACGCAGCAGCCATTGTGAAGGACTCTAGAGTGTAAAAATGCTTCAGTTCGCTGACCTTGTTGGAGCCGTGGACGCTACTGTGGTCACGCATCTGAGTGGGAACTTTCAGCACGGTGAACCTGTATCAGTGATCTTGGATCATTTCGCCAGTGCAAAGAATAGAAACATACTCCTTCAAAACACTGTTTCAAACCTTCTTGCTGATCAATAAATGAAGAATTTTCAAAATATTTCTTTTGGTTAACAGAAAGTAAGTCTTCCCCGGTGGCTCAGACAGTAAAGAATCTGCCTGCAGTGTAGGAGACTGGGGTTTGATCCCTGGGTCAGGAAGACCCTTGGGTGACTGGAATGGCTACCTACTCTAGTATTTTTGCCTGGGAAATTCCATGGACAGAGAAGCCCTGTGGGCTACAGTCCACGGGGTCACAAAGAATCAGACATGACTGAGGGACTAACACTTTCAGTTTCAAGGGTCACCCTAGGGTGTTTGCTTGCTTGTTCAGTTACTTTAACAGAGATTAAATGATCTGTGTTCTCCTAAAACCCTAGTAAAGAAATGTATCTTGTTATAAAGATCAGGTTTTGAGTCAGGTGGTAGAGGGGCATGAGCAACTGAATACACGAAGGCACAGCAGTCAGAGCATATGTGAAAACTGGATCTGACTCACAATTTGCAGCAACCAGCCCAGGAAACCAGCCTGCTCTAAGTCAGGCTTGCAGGAAGTCAGAATGCTATCGCTCATAATAATTCAGGAAACCAAACAAAAGCCCCCTGTAAATGATCAAACCATAATGGCCAGGACTTGATGAATCATAGGCACCTTCCCCAATTTCTGTCCCTGCTTCTAAGCTGGAACTAACCAGAGACAGTCCAATATGCTCCCTGTGTGTTCAGTCCCTAAGTCGTGTCTGACACTTCGCGATCCCATGGACTATAGCCCACCAGGGTCCTCTGTCCATGGGATTTCCCAGGCAAGAATACAGGAGTTGCTGGCCATTTCCTCCTCCAGGAGAGTGTCCCCCCCCAGTGATCAAGCCCGCGTCTCCTGCATTGGCAGGAGGATTCTCTACCACGGAGCCACCTGGGATGCTCCCTAACCAGTCCCATAAACTGCTTGCTTCTCTTTAGTTCACCTCCAGCCTCCCTAGGCCAACAGCCTTCCATGGGGGCACACCTGGAATCTTCCCTGTTCCACTAGAAAGCTTTCTACTCCTCTGCCTGCCTTTGAATCTCTCCCAAAATGCAAAAGGTAGTGGCTGCCTCCCTGCTAGAGCCTACTCCAGTATTCTTGCCTGAAGAATCCCCAGGGGCTGAGGAGCCTGTCAGGCTACAGTTCATGGGTCAGAGAGTCGAACAGGACTGAGCAGCTACGCGTGCATACATACACATGAGGGAAGGAGGTCAGAGGACCTTAGGGTTGACTTGGTTGGTTGGCCCGTTAGTAAGGGCTTGCAGGGGCAGCTGTGCAAGGCTCCTACCCATCCCGAGCCCTTTTACTACAAAGAGGCAACCCAAACGCGACAGCTTGGCTCGTGGGAGTGTTTGTCTAGGGTTGAAAGCCTTCAATTCAATGGACATGAGTCTGAGTAAACTCCAGGAGTGGGTGATGGACAGGGACGCCTGGCATGCTGCAGTCCATGGGGTCACAAAGAGTCAGACACAACTGAGCAACTGAACTGAACAGAAAGCCTTCAGACAATGATGAGTATTTGGAACATGAACCGGTCCCACTGACAGACCAAGAGAAGAAGAAAAGGGTGGGTCTCTCCGGGGGGAGGGGACAGTTTGTGCAACAGACCAGACAGACACCGGTGTGTTGTATTTGAGGAGCTAGAAAAGGATCTGACCTGAGAGAGGTATAGCAATCTACAGTGAGGAGAAGCTGATGGTGGCAAAGAGGAGGCAGGGAAAATGGCACCAGGCCACAGACGTGGGACTGGGTTTTGAGCAGAACCTTGGGGGTGCTCCAGGCCCACAGGGAGCTCAGCAGAGACCACACAGATGGTTCCAAGAAACACAGGAGAGCAGGAGCATGCTTCTTGCTGAGAAGTAATGGAAACATTTCGGAAAGTGGCTCCTTCAGTTTACAAGTGTGTCATGGGCTTTTGTTGATCTTCTCCTTCAACTACCTTAAAAGGGAAAAAAAAAATTGCATGTAGTCCATCTTGACTTTAGGAACATCTTAGAAGGAGACAGAGAAAGAAGGCAAAATAAACGGTACTGTGCTTAGACAGGACAGCAAGAAAACCTTGGGTCCTTAGTAGCGTTTGGCTGGTTTCATAGAGATTTAGCTGCTGATACTGATTGGCTCCTCCACAAAGATTAAACAATATTTGCTTAGTAAAAACAAAAACAAAAAATGCAAACAAACAAACAAAAAAACCCCTTTTTAAAAAATAGATGGAGTGGAAAAACTAATTCTTAAGAAAGATACAAATTTTTTTTTTCTTTTCAATGAAGAAATTGCAGGACAAGCTTTAGGATCTAATTGCAAATCTAATTTTGGTGAAACTGGTGCCTTTGTAAGCATTTCAAGCATCATCTTCCCAGCACTCTCCCCCAAGACAGCAGTGAAATGGGAAGACTGGTGTAATTATTTCCATTATATTGAGGAGGAAATGAAGCATGGGAATGGTCTGGAACTTGCTTAAGCTCCTTTCAGTTTTTTGAGAAGCAGAAATTGCTGTCTATGGGGTCGCACAGAGTCGGACACGACTGAAGTGACTTAGCAGCAGCAGCAGCAGTGTTTAGTAAAAGGACAGATAATTAAAAGGTTTGCAAGATGGGAACAGAAAAAGGTCCACAGTGAGATATTTTGTCTAATTGTATGCCTTGGTTTGGGGCTCCGTGAAAGTAAAGTCTAAGGCAAGAATTTGGGTGCAGGGAGTATTTAAGGGGCTGCTCCCAGGAAGCAGAGGTGAAGGAGCTGGGGAAGTGATGCAGAAAGGAGACACCAAGGTAAGGCTGCTGTTGTTGGCAATGGCAGTTCATGCCCCCAGCATCTTTGAGAAGCAGGCAGATGCCAGCTGCTATCATCTGTGACAGCGACAGGAGGCTGGAGCTGGTGTGAGCCTGGTGGGCTCCTGGGTATCAAAGAAGGGCCTGAGTGTGAGACACAAGGCACAGAGCCTTGAGGGGGACACTGCTGGCAGGAAGTAAGTGTGCAGCTCCGGTGACAGGAGAACGGACCTGAGGGCACTGGTCACTGAATGCATCCCTGAGAGAAGCACATGTGAGAAGAGGGACCAGGAACCTGACTTGTCCATGTAAGGACCAAGGGGGAGATGCTCTGAACTGAGCACCTCCATGCCCTGCATTAGTGAAGACCCCGGTGATCTCTGCCCTCTCATTTGTCTGATATGCTGCTGGTTATAAGGAATCCTAGACTGCTGGTTGTCTATGAATCAAAAGGATAGAACATATTGTTCTTTCATCCACGTGTTCAGGATGTAAGATGCATAGTAATCCAACGGAGGGTAGCAAGTGAACTGGAGCTGGGCTGAACATTTCTAGTCATCGACTCATTTACTCAACAGATGGACTGAAGCCTACTGTTCACCAAACACTGTGCTGAGGCCCAGGGGTACAGCAGGGAAGGAAATGTTACCAAATCAGGTCTGGCTGCTCGCCACTTGAAAATCAAAGAGAGATGTGGGTAGAAAGGAAAGTTGCTTTTAATCCAAATGTCGGCAGTCTGGGGAGATGGTGGACTTAGTGTCCCTCAGAAACCACCTCCGAAGATGCTGCTCAGTCGTGATCATTTTCAAAAGGAAACAGGGGAGTCACCTCAGTTAATCATGGAGATGGGAGTCAGAGTCATCACCATCTCTCACTGTGTGCAGGCTCGTGTGCAGGCTTGTGTGCAGGCTTGTGCACAGGCTCGTGTGCAGGCTTGTGCACAGGCTTGTGTGCAGGCTTGTGTACAGGCTCGTGTACAGGCTCGTGTGCAGGCTTTGTACAGGCTCGTGTGCAGGTTTGTGTGCAGGCTCGTGTGCAGGCTTGTGTGCAGGCTTGTTGACTTCTTGTTTTGCTGCTATTTTGTTCACAGTTTATTCTCGAGATTACTGAAGGGGAAACTGGGAAAGAGATCTGGTCATCTGTTAACTACTTGGTCTTCATTTCTACTTCTTTGATCTATGGACGAAGCCAACAGATTAAGCAAGGAACTGTGTGACCAAAAGATTTGAAAGGTGGGCTTGGGCCAGAGATGAGTAGAATATGGGGGCTACCTGGTTAATGTTAGAGACAGGGCAAAGTGCCCCCCCGCCCCGCCCCCGTAGAGAGCACTTCTCTGCCAAAAGCTGCTTTCTGTCTTCATGGAAATGGTTCTTTCCAAGTGTTCTTCTGGATGTCCTGGTGAGTGTTCTCTGGTTTGAAGACTGTCCTTGAGCTCACAGGTACAAGAAGTCAGGTGTGGTAATTCCTTGTCAAATGGACTGAGGTGCTCAGCTACTGTGCAGGTTAAAGTCATCCAGGAAGGACAAAGAGGTCTGCAGGATGTAAACATCTTCATCCAAATAAGTGAATTTCTAGAGGCAGATAGGGGGCCAGCAAATCTCAAGTCTTCCTAATAGATAAAGGGTTAGTCCTTGTCCCATAAATCAGGTACTGTTTATATCCTAATATCCTTGTGAAGTCCAAAGAGTCAGACGCGACCCAGTACACATCACCAACCTACTCAGGGAAGATCCCCTGGAGGAGGAAATGGCAACCCACTCCACTATTCTTGCCTGAAAAATCCCATGGAGAGAGGAGTCTGGCGGGCTACAGTCCAAAGGGTCAGACACAACTGAGCACGCACCACACCCTTATGAAAAAGAAATGTACCTTCTGCGGGAAGGAAGTAACTGTGCTCTGCAAAGACATTATATGTTTTCCTGAGGATGCGTCAATCTACTGAAAAATTAATGCTATCAGCTTACACATTTAAGTTACTATCAATCATCCCACTCAGCATAAATGCCAGAGGCTGATTTACATTCTTGTTCCTGACACAAGCTCTGGATGTAACATTTATCAGGCAATAGAAAAATAACTGTAGGCGAGAGAAATGGGATGTTCTTCTAGGGGTGTCCTTTAGTGGGCACCACTTGACAATTTCCAGCCTTCACGCCACAAGGAGTTGCCCTCCTAAACCCAAAGCCCCCGGAGAGCTAGGTATTAGTGCGAGACCAGGTCAGAGAGTCATTTCTACAAATTCTCATGCATTCCTTGAAAGGTGAATCATTGCCCATTTTGGCGGGTTGTCGGACCAGGCAGCGGTTTGTGAGAGGAGGCATCATCTTGCTCTTATTCAAGCTGAGACACAGGCACAGAGTCAACAAAAGACAGTGCCAACCTAGGGATGCACCCTGCATGCCCAGCCCCTGGGGAAAACCAGCACCACTTAGCCACCTGCAGAAGTGCAGCCATCCCATCTTCTGATTGGAAGCTACCCCACAGAGTCATCAGGGCTTCCTTTCCCAAAGACTTTTAGAAGACTGATTTGAATTAGGACTTCCCTGAAGGTCCAGGAGTTAAGCCTTCACCTTCCAAGGCAGGGGGTATGGGTTCGATCCCTGGTCAGGGAGCTGGGATCCCATGTGCATCATGGCCAACAAAACAAAACAGAAACAGTGTTGTAACAAATTCAACAAAGACTTTTAAAACATCCACACTAAAAAGAAAAAAAAATTTTTTTTCAAAAGAACTTCCCAATGTCCATCTTCTAGTTGGAACCCTTTTCCAGGAGGAGTGGTATCTGAGCCAGGCCCAGACCCTTTCCCAAAGGGCTGGGGTTAATTGACCCCACGCAGGCCTACCTTCTCAAGCCCAAGTGTGTGGCCACACTAGCCCATGCAGGGGGTAGTAGGGTGGAGGAAACAAGCCTAGAGGGAGGCTGGGGAGATCCTCAAGAGACAAAGAGATTCAGGGGGAGGCAGGGCCTTGCTGGAACAGCTGCCACCCTTCTCCTGCCAGCGCCAAGGCTGCGGTCACTCTGCATAGGATCCGTGCACCTTAACTGGCTGGCTTCCCAGGGGTGGTGTTTTGTGAGAGGAGGTGCCATCTCGCTTTCGCTCAGGCTAAGATGCAGGACAGGGTAGCAGCCAAAGATGCCAGGCTAGGAACGGGATACACGCAGCGTGCACGCCCAGTCTGGAATCACCAACCACCACATTAAGTGAAGAGAGATGAAAGAGCCTCGTGATGAGGGTGAAAGAGGAGAGTGGAAAAGAAGGCTTAAAACTCAGCATTCAAAACACTAAGATCATGGCATCTGGTCCCATCACCTCATGCCAAATAGATGGGCAAAAAGTAGAAGCAGTGGCAGATTTTATTTTCTTGGGCTCAAAATCACTGCGGACAGTGACTGCAGCCTTAAAATTAAAAGATGCCTGCTCCTTGGAAGAAGAGCTATGACAAACTTAGCGTATTAAAAAACAGACACAACTTTGCCAACAATGGTCCCTATATTCAAAGCTAAGGTTTTTCCAGTAATCATGTATAGATGTGAGATTGCGCCAGAAAGAAGGCTGAGAGTTGAAGAATTGATGCTTTCATATTGTGGTGCTGGAGAAGACTCTTGAGAGTCCCTTGGACACCAAGGAGATCAAACCAGTCAATCCTAAAGGAAGTCAACCCTGAATACTCATTGGAAGGACTGATGCTGAAGCTCCAATAAATACTTTGGCCACCTGATGCAAGGACCTGGATCACTGGAAAAGATCTTGATGCTGGGAAAGATTGAAGGCGGGAGGAGAGGGGGATGACAGAGGATGAGATGGTTGGATGACATCACTGACTCAATGGACGTGAGTTTGAGCACGCTCTGGGAGATGGTGATGGACAGGGAGGCCTGGCGTGCTGAAGTCTGCAGGGTCACAAACAGTCGGACACGATTGAGTGACTGAACACCACCACCACCACCCAGAGGTGGCCTGGAGCTACCAGCTTGGCTAGATTTTTAAGGAAAGGCTGAAATTGAGATTTTTACAAGACTTACATATTGGTCACTAGTTTAAATAAAAATAGTGGCTGGGGTTTGTGGGGATACGTTTATGACTTCTGATTTGACTCAGCTCTGCTAAATTTTTCTTTCTTTTCCTTTCCTCCTCCCTACCCCAATCCCAAAGAACTAGCGCACACAACCTAGGCCTCTAAGATCCTATCAGTAACTCTGGAAAACAAGAGGCATCTTTGTTTGAACTTAAGAGTCTGATTCAATCTTTTCAAAGCATTTAACTCAATTATAGCCTAAGCCAGTCCCCAAAACATTGTCAGTGGGAAATATGATCTCTAAGATATTTATATCATATTTAAGATCTCTAAGAGGAGTTGAGGTTACCAAGATCACTTTTAAGGTGATTTGTATTAACCTTTTGGGGAAACAAGTAACATTGTCTTCAAGCAATTTAAATAAAGGCACTTTTGTCTTCTAAAGTTGCTTGTAACCCCTACTGTCTGCCAATCTGCTAAAGGAAAAGCTATATTCTATATTTCTATATACATATATATATAAATAAAGAAATATATATATGTGTGTGTGTGTGTATATATATATATAGCTTTTCTGTCCTAGAAAACTCAATAAAATGCTTTTGCTGCTTAGTCACTTCAGTTGTGTCTCTTTGTGACCCCATGGACCACAGTCTGCCAGGTTGCAGTTCTAGGATTCTCCAGGCAAGAATACTGGAATGGGTTGCCATGCCCTCCTCCAGGGGATCTTCCCCAACCGGGGACTGAACCCAGGTCTCCTGCACTGCAGGCAGCTTCTTTACTGCTGAACTACCAGGGAAGCCCTGATAAGATGCTACATGTTGCTTTTGCATGATTCTTCTCTCCTGGCAAGCATCAGTTCAGTTAAGTTGCTCAGTCGTGTCCAGTTTGCGACCCTGTGAATCGCAGCACGCCAGGCCTCCCTGTCTACCACCAACTCCCGGAGTTCACTCAGACTCACATCCATTGAGTCAGTGATGCCATCCAGCCATCTCATCCTCTGTTGTCCCCTTCTCCTCCTGCCCCCAATCCCTTCCAGCATCAGAGTCTTTTCCAATGAGTCAACTCTTCGCATGAGGTGGCCAAAGTACTGGAGTTTCAGCTTTAGCATTATTCCTTCCAAAGAAGTCCCAGGGCTGATCTCCTTCAGAATGGACTGGTTGGACAAGAAGGAAAAGTGGTCCTCTGGGATCAGGAGATTAGGTGAGGGGCCTCTCCCAGCGTCGGGGTTCCTGGCACCAAAAATGACTCTGAGGGAAAAGGACAGAGAGAGGAATGGCTCCCCAAAATGGGCTGACAAAGGAAAAGGACTCGGGATATTGGGCGTTGAGGTGAGGTGCAGATGGGGGAAGGGAAGTAGCATTAGTTATGGGGATGGAGAATAGGAGAGAACTCAGCTGGCAGTGGTCTGAGTGTAAGTGGAGGTCCAGTGGAGGAAAAGGATTTGATTTGCTCCTTGACTTTACTTCTCAAGGGTATCTCCATTTGAAGCGGGTACATAGGGTCACCCCCATGAGAGACGTTAGGGCTCTTTCAACTGTATGTGATAGAAGAGCAATTGAAATGGGCTTAAGATGCAAAGGAATGCCTTAACTAATGCAACTGAAACTCAAGGAGTAAGTGGGACATCAAGTATAGCTGGATCTGGATGTGGGTCATGGGGAACCTATCTTCATGACTTGTCTCTGATTTTCTTTGAAGTTGCTTCATGGTGGGAGGGTCCTCAACATGTTTTATCAGAGATGAGCCTTAGTAGTGCTAGACCTTCGTTTGACCAAATTAACACCAAGAGTGGAGAGATCCTTTCCCAAGTAACTCCAAGAAAGCATTCAGATTGACCACGATTTTTCAAATTTGACCTGTGTCAAGGAAAAACACATTGTTTTCCTTTACCTTCCTACTACATACTTCTGACACCTTTCTGCCATCAAAACTCAGGCTGTGGGTTTGCTTTTTTAATGAGGACCTTTTGCATTAACTGTACTTTGCAATGTCAAGTTGGCTCTAACTGTGGATCAGGGTACAGGAGGGCCTGAACAAGAACATCATTTGAGAGTCTTGGGAAGGATAAAAGCACAGTCCTGAGTGGCAAGGTTGGTCATCCTGTCTTCTCCACTCTCCTGCTGATTTCTCATCTCCTGACCCTGAACCTGACCAAGGGTAAATTCAGTTTTAGAAACCAGGGACACAAATTTGCATCATCTCCATGGAAACATCTTGACAGTGCTGAAAAGTTCCTGGAGTCAGATATCCTAGAGCAGGGAGATCTGTCTTTACCTGTGCTTTAGAACCAACTGATCCACAGGTGAGCTCGAGGCTGAGGGGGTTTGGGATGATCAACAGACAGTATGGGGTGCCATGTTAGTTTTCAGCCAAAAGCTACAGTCCAGGAAGACTAGAGAGAGGATACTGGCTGGGTCAGAGTTCCCTGGGGCAAATGGACATGACTTGGGGTCCCCAAGCAGGATAGTTTATTGCTGAGCATCCCCCAAAGACAGCCACTCCTTGTATGCCCTGGGCTGCACCTAAATGCCTGCAGGAGAGCCAGCCCGTTGCTAGAGCTCCTCATCACACACTCCACTGTCCCAATCCAGCAGTTCAGGTGCAGGCAGCCCAACCAGAGAACTAGGGACTCTTCAGTGTGCCCCCAAGCTCTTGCTTCCCTTTTCCTACAGAAATTTCTCTACTAACAGTCAACACCAATGCCATCTTGGATGTTCTAGCTCAGTAAGGAGCTTCTTGATGAAGATGAAAGAGACTTTATTTTCTTGGGCTCTAAAATCAGTGGGGATGGTGACTGCAGACATGAAATTAAAAGATGCTTGCTCCTTGGGAGAAAAGCTATGACCAACCTAGACAGCACCGAAGAATTGATGCTTTCGAAATGTGTTGCTGGAGAAGACTCTTGAGAGTCGTTTGGACTGCAAGGAGATGAAACCAGTCAATCTTAAAGGAAATCAATCCTGAAAATTCCTTTGAAGAACTGATGCTGAAATTGAAGTCCAATACTTTGGCCACCTGATGCGAAGAGCTGACTCACTGAAAAAGACCTTGATGCTGGGAAAGATTGAAGGCAGGAGGAGAAGGGGACAATAGAGGATGAGATGGTTGGATGGCATCACCGACTCGATGGACGTGAGTTTGAGCAAACTCCGGGAGGTGGTAACGGACAGGGAAGCCTGGCATGCTGCAGTTCGTGGGGTCACAAAGAGTTGGACACAACTGAACGACTGAACACCTGGCACCTCACTTGCCTCACCCTTGCCCCAGCCCTGGGTGGTAAACAAGAGCCCTCAGGTGAGCACAGCCCATACATCATCATGTGGAACAGAGGTGCCTCCCTGATGATCCCAGTAGAGCCACAAAATCTTGAGAGATAGTAATATGGTTGCTGCTTTAAGCCACAAGTTTTGGGGTGGCTTGTTATATAGCAGTAAGCAGCCAAAACAGTTGTTTGACAGTTCCAAAACTATATCCTCACAGGACTGACTCAGGCTAAGTGTCCATCCATGAACTGGTATGATCGTGGCCAAGGAAGGTGCTGACTAGCCAGATCTGGGTCACACATCCAGCCCTGGAACTGGAAGGCAGTCAGCTCTGCCTGTGAACCCAGACAGAGAGCAAGGAAGTGACTTTTCCAAGGAAGACCAAACTGTGGTTATCAGAAGAAGGGCAGTGGACCGGGGCAGAGCAGATCCAAGTAGGAGTCAGCTACAGCTGGATGTCCGGGACCCCAGCAGAGGCAGGGAACCACTGGACTGGGAATCCTGAGGGTGTTTATGTAACCATAGCGATGTCTATCCTTGTGTGGATTACCGGAGATAATTTCAGGTAAACCATTATATGCAGTGCCCAACGCATAGTAAATGCTCATCTATGGATGGCTATTATTTTTTATTTGTGTTAGTGCTATTGAACGGTATCTATATCATATGAATTGATATTCCTGTCTCTGAAGACACCAGCCTGAATTTGGTCCTAGCACAGACTATATTCACGCAGAAGTGCATCTGGCTCTATTTGAAGGACTCTCTCTGCTCTATGCGACCCAGTATTTAGAGGCAGAGAAGTGTAGTGCTTGTCTATTTGAAAGGTTGTCATCTTATTAACTCTTAGCCGCAGGGTCTGGACTCTGCTATGGCTCCTTATTTAGGAGACAAATAACTCAGCCTGGCCTAGTCCTGTCTGGTTTCAAGGTTTCCATGGAGACGGCGGTCCAGACAGAGGTAGCTTTGGAAGACTCAGCACCTTCCCATGCAATCAGGAGACTGGCAGCCCTTGTTCTTATGCATCTTCTGTGTTGAGGGATGTGTGTGTGGGGGGGGGCGGTGTATGTGTATACAAATGCTTGTATGTTAGAGACGTGAAATTCTATATCCAAAAGTGCACAAGTGATCGCCTCTTAAGAGACACATGCACTCCTGAAAATCACAATGAAAAGTCACCATGCATGCCATGGATGATGTAGGAGCAATCTCCAGGACAGCTGACCACAAATCCTCCTATTAATGGAGTCCCACTGCCGAAGGCTGGCTGGGCTACTGGGTAGCTGGTATTTTTTAATCTTTAATGTCAGAAGATAGACTGCATCACAGTTTCAGTTACGTGGATGTGAACAGCTTGGACAAGCACTTGGTCTTCCAGAGGCAAAAGTAGGAGCTGTGACTTTGGTCTCCTGGAGCCTGGATGCATGTGGTTTGGGAGCAGAGATGAGAGTCTGTGTGTCTCTGGGACACCCATACCATCTCAAAGTCTGTGCCTCCTTCACTGCACTCTCTTTACTGAGCATCTATTTGCTTTCTGGCCACTGATTCACACGCTGTTCAGTAAATGCAACTTTTTCCCTCCGCCAGCTCAGTCTACACCGGGAGGCTGACAACAAACCAGGAATCAGAGCAAACAAGCTGCAAAGGGTTACAGAGCCAGAGAATAGAGCCGCTTCCCTGCCAGGGGCTGGGAAAGTCTGGTGCATTTTGAAGAGACCTGTCAAACTCCCCATTTTGCTTCAAATATGCAGGGAATGGGGCATGCAACTTTTCATAGACCCTGCCCCTCCTCAGAGTTGCTGGCCGCACAGTCCCTCATCCTGGCCTGGCCTCTGTCCTCCCCGCTGTGGTTTAGCACCTGAAGTGCATCATGTCCCCACTTCTTTGCCCAGCCTAGCTTGGGGCTGTCTCCTGATACGTGTGGCCCCTAAGTCTGCTAATGTAGGAGGGGACTTGTGATCTGGTTCCTGAGTGAAGTGGACTTGTCAGCTGGAGAAATGGGAAGAGCTCTTTAAAGAGAGGAAAGGGAATATGCAGAGGAGAGGGAGTGGGTGAGATGGCACGACCAGGATCAGTCCCAGGAGGTTTGGCAAGGGTGGCCCCAGGGGAGCTGGGACATGGCTTAGAACTGGATTGTGGAGTCTGTAGTCAGCCACATAAAAAGTATTCACCCAGTATCTGCCAAGACAGCGGATGTGAACGATCTCTGATTTTAAGAGACCCCACCAATATCCACGCATTGTGATTGGATCACACACTCATCATTGCGATTGGGGGCTGTAGGGGGTTGGACTCAGATCTTAGACCCCTTCCCTTCCCGAATTCTGCTCATCTCACACCATTAATGACTCCAAAATTGGTGTCTATGTCCAGACCGCTCCCCTGAACTCAGACTGTCCACTGAGGATGGGAACATTCCCACTTAGGAGTTACCTGGGCATCTCAGACTCAGCCAGCCGAGCCCTGATCTTGCCTTACCCCCCACTTCTCCCACAGTTTTCCCTACAACAGGTCGGTGGAGAGTCCGTCCTTCTTGTTGCTCTGGCTAAAAGTTCTGGAATCATAAAACCTGATTCCTTCTTTCTCTCTCACCCCCAGACCACCCCCAAGTTCACCTCATCGGTGCTTCTTTTCCAAACAATTCCAGATCTGATGGACAAATATCACTTCATGTCTAGCTGTGTCTGCTATAGACCTCTCTTGCTACTTCTGCTCCACCTCCATCTATTTCTCAATCCAAACAGCCAGAGCGATTCTTTTCAAACCCAAGTCACACCACATCATTCTTCTTCCACAAGGCCCTCAGTGGCTCCCTCTTTGCATAGATGGAGTAAAGATCAATATCCTTACTGTGACCCACAGCGGCTGCCAACACCAGCAGCTGGAGGTGAAAACATACACTTTGGTCCTAGGATAGGGGTTCCCAAGCCTAACCAGGCCCCAGGATCACCTGGAGTGATCATTCCCAACATGACTCTGGGGACCAGTCCCAAACCCTGCATATCCATGAGAAGTTCCTCGATGGGGCTATTCTGCTGGTATCAGGGCCAGGGCTAGAGTGAGGCACCTAGGGCATAAATTTGCAGGAAATAGTCACTTTGAGGTGCTAATTCAATACTGTCATGGATTTGAAAACGAGCACCTCTTTAAATTCCTATGGCTCCCAGCACCTCACTAGCCTCACCCTCGCCCCAGCCTTGGGTGGTAAGCTTCCTGTTTTTATGTATCCGCTTTCATGAATGCTAAGTCACTTCAGTTGTGTCTGACTCTGCAATCGCAAGGAACATAGCCCTCCAGACTCCTCTGTCCATGGGATTCTCCAGGCAAGAATACTGGAGTGGGCTGCCACACCCTTCTCAGGGGATCTTCCTGCATCTCTTACGTCTCCTGCAGTTTAGAGGAGAAAACAAGCAGGTTCTTTACCACTAGTGCCAGCTGAATCCCAGAGATGCCCTTTCAACTTCCTGTGCCCTCCATCCTGACCTAAAGCAAGTACTCAAACTGCAGACCAGCTCTGCAATCGGATTTGCTTCGATTCAGCCATATTCTGTTGGGAGGAAGAGGATTGTTCAGAGGTGGCTGTGTGGGTGTTTCAGGGGACCTCACTACCCTTGTGATGATAGAGGTTAGACCCTAACTTTTCATCCGCTCATGTTACTGACTGGTTGACAGGAGAAGAAGGGAGGGAAAAACCAGCCAGCTCGGAGGACCGATTTAGTCTTGTTAAATACACGGGAAGAGAAGAGCATGGGAGTGATCAGCTCCCCACTGTTTGTGGTTGTAAAGGTGCCTGCTTGCTAACATGTGCAGAGAAGTTACTCTGTGGCTACTCTGCAGGATAAATAATAAGACAGTTTCTTGTATCTTACAGGCTGTGGGGGGAGGAGGAGAGGATGGAATTCTGAAGGAGATGAAAAACATAGTCTGAAAAAGTGAATTTCAGCTTCTTTTGGTTTTTCACATCTTATTTGAGGGATCTTATTGGTGCAAGTGGTAAAGAATCTGCCTGCCAATGCAGGAGCCACAAGAGATGTGGGTTGGATTCCCAGGTTAGGAAGATCCCGTGGAGTAGGAAAGGGCAACCCATGCTGGTATTCTTGCCTGGAAAATTCTATGGACAGAGGAGCCTGGTGGCCTACCGTCGATGGAGCCACAAAGAGTCAGACACGACTGAGCGACTGATCACACACACATGCCAGGAGGACCCTCACGCCCTTCCATTTTCCAGCATTTTATTAAAGAAATGCTACAATTCATCAGAAGTCTGCCTGGACCAGGAGACTGGCAGTTTTCATGATTTAGGAGGTGAGATGGTTCGTCCTCATCAGGCAGCTACTTAATTAAACGCTGACCTAGGTGTTTCTGGAAAGTGGATGTGGTTTACATCTGTGCTCAGATGACCGCAAACAAAGGAGATAATTGCCTTCAGTAAGGGCAGGGGTTGCTCATCCAATCAGCAGGAGGCCTGAAGAACAAACACTGAGGCTTCCGGAAGAGGAAGAAGTTCCATCTCAGGACTGTGACAGCAACTCCTGCCTGCGTTTCTGGCCTGCCAGCCCAGTGAAACTCAAACTTACTAGCCCCCGTGATCACATGCTCTAACTTCTTAAAATAAATCTCTTCATATACTTGGTTTTATTTCCTTGGAGAACCCTAGCTGATACCGGATGCTTTAACATTCCTTCTTTTTTTTTTTTTTTGGCTTTAAATAGATGAAAGGCAAGAATCTGAAAGCCAAGTGACTTCAACACAGCACACGCATGCACCTCACACACTATGAGGTTGGAAAAAGAAGCCTGTGGGCCAGAGAGAGCTGGAAAACAGGGACACTAGTCTTTATTATTTTTTTAGCTTTATTTAATGTGCAGAGGGGAGCAGCCGCTTCATCTGTCGAGGCCCTGCTCTCAGCTCTGTCTTCTGTTCTCTGACCTCCACCTCATCCTGGTCCTCAAATGATACCTGACCTAGTCTCTGAAGATTCCTCCTTCCTCCAGCCTGGACTATTGAGATGGCTTCTTCCTACTCGTCTTTTTTATTTTTTTTTTGGAACATTGTCACTCTTTCTCTCGGAGAAGGCAATGGCACCCCACTCCAGTACTTTTGCCTGGAAAATCCCATGGTTCTGCAGTCCCTGGCATCACTGTGAGTTGGACATGACTGAGCAGCTTCGCTTTCACTTTTCACTTTCATCATTGGAGAAGGAAATGGCAACCCACTCCAATGTTCCTGCCTGGAGAATCCCAGGGACGGGGGAGCCTGGTGGGCTGCCATCTATGGGGTCGCACAGAGTCAGACAAGACTGAAGCGACTCAGCAGCAGCACTCTTTCTCTAAATGTCTCCACTCCTTGGTTTAGGCTCCCACGGTCTTTTCTCTGCATCTTCTCTCTGTTTCCCTCCACCCGCCCCAGAAACGCCCACTGAACACCCATTTGCTGGGTGACCTTGTCACTCAAACAGTTTGAACCACTTCCTAAATTGTGATGCTTCTGAAGCCTTGTCTCCATCCTAGAACGCTCCCCACTTCTTCAAAATCATCCACCCAACTGCACACTGGACTTGTCCACCCAAGTTCCCCCTGAATCTCAGACTTGACATATTTACGGTAGACCCATCATTCCCAACCCTGTGCTCTTGATCACGGCTGGCAGAGTTTCCATCCAGAGCTGGCACCTCCCCTAGCAACAAGTCAGTCATTCTTGTTCACACCCGATTTCCTTAAGAGTGATGTAAATGCTTTGACTTTATTGAAGTGATGCAGTTAGATTCCTCTGAGACACGATCATCATTCTTGGTACATGATTTCTGTAATGGGATAAGCGGCTGTCTCTGCCCCTAGATGACACCTGAAAGAAGAAATATGTGCACCTGTTTTTAATCAAACTGGAAAAGAATAGCCAGGGGCAGTCCAGAGGAATAGTAAATGTGTTAGTGTGCTTCTGCTAAGTTCGTGGTGGCGGGCAGCTGGGTTGCATCCACGTGAGTGAATGACAGGATGACTGGAGACGGACTCCGCTGGCAGTGCAGTGATTAAGAATCTGTCGGCCAAAGCAGGGGACCCGGTTCCTTCCCTAGTCTGGAAAGATTCCACGTGCTCTGGGGTAACTAAGCCCGTAGGCCACAACTGCTGAGCACCAGCTCTAGAGAGCGAGCTTCACAACGGGAGAAGGCACTGCACTGAGAAGCCTGAGAAACGCGGCAGAGAGGAGCCCCTGCTCGCCAACGCTAGAGAAAGTACACACAAACCCTGAAGACCCAGCACAGCCAAAAGTGAAAGAATGAATGAATTTAAAAGACCGGTGGAGAACAGAACTCAGAGGGGCTCCAGGCCTTCACAAGGACATGACCTTTGTCGTAATTACAGTGGGAAACCATTGGATGGTTCTGGAAGGGTTGTGAGATGATCAGACTGAAGTTTTGGACAATTTGAGCTCCGCACGGGACAAGTGTGGATGTGGCCATAGTGGAGCCCAGACTCCAGGCCCTGATTCAGTTGGTCTTGGTAGGCGGGAGGCATCAGGGAGATGTAAAATTCCTCATGTGATGCCGGTTTGGAGCCAGGCTTCTCGAGGTGAAACCACAGAAGCGTGACTTCCCCCAGCCTAAGACTGCATCCCCAGAGTTTCTCACTCCCGCATCAGTCCAGGCCCAGCCTTCAGCACCAGTTTACAACTCCAGCAGATTCTACTCCAAGATGTTGAAAGAGACCCGTCAGCTACGCTGTGTCTACAGAGGGAAGCGTCACCGTGTGGATGGCCGTTTATAACTGCAACCTGGATGGATTTGCTTTTAGTTTATTTCAGTGAAGTGACTCAGCCACTCAAGAATGGGTTTATCAAGGTGTCTGGCTCCAATGGATCACTCTGCACCACCCTCCCCACCACCCCAAATTCTATCCCCATTTAACTCCAGGTCCAAGTTGAGTATTAGAATGATAATTCAAAGCAAACAAAATCGTTTATGTCATAGATAACCACATTGAAGATCCAAAAGAAAGATAATGTGAAATTCTCTTCTTCATTGGGTACAATTTTTAATGAAAGCAATCAGCCGTTGAGAGACCTGGGTTATCAGAAACATGCCTTCAATAAGCTTCTGCGTAAGGGCTTGGCTGTTGCAGAGATGTGCTACACACAAGGAACACAGCATGTAAAGATAAGTCTGACTCAGTGGATTCGTGAGTGACTGGCGGTGTAATTTGTTTCTACAATGAAATCTGTATGCCTGGCTCTGGGCCATCCACAGCCTCCTAGACCACATGCCAGCCCAGCTTCTTTAGATTTTTCCTGTGAACAGCAATTTGGATGAAGAACTAGATGGATAGGTTCAAAACTAACTCCTTGGAAAAACTGAAGTAATAAATACAATGCACGGGGGATTGATCTGAGGATGAAAGATCAGAGCAACTGTGATGTGACCGAGCCTTTGCTGTCATCCAGGAGGACTGGGTGCCTGGTGACCAACACCATCAGTGTTGACCCTCACCTCAGTTCAATCCCCTGTGTTGTGGGGAGGATTCAACAAGGGGGCTCCCCTTCAGATGGGGTCTCACTCCCTTCTCCAAGCTTGGAGGACCAGCAGGAGCTACTTTCCCAATGAAATCACCTACAGCTGCTGGAGAATTGTTTGCCTTTAACAGAAACTATTTCATTGAACTGGACAGTGAACTGGCACAAATATCTGGGAAGGAGAAAAGTTAGAAATACCACGTCAGATTTGCATGGTGGAGGTCAACTCTTCTTCATCCCTCGCTCTAAAGTTGGACACATATCTGGCAAAAGGTGACCATATGGTTCTCCTGAAGGTCAGGATATCGTAACATGCATGAGGAGACTGGTTCATGTTTAGCTGGATGAATAAGAGAAGCAGTACTTTTCCATAAGACCTGACCTCGGGTCCAAAAGCTTTGGAAATATCAGTAAGCATGTTGAATTGAGGAGGAAGTTGGGTTGTAAATCACTTCAATGATATTTGGATAATGTTTACCAAGAGATGCATATATCTGAGCCCCATGCCAAACCCTTGCAATCCAATTTTATCAATAGAAGGCAGAACCCCCCACCCCCCACCCCCACCCAAAGCTGTTCAATGGGAGAAGCTCTGTCACCTCCAGATCAGTAAGTGTCTGGTGCCCCAGGCCTGCCTAAGTCAGGAAGGAGGCCTAGGAGTGCTTAAGGGGTGTGGCCATGGTGACCCAAGTCTGATCTGAATTTATAATGAAGAGCATGGATTGGTTTTAAATAATCTCCGTTGGCTGGACATGTCAGAAACACGTTCATCAGGAGGCTCGTGAAGTGTCATGGGTCAGGGGCAGCCCAGCAATTGACCCTGGGAAGAACAATTGGCCGTGCCAGTGCTGGCTGGACGGTGCCTGAGAGTGCTTGATCTCCTGAACCACAAAGGCCGTGTTGCTATGTTGGCATCTCCCGACAACGGTGGCATTTGGAGGGTTAACGTGGACACTGTGGCTGGAAAGTTGATTCACCACACCTGTCCTCCTTGGACAGAGGTGCCTGAGAAGATTAGTGGAGGCAAGACAGCAGATACACTGGGGACTGGAGCGCAGAGGGACCACCAGGAGGTGAAGAAGCAGGTTTCACCAAGACATGAAGGTCACTTCTGAGCTGCTGTTAAGGAACTTTTTTGCTTATGACAGAAAACCAGAATACAATTGTAACTCGATAAAGAGTCAAGTTTGTAGATAAGGACAAAACCCAGGAAATTGACATGCTTATTCAAATCTATTTATGCTTATTTAAATCCATTTTAATAATGGAAGGGCATTTATCTGATCAGAAATTGTTATGATTTCCTTTCTTAGAAGACTTATAGGAAACATTTTTTCACTTCTATTATCATGTTCTAAATAGATAATTTTAAACAGATTGCATCCACATTACCTTCGACTCCAGAAGGCATCGTTTATAAGATTATATTTAAGAGGCAGCTAACTATTACAAGGCTTCCCTGGTGACTCAGATGGTAAAGCGTCTGTCTACAACGTGGGAGACCTGGGTTCGATCCCTGGGTTGGGAAGTTCCTTGGAGAAGGAAAAGGCAACCCACTCCAGTATCCTTGCCTAGGAAATCCCATGGACGGAGGAGCCTGGTGTCCATGGGGTCGCAAATAGTCGGACACGACTGAGCAACTTCATTTAACTATTATAAATTATTTGATGAATTACAGGACTATCTACAATTAAAGGATCTTTTTTATTACTAAAATAAATAGTCGCTCAGTCATGTCCTACTCTTTGCGACCCCATGGACTGTATGTAGCCCGCCTGGCTCCACGGTCCATGGACTTTTCCAGGCAAGAATACTGGAGTGGGTAGCCTTTCCCTTCTCTAGGGGATCTTCCCGACCCAGGGATTGAACCTGGGTCACCTGCATTGCAGGCAGATTCTTTACTGTCTGAGCCACCGGGGGAGTGTTTTTTATTACTAAAAAATAATAGTATGGAACTAGGTGAAATTTCCTGCACTATATTACGTCCTCCAAAACCTGAGACCCTGTTACAGCCCCTTAAGAAAAATTCCTGCAGGGACTTCCCTGGTGGTCAAGTGGTTAAGGATCTGCCTGCCAGGGCCGGGGACATGGGTTCAATCCCTGGCCTGGGATGATCCCACATGCCACGGGACACCTAAGCCCGAGGGCCCTAGAGCCCGTGGTCCACAAGAGAAGCTTCTGCAATGAGCAGCCCACTCCCCACAACGACAGTAGCCCCACTCGCCACGACTAGAGAAAGGCCACGCAAAGCAATGAAGATGCAGAGTAACCAAAGATAAATTAATAATTTTTTTATGAAGAAAAGAAAGATTCCTGTAGCCTGAGCTTCTTCAGCCCAGCAGCCACAGAGAACTCGCTCCTCACCGAGGCAACCTGGTTCTCCTTCAGGCTGCTCTGATGTTGGAAAATTCTTCCTTATTTCAAAGACCAAATCTTCTCCGTGGGTTCAGCCTTGCCCTCTTCACAGAGCGAACATTCCAGTTCTCTTAACAGCCCCACCCATGAGCTGGTGTCAGGGACCTCTGTTTCCTTCCCTTTAATCTTCTTTTTCTTTAATATATTATGAAGGCACGTGAGAGTATAAAAGTAAGAAGAAGGACAAATAAGCCAGACCTCCAGGCTCTGGAATCCTCCCCCAAGAGACAAGTCATGTTACCGCTTCCTATCCTTACAAGAGAATTCTACGCACTTGCAAAGTATACACATTATTTTTTTAGGCAAAAGTATTACATACACTATTCTGCACCTTGCTTTCCTTGAACCGAATAATAAATTTTGGAGATGATATCACATCAGATTTTAAAGCCCCACCTGACTCTTTTAAAACCGCATTTCACTAAACCAGTCCCCTGTTGATGGACACTAGGTAGCTTCCAATCTTTTGCCGCTGCAAGCGAAACAACCATGAATATCCATTGCATATCCCTCTTCGTGCAGGTTATCTGTGTGATAAGTTTAGAACAATGCAATTGCTCGATTGAAAGATATGTGCATTTAAAATTTTAATGCACATTGCCAAATTGCCACCCAAAGAAGTGGCACCAGGGTGCTCTCCACCAGCAAGGTCGCTGAATGCCTGCTGTCTCTCATGGTTAGGAGATGAGCCAGTTTGTAATGCCATCTTGGAACTGTCTTTCCCTGAACGGAACCTGCTGTTTCTGTGTGACCCAATGACCTCAGTGAATGTAAAATGCCCTCTCTCATGCGAGTTACTCTACTTGTCATTTAAGAAAAACAAAAACTTCGACACCGAAGCTGCCATTGTGACCAGGCCACATCAATGACATTAGTCACTAAGCTCTGTTCCACAGTGTAGCTGCTGACAAGTTTCTCCTTTTGGGGGCCTGGGCTTTTGGATTTTTGTATGCAAGCTGCAGAAGTTTCCATTTACATGTGTATTGTTTTCTTTTTGCTGGTGTAACCAGTTACACAAATTTGGCACTTTAAATCAAATACAGACATTGTCTTCTAGACGTGTTGCTCCAAAGTCCAAAATGAGTCTCAATGGGCTAAAGTCAGGACTGCATTCTTTCTGGATGCCCTAGGGGAGAACCCACTCACCTTCTCCAGCTTCCAGAGGCTGCCTGCCTCCCAGGGCTCCTTCCTCCACTCAAAGCCAGCAGCTCAGCCTCTTCAGCCTCTCTCTGGCTCTGACCCCTGCTTCCTTTGTCCTTTCCTGACTCTCCCGCTTCTGTCTTCTTTCCATCTTTTAAGGACCCTATGATTACATTAGGCTTGTCTAAGTAATCCGGGGTAATATTCCTGTCTTAAGATCCCCAACTCAATTATATCTGCAAAGTCCCTAATGCCATGTAAAGTAACATATTCACGGGCTCCAGGGATTATCTTTAGGGAGCCATTGTTCTCAGACACTGATCTGCATTAAATACCATCTTGTAGAGGTTAATTGCTTCAAAGACTGTTTGGACATAAATGGGCTTTGAGGGAGGAGCTGGGTATCCTCCCTTCTACAGGGATTTTAAACTAAGTACCAACCAGTATGTGATGTTGAGCTGAGTATCCTTGGAGCTAGACTGAAGAAGACCAAACAGCTAACAGGTGGATGAGTGCTTTGCAGTTTATAAAGAGCATTTACATCCATTACCACCGGCATTTCTGCTTGCCACTGTCGGATGAGGAATCTGCCTGAAGTCACAGGCACTTGTCAGCGAGATTCTTTAAGCTGCAAAGCTGCAGCTCCTCCCATCCCAGCTGCACCAAAGTCATGCCACCAGCCCACATGGAGTCTCCAACGTGAGTCCTGAGAACTTTGCTCCTCTGTGGGTTTCCAGAGTTGCCTGTTCCCATAAAAGGCCAATTTGATCTCCTTTTACCGGTAAAGATTTACTTAAATACCATCTACTTGAAAAATTTACTTTACTTTAAAGATTTACTTTACTGGTAAAGGTCTCCTTTTATCAGTTTATAGAGCTTGTTCTTACACCTTAACTCTCCAGAACTCAGCCTTGTCAGCTGAGCAGTTCTGGCCTGGAATGGTGGTATCACATCCGTGATGGCACCAGGGAGATGGAGACCCAAAAGGACGGGACCATGACCAAGGTCACAGGGGACTCACGCCCACAGGTCGCCACTCGCTGAGCCACTCTGTCTCTTCCAGAGAGACAACCCTGAAAAGCTAGCAATTCACAAACTCCCCAATAATCTGACCTTCGCTTCAGAGGACATTGTGGAGTGCTCGGAAACTGGAGGCTGAGTAGGCACTTTAAAGACACTTGTTCCTCAGAAGACAAGCTATGATAAACGGAGGCAGTATATTAAAAACCAGAGACATTACTTTGCCAACAAAGGTCCGTATATTCGAAGCTACGGTTTTTCCAGTAGTCAGGTATGGATATGAGAGTTGGACCATAAAGAAGGCTGAGCGCTGAAAAACCGATGCCTTCAAACTGTGGTGCGGGAGAAGAGTCTTGAGAGTCTCTTGGACAGCAAGGAGATCAAACCAGTCCATCCTAAAGGAAATCAATCCTGAATATTTATTAGAAGGACTGATGCTGAGGCTGAAGCTCCAATACTTTGGCCACCTGATGCAAAAAACTGACTCACTGGAAAAGACCCTGATGCTGGGAAAGACTGAGGGCAGCGGGAGAAGGGAGCGACAGAGGATAAGATGGTTGGCTGGCATCACTGACTCAGTGGACATGAGTTTTAGCAAACCTCAGGAGATAGTGAAGGACAGGGAAGCCTGGGGCACTGCAGTCCATGGGGTAGCAGAGTTGGGCATGACTTACTGAACCACAAGGAAACTGACATTCATGGAGTCCCTACTGTGTGCCAGCACTTCCCAGAGAGAGCTCATTTACTCTTTCTAACAGTTTGGGTGTTCTTATCACCGTTTTACTGATGGTGACTCTAAAAACCCCAAAGATGGCAAAGAGTGGATTCCATACTGGGTCACTCTGATTCCAAAGTCCATGACTTTTCCTCTTGCCCATGCTGGAGGACAAGCTAAGCAGGATTCCAGGTTAAAAAAAAAAATCTATCACCTGCTTTATGACAGTCCGGAGCCTTCAAATGCCCTGGTTAGCTTTGCAGCTGATTAGATGAAAGTGAGTGCAGCTGACGGGAGAGGCAGGGAGGGAAAGTGCAGACCAAGTGTTCCCGGGCTTGTGTCCAGTGACCTGCAGCCCTGGCAGCAGGTCCCAGAACCCTCTCTCGGCCAAGAGGAGAGAGAGGAGGTCCAGGGGTGGGGGGAAAAGTCACGATCAATCAACAGGTAAAGTTACCAAACACTAGCTTGAGAGCTAGAGGCTTGCCCAGAACAGTTCTCAGGACTTGCTCTGATCACCATTTGAGCTAAGCTTCATTTCCATTTTTCCTTCAATTTAGACCCCATCTGCTGCTCTGTTTGCCTGGGCCCACCGCTAGAGACACAGACATGCAATTATCCAACTCCTACGCGTTTTTCTTGTTCTCTTTCTCTTTGAGTTTAATTTCCATCAGAGGCTCTGCCTTGAGCTTGCTTAAAAACCTGCAATTATGAGAAGGCAGCTAATGAAACCAGCAGCAAACTTCTGTACTGTACAGTTATTTTGTTTTAATGAGATAAACAGGGAAAATGTCAGAGAGAGGGATTTCTATGTTGCTCCCGATGACTGAAAGGCTCCCCGGCGTTGCAAATAAACAGGCTGCAATTAGCATATATAGGGGTTCAGTTCAGTTGCTCAGTCATGTCCAACTCTTTGAAACCCCAAGAATTGAAGCACGCCAGGCCTCCCTGTCCATCACCAACTCCCAGAGTTTACCCAAACTCATGTCCATTGAGTTGGTGATGCCATCCAGCCATCTCATCCTTTGTCGTCCCCTTCTCCTCCTGCCCCCAATCCCTTGCAGCATCAGGGTCTTTTCCAGTGAGTCAACTCTTCGCATGAGGTGGCCAAAGTATTGGAGTTTCAGCTTCAGCATCAGTCCTTCCAATGAACACCCAGGACTGATCTCCTTTAGGATGGACTGGTTGGATCTCCTTGCAGTCCAAGGGACTCTCAAGAGTCTTCTCCAACACCACAGCTCAAAAGCATCAATTCTTCGGCGCTCAGCTTTCTTCACAGTCCAACTCTCACATCCATACATGACCACTGGAAAAACCATAGCCTTGACTAGGTGGACCTTTGTTGGCAAAGTAATGTCTCTGCTTTTTAATATGCTGTCTAGGTTGGTCATATATAGGCGTTAGAGGGTGGTAATTCTCGCCCCTGGGGTCCTTGGGCTTCTTGACCTTACCCAAGATATAACTGGCAAGGTCAGCTATATAACTGGCTCTTGACTGGCTGAAGACCCACTGGGCAGGTCATGGTCAACAGATAAATGCCCAGAAAGGTCACTGCCTGTGGCAGCAAGGCTCTGACCTCGGCCACACAGCTGTGTTTCCAAAAGCGGCTTGTTTTCCTCCTCACGCACATTATGGGGTAATGACTGGGATTGTGGAAACTGCAAACAGCGTGCGTCATAATGAGTATTTTGATTTGGAATGCAGCTTTCTGAGCAACTCCCGGTGTCTGTGGAAACTCAAGAGGTAACAGAAAAAAAATATCCGTCTTGAAAGCGCCTCTCACGCAGTATAGCTGATAATGGAAATTCAATTGCAGGAGCATTTATTTAGTGCCTGCTGTGTACCTGGCTCTGGGCTGAGTGCTTGGCCTATAGAAATGAGGAAGATGCAGCTGCTGACCTTCTTTGGACCTAACGGAGAGAATCAGAGAGCTAAAATGATGCTCTACCAAAGGAAGTTCCGCTGCCATCTCCTCCCTTGCCCCGCATCCCTTAGGTCTAGATTTTCCCAATGAAAAGGAAAGATTGGGTCAAGGCTTACGGTTCTCCTTGAACTAGCACCTGTTTGAGGTCCAAGGGAAGAACATTCTCCTGCCCTCCCGTCTGCCCAGCACACTACGAGAGCCCAGTGCAGGGTGCAGAGGTCCCCGCCCAGCCCCTTCCAGGGCACAGTGGGGAATGGCTCAGGGCTATGGTCCCTGATCCTGGCCACACACTGGAGGGCCTGGGTTGCTTAGCAACAGGGCAGACCCTGGGCCCCTGGGCAGAGGTTCTGATGTGCAGGTTTGGGACTGGTCCTGGAAGTTGTGTTTTGAATGACTGCTGCAGGGGGTTCTGGTCCCTGGTCAGGCTTGGCAGCCACTAACCAAGGACAGGAGTGGTGTTTCGTCACCTCCAGCTGGTAATGTAGTCCAGCGCTGCCTCGCTTCTCCTCCTCCTTCCCTTTCTCCTGGCTATAAAATATATCTGGTGATCTCCGAGGCCCGCCCTACCTCTAACCACCTGTGTGTCCAGAGACAGGCTACATGGGGGCCCCCTGTGATGCCAGGCCTCTTTCACACCCCGCGTCTCAGGGGAGGAGAGAGCTGGCCAGCCTGAACCTGAATCAGGTCCCAGCCCGTTCACCTGCTTCCTGGTGACCCAAGCCGGGTCCACTCCCCTCCCTGGGCCTCGGTCCAGGGTAAACCCTGTCAGGAATTTCAGCAGGTAACCACCTCTTTGTGTTTCTTTTCCTTGGGGAATTTTTCAGGGCAGAAAGCAAACCACTTTGAAGGCAAAGCCAGGGGCCCTGGGTGGAGGCCGCCTTCAGGGCACTGAGAGCCAGAGGGGCGGCTGTCGGGGAGGGAGGGGTCTGGGGATGGTCCTGTCCTGCCATCATGATGCAACCCACCCGGGGGCACTGGAGCCGCGTTGAGAGGCGAGAGGGAGGGTCTGCCTTGTGTCCAGCCTGCCTCCAGGAGAGCCTGGACACCAGTTCACACCACTCTGAACTCAGCCAACCCATCCTTAGGCCAGTGCTCGAGTTTCTGCAGGAGCTGAGCACTCCAGAGTGGGGGGAATCCATGGGACCCCCCTCATTGTACCCCATTTCTGAGAAGCTACTTAAAGGAGAAGGGAGGTTAAACCAGCCTTCCATGAGACTTCTAGATGGACCCTTCTCATGCCCTTGTTGCCCATCCCCCAAACTGCATTTCACAGACAGAATCCCGTCTATGAATTTGGGTGAAAATGTCTTGTTTTCACTAAAATTTAAGCATTACCTTCAATTACTAGATTATAGGGGGTGTTAGTCAGCCTATAACTTTATCATCAATAGAAATCACAGGTAACTTCACATCATTTTACAGTTGATATGGATATTCCAAGGAGATCAAACCAGTCAGTCCCAAAGGAAATCAACCCTGAATATTCATTGGAATGACTGATGCTGAAGCTGAAGCTCCAGTAGTTTGGCCACCTGATGCAAAGAACTGACTCACTGGCAAAGACCCTGATTCTGGGAATGACTGAAGGCAGGAGGAGAAGGGGATAATAGAGGATGAGATGGTTGGATGGCCTCACTGACTCAATGGACATGAGTTTGAGCAAACTCTGGGAGGCAATGAAGGACAGAGGAGCCTGGAGTGCCGCAGTCCATGGGGTTGCCAAGAGTCAGACACAACTGAGCAACTGAACAACCGCAACACAGATATTCCAAATCTTGTTTGGGCTCATCTTTTGAAATGATAGTAAATTCTGAGATTGTCACTATTCCTTGTTATTAATGTGTTAATAGCAAAGCTCATATATCACTATACTGCAAACATATATGAAAATATTTTGGCAAAATTTTAATATGATTGTTTTCTTTCAAAATTTTATGTATTCATTCCTTTTAAAAAATGTCATTTGGATGAGCCCACAGGGTTCGCAGGTTGCCAACAAGTCCACTGTACTTTAAACTTTAAAGACTCCACTTCTGAAGTCATCTTAAGATGACTCTGAAGATGGAGCACTGTGGAAAAGTGAAGAATTCTCAATAATGGTAAAAAAAAAATTATTCTGAGTATTTGTCAAGATTTCCAGGAGCTAGAATAGATCTTAGAGATATACAGCTTCACTTGTTAAATTGACATTATTCAGCTTTAATTTATATGAAATAAAATGCATCTTTTTTCTTTACCATATGCTCACTATTTAAAAATTGTGACAAAAAACAAATAACATAAGCATTACCATGTTAACCATTTTCAAGTGTACAGTTCAGCTGTGTTAAACATACTCACGTTGTTATGCAAAATGCACTCATTAGAAGCATGCAGTTTGATTAGTTAAGACAATCCACCCGAGAACCACCACTACAATTAAATACACAGTATTTCTATCATTCCCAAAATGTTTCTTTGTGCCTCTTTATTGCGTCCACTACCCCAAACCTAAGTAAATGTCGATTCACTTTTTGTCACTATCGACTAGTTCTGTCTTTTTTTGAATCAACCATTTCACATACATGGAATCCTACAGGATATACCCCAACTGCTTGTCCACCTGTTGTTGAATGTGTGGGTTTTGTCAAGTTTTGGATTATCACAAATTTACTGTGAATACTACTGGACATGTCTTTCTGTAGACACGTGTTTTCATTTATCCTAGGAAAGAATCCAAGTGTGGAGTTACTGGGTTATATGATAAGTGTGTTTACCTTTATAAAAAATGACCAAACTGTTTTCCAAAGAGCTTGCATCATTTTGCCTTCCCAGCAATCATGTATGGAGTCCCAGTGGTTTTCTATTCTTCCCAATACTAGGTATTCTCAGTCTCTGATTTCAGCCATGCCCTGTGTGCTGGCATCTCATCGTGGTTTTAATTTGCACTGTCTGATGGCTAATAACGCTAAATGTCTTTATGTCTGTGAGCCATGAGAGACTTCTTTGGAGGAGTCTAACTCTTTTGCCCTTTCTTATTGGACTGTCTTATACAATCTGGATGCAATTTTTTTTTCTTTGCTAGACACATGTATTGCAAATATTTTCCCCATTCTGTAGCTTGTTTTCATTTTCTTAATGGTGTCCTGATGTGGAGCATTTATCAGATTTTTATTTTATGGTCATGCCTTTCGTATTCTATCAAAGACATCTTTGCCCCAAAGTTAAAAAGATTTTTCTCCTACATTTTCTTCTGGAAGCTTTATATATTTAGTCTCTATGTTTGGGCTGATAACGTGTTTCAGGGCTTCCCAGGTGGGGTCAGAGGGAAAGAATTCACCTGCCAATGCAGGAGACAAGAGATGAGAGTTCAATCCCTGTTTCAGGAAGATCCCCTGGAGGAGGGCATGACAACCAACTCCAATATTCTTGCCTGGAGAATCCCATGGACAGAGGAGGCTGGTGGGCTACAGTCCACGGGGTCGCAGAGTCGGACACGATTTTGCATGCATGCACAGTGCACAGGATGGAGTTGGGTCAAAGTTTATTATTCCTTTTGGCATATGAACATTCAGATCTTTGAGCACCATTTGATGAAAAGACTCTCCTTTCCCTGTTGACCTCTCTTAGCACCTTTGTTGAAATCAGTGGACCATATATGTGGGGGTCTATCTGGACTCTATGCTTTCCCACTGACACATGTCTAATCTTATACCACGTGTGTGTGCATGCTAAGTCGCTTGTTGTATCCAACACTGGGATCGAACTCCAATCTCTTACGTCTCCTGCATTGTCAGGAGGATTCTTTACCACTGGCGCCTCCTGGGAATTTAGAGCTGAGAGAGGAAAAAGCCTTGTACAAGGTCAAATCAAATAAGCCAGAGGTCAAGATGGAATGTGGCTTGTGTAAATATTCATTTTTATTCAAGTTTTCCTTTCCACTGGCAACACCAGCACGGCCCACAGTGGCATCCACCGGCCATTGTGAGAAAAAGTCGTGCTATGCGTGCTCAGTGGCTTCAGTCTGGTCCGACTCTTTGCAATCCCATGCACTGTAGCCCACCAGGCTCCTCTGTTCGTCATCTGCTAAATATTCATTTTTAATTCCTGTTGAGAGTCAGCAAAGAGGGACACAGTGAAGGGTAGCAGGATACTGATGCTGGGGGACTCTGCTGGGACTGGGAGAGGTGGAGCTGGCTTTTCATGGAGCAGCCCTGTGACCTCGCACAAGCTGATCCATCCCTGCAGGCTCCTGGGTCGGTCTGGATTCCCCAGAGAAACAGAACCGCACACACGTATCTTTGTATGTACGAGAGGAAACTTATGATAAGGAATTGGCTCGTGCAAAGACGGAGGCTGGAAAGTCCCCACAGTGTGCTATCTGCAAGCAGGGAGGATGGTAGTGTAATTCAGTTCAAGTCCAGAGTCCTGAGAACCAGGCGGCTGCCGAGAGCAGGAGGAGATCCATGTCTCAGCTCAAGCAGGAAGGAGTAAATTTCTCTTTCTTCCTTTTTGATCTATTTAGGGCCTCAATGGGCTTTCCTGGTGGCTCAGATGGTAAAGAATCCACCTGCAATGTGGGAGACCTGGATTCGATCCCTGGGTTGAGAAGATCCCCTGGAGGAGGGCATGGCAACCCACTCCAGTATTCTTGCCTGGAGAATCCCATGGACAGAGGAGCCTGGTGGGCTACATACAGTCCATGGAGGTTGCAAAGAGTCTAACGTCACTGAATGATTAAGCATAGCACAGCACAGGCCTTCAGTGGATTGAATGATGCCCACCCACACTGGAGAGGGTAAACAAATTGACTGAGCCCACCTAGTTAAATGCTAATTTCATCCAGAAACACTCTCAGATTCACCCAGAAAACAACCACATCACATCACGTGGTCGCTCAGTCGTGTCCCACTCTTTGCCACCCTGTGGCCCACCAGGCTCCTCTGTCCATGGGGTTTCCCAGAAGAGAATACTGGAGTGGGTTGCCACTTCCTTCTCCAGGGGATCTTTGTGACCCAGAAATTGAGGCCAGGTCGCCTGCACTGTAGGGAGTTTCTTTACCAGAAAATAATGTTTAGCCAAATATCTGGATGTGATCCAGTCAAGTCAACACGTTAAACTAACCATCACAGTTCCTCAACTGAAACATAGGGGTAAGAATTAAGCTACCCTAGGTCACACAGTAAGTCAGTGCAAATTTATGTCTCATAGTTCTGGAGGCTGAGAATTCCAAGATCAAGGCACCAACAGATTCAGTGTCTGGTGACAGCTTGCTTCTCTAGTTCACAGATAGTGTCTTCTAGTTCACATTAGTGTCCCCCAGTGGCTGAGGGTCAAGAGAGCTCTCTGGGGTCTTATTTGTAAAGGTATCAATCCCATTCATGAGGGTTACACCCTCATTACCTCCTTATGACATCACACTGTGGATTAGATTCAACATATGACTTCTGGCCCCTCTGCTCTGTGTGTCCATGGAACTCTCCAGGCAAGAATGAGTACTCTACTGGAGTGGGTACCCATTCCCTTCTCTGAGGATCTTCCCGACCCAAGGATTGAACTCAGGTACTCTTGCATTGTAGGCAGATTCTTTGACATCTGGGCTACCAGGGAAGCACCCCATGAATTCTGGGGGGACACACATTCAGCATGTGGTAGGTGCCTGGCACAGGGCCCAGCACACTGCAGGCGATCATCAGACGGGGGGCTTCTTCCCTTCGGAGGTCCTTCCTGCTCTCCTTCTGGAATCTGAGCAGCAATGAGTTATCAAGCAAAGCCTAAGTAACTGGGTCAAAAGTGGCTAAAGTTGCCTGGTATTGCATATTTGGGAGGGTGGGGGACAGGCCTCCCAGGGCTAGGCAGTCAGTCCCTGGGCAGGTATGTACGGGAGGGGTAGCTGCTGGGGGCTGGGGCAGGTACAAAATGGTCCCAAAGGATGAGTGCTATCCCTGGGAGGCTGTGTGAGGGCAAGGGGCATCTGAGGTGGTGACAGTGGGAGAGAAAAGAGGATGCAGAACAGAAAACAGCAAGATAAATACAAGGAAATATAAACACATCCCACCACGATATCATGAAATCGCCTTTTCTGACAATTTACTTGTGTGTAATGAAAACTACGTTCATACCAGGTCAACAAAGTGTGGATGAGGTTTTATAACAGGAGGCTTTATTGGACAGAATCTCAATACATATTTTCCCCTGTAGGAACTCTCAATTCTCTCATAAAAATTTATTACAGCGTTTGATATGTATGCGCTAAACACAAGCCGTTGTAAACAGAGCAGGCAACACTAGCCTTGGATTCTCCAATCCTGAGTTCCACTGCAACAGAAAACAACTGTCGGCAAGTGTATCGCATGAAAGGTTAACTGTGCCACATGGGGAGGGCTTCTGGTAATTATTTTTAATGGAGCTGTACTTCTGTTTAATAAAAGGAGAAAATAAAGCTAAAACTCTGATGGAGACAAACACTATAGAGGACGGTAACATTTTTTTAATGTTTTATGCTAGGGTTGCAGCTGTTGGTGAACAGTTGCCCACATGTATGCCCACAGGGAAGCAGAGTCACGGGGGCACATGGTGACGGGCACGTCTGGTCCAGCATAAGCACGCAGATGTCCACCCCTTTTCCTATAGGTCTGACTTCAGAGACAGAACATCGTACAGGAGCCAGGCATTTGCAGTTCCCTCTGTCCCCTTAAAATAAAATATCTTTAGTTTTTCTAAATCCCAGTTTCCAAAAGTATTTTTGAACCATCTAAAGATAAAGTACATTTCCATGTGGAATGCTGAACTAGCTGGCACCTACCTTAGCCTTCCTGAGTGCAGGCCCCCTTCTATTCTCTGGACCCCTCCACCCCACTCCCCACAAGCTATGGATTGTGTAAGTCCCCCCACCTCACTTTGCACAACCCCCGCCTCCTCCCAAATAAAGAAGTCTAGTAGCTCAGATGGTAAAGCATCCGCCTACAATGCAGGAGACCTGGGTTTGATCCCAGGGTGGGGAAGATCCCTTGGAGAAGGAAATGGCTACCCACTCCAGTATTCTTGCCTGGAGAATTTCATGGACAGAGGAGCCTGGTGGGTTATAGTCCCTGGGGTCACAGAGTCGGACACGAGTGAGCAACTAACACACACATGAAAAGTGAAGGAAAGCAAAGAGTTCAACTTGGGTGTGCTCATAACTTGGAGCTACCAGGGTTCAAAGGGTAGCATCTAACCAGCCTACTGCAGGAAGGTGGGTGGTTCCCGTTTAGACACGGGGCAGGATGAACCTCTGTGTGGGAGACGGCTGTGCTCCATTAGGGAGGATGGATGTTCAGACAGGGCAGTGGTTTCTAGTTGCTAAATCAAGTCCAACTCTTTGCGATCCCGTGGACTGTAGACCACCAGGCTCCTCTGTCTATGGGATTTTCCAGGCAAGAATACTGGAGTGGGTTGCCATTTCCTTCTCCAGGGTATCTTTCCCACCTGGGGATCAAACCTGGGTCTCCTGCATTGCAGGCAGAGCCACCGGGGAATGGGGTGGCTGAAAGTGTCCACTGGCATCCGCTCCACAGGACACCGCAGCAGAGGGGCAGGTTCATGACCTCCAAGGAGCCTCCTCACCACAGCAGACAATGAACATCCAAATGGCAAAAATCTGAATTCCTTCTTGCAAACTAGCCTAAGAAAACACAGACTGGCCTAGCCCGGTGTTTATGAAAATGCCCTGTGCTGGTAACGAGGGATGGCAAGGCAGCTCTTCTATTTGTCCCTGGAGTTGCAAGGTTTCCCCTGAAGAAATCCTGATGGGGTTGGCAAGACACCGAACTCCTTAAATGTCCCTCAAATGTTCCACACTTGAGGAAGTGTGTTTACACACTTGTAAAACAGTCACTAAGGTTTGATACGATTTCAACTTGCAAGGGAACTTGGCATTCGAATACAGCATGGGCTTTGGTTACTGATAATCCAAGCAAAGATTTGGCAGACATGGCTTGAATGCTGGGCCATGGTGGACTGAGCCTCTGGGGGCTGGTTGTTTGGTATTTTCGGCAGGCAGGAACCATCTCTCTGATCTGGCCATTGGGAAATTGACGGGCCCATGTCAATCAGTCAGTTGTGCACCATCGCGGTAGCATCTGACACTCCCTAGATACAGTCCCTGTGAGTCATCTGGGGTATTTCGGAGGCCTTGACGACTCTAATCTGACTCTAATGATTCAGTGTGGGATTCCTGTCTCCAAATAACAGATTTTAGACTCTTCCAAATGTGAACTTCAGGTTCTATTAAACACGTGCAACCAGGCCGCCCTGCTGGCTCAGTGGTAAAGAACCCACCCGTCAAGGCAGGATACATGGGTTCCATCCCTGATCTGGGAAGATCCCACAAGCTAGGCAGCAACTAACCCTGCGCACCACAACTACTGCGCTTGCGCTCTGGAGCCTGGAGCCACAGCTCCTGAGCACACGTGCTGCAAGTGCTGACGCCTCTGTGCCTAGAATCTGTGCTCCACAACAAGGGAAGCCCCTGCAGTGAGAAGCAGCGCACACCGCAACCAGAGAAGCCCCGCTTGCCTCAACTAGAGAAAAAGAGCCCTCAAAGCAATGAAGACCCAGCACAGCCAAAAACAAATAAATGAATATTAAATGTGTTAATAAATCAACGTAGTAAAAAACACACGTGTGCAACCACCGTTCCATGCCGAGGAGTAAGATACTGACTATAGTCACTGGGCCTCCAAGAGAAAGGGCACAGGAAATGCCCCCAGGTCAGTGTTCCTAAAGCGCGCATGCACTCCAAAAGGCATGAACGCAGCCTTTTGAGTCAAAAACTTACATTATTTCAAAAGTCCCTTACATGTGTGTATATGTGATAAACTATTACACGGCTGAGAAAGATTGAAGGCAGGAGGAGAAAGGGGCAACAGAGGATGAGAGGGTTGGATGGCATCACCAACTCAATGGACATGAGTTCTGAGCAAACTCCAGGTGAAGGACAGGGCAGCCTGGCTTGCCACCATCTGTGGGGTCGCAAAGAGTCAGACACGACTGAGCAACTGAACAACGACAGCATCACACTGCTAAGACTGAGCAGATGAGTGATGTTGGAACGTCAGTGCTAAATGCATATTTACATGGCACACCACGTGAGCAAATTGAACACCCCCTTGCTCCGCCCCCAGAGACGGGTATGAGTGTGAAGGGCGGAAGTGTGGCCGAACTGTTACTTGGCACAAGGGTAACTTTTGCAAATCTGGTTGTTTCTGCTGTGGATTCTTCCAGTTGTCCCTAGGAGTTATGGGCCCTGCCCAAGTGGACCCTGTGTCATTATGGAATGTGTACACACCCTTCTGAAGACATATCTTCAATCCCTCTCAGGTGTATTATCAGCAGATGCACCCTGGTCAGTGAGGTTGGTTTCCTAAGAATGAATTTTGCTTGGCCTCCCAATTCACTGTATAACTTTGGATGTTCCACAAAAGAAATGCAATGAATTCAGCACCTCCCACCCTCCNCTCCCTCCCTCCCCCCCACCCTTCCTTTCTTTCTTCTCTTTCTTCCTTGTCTTTTTCACTAGCTAAATTATGTGGATTTTCCCCTATGTCTTCTTTCTAAAAGAGCTGTAATTTTGGAACTCCCAAGTTCAAGACCTCGACATTCTCCCTTGGGTCACAGATCACGTGCACTCTGTCTCAGGAGGCACGTCACCTCCTCAGCACACACCTGATCTCATTCCTGGACACACGTCTTGCTCTCATCCCACCAGACTCCATACCAGACATGTTGTTCACACCTCCTTCGTGTCTTATCACATGATCATCCCCAGTGCAGGTTCAGGCCCAGCGTCACCACCTCTAAGAAACCTTCCCAAACCCTCTTTCCCCACTGTCCAGTGTGTCAGCCCTCCCACGTGCCCCTAGCCCTGTGCACAGCCCACGAGGGCAGCCTCAGCCTCCATTCTCTAGAGTAATCCCAGTCTCCCCAGAGCCTGACTCAGTCCAGGGCTGGACACACAGAGGGTTCTCTGTAAATGTCAGAGTGAGAGGCAGGCATTCCTGCAGTGCTGGGCTGGAATCCGTGGCTGCCGTGAGCCGCTCTCCAACCTCTCCAGAACTTGGCTTCCCTGGACTTTCGAAGACCACTGCTTCTGCACAGTGATCAGTCCAGGTCAGGCTGAGCAGAGCCTCATGTCCTAGCCACGCTCCCCTCCTGATGCAATTACCTGGGAAGGCAGGCAGTTCCACTCACGGGGATTCCTCTCTCCTAGATAGCTGGTTCCCAGAAATGCCCAGGGCCTGCTCCTTTGACCTGTATGTGTGGAAGGAGGTGGAAAGAAGGCTTTGACCTTGTGGCTGCATCTCAATTGGAGAGGCAGGAACGAGACTGAGGTCCCTACATCTCTTCCTTCCACCAGAACGGCAAAGGCAGCTGGCCAGTGGTCAGGCTAGCTCGTTGAGGGCTTCATTCCAGAGGCTGTGGATCTTTCAGGAAAGTAGTGGGAGCCCCAAATACATCCAGGACCTCTCTCCCCGCTCTGGTGCCTGTGGTCCAAAGGACATGAGCGAATGCAAGGAATTTTTGGTGCCTGATAAAACATCCTCATTAAAATCATAGGTAAATGAGTGGATGCTGAATTGGGGTAAATTCTAAATATGCACAGCCCGTTGGTCCACCCCCCGCCCCCAACAGGGTCACAGAACAGTCCTGCAAAGACGTCATCCATGGGCACTGAAGTATGCCAAAGGACAGCAACCAGGACTTGGATGGGCCTGATCTTTCCATCCTCTCTCAGAAAGAAAGGCATCATGAGAAAGGAAACTAATTTCACAAACAGGAGGAGAGAGGTTTATTGCTCATGGTGACAGAAGGCTGAGCTGAGTCCTAGAAGGAAGGTACAGTCTGTGTGAGAAGAGTCAAGGCAACTTCCCCTCCTCCCCCGCCGCCGTGACTTCTCCGGAAAAGCAGGCAGGCTCTCAGGAAAACGTCTTTGGGAGGTCAGCTGACCATGAGACACACAAACCCCAAAAGCCACGACCCTCACCCCTCAGCGGGCCCCAGGGCTCTGAAATCCCCTCCTTCAAGAAGCAGCATAAAGAAAAGTTGGAGTTGCAGCGTGACTGAGAAAGCCATTGTGGGTGGAGTTTAAACCTATGAGTTCAGAGCATGTTGGGCAAGGACCTGAGCCCTGTATGTGGCTTTAGGATTTGAGATCCTCTCCAGTCTAGGCTCTGTTCTCCAGCTTCTTGAGACGCTTTCACACCGAGCCCAGCTGTCCACCAGCACTCAGCCCTTCAACATCAAGCCTTCCGCTGGGCTGCTGTCAAGGAAGTCATCCCAGGCCCTTCACAGAGATGCTGAGCTGGACCTTCCTAAGTGTTTTACCTGAGAAATCCATGCGACATTTGATAAATTACCAAATGAGGTAGATAATTCTCTTGGGAATAATGAAGCTGGGGAAATTTTATAGATTGTATATAGATGAATATAAACATTTATCTAAAGGTAATCCTAGCAGAGTTGGTGAATATTGACCACTAATGAAGTGATCTTCTTCTCACTTCTCCTTGGGTCTTGACACCTGTGTCCTAATAATAATGAAAATGCCCAATCAGCTGGCATATTTGGGGGACTGTCACCATGATGCCAATACAACTGGTTCTGTTGCTTTGTTGGCAGTCCTAAGGTTTAATATAAATTACGAAATGCCTCTTCTCAAGATATGTGACATTATACATGACAGATCTTATTTTTTAGCTAAAGAAGAGGTGAAAGGGATCAAGTTGCTTCTGGGAGTATAATTTGTTGCCTGCACAGAGCAAGTAGGAAGAGGAATTGACAGTTATTCCTCCAACCTGACATTAGCGAAAACTTATTTGACTGAATCTGACTATTGACCTCAGCCACTTGGTCACTACTCCTCTGCTGCCCAAAGAGCATTTGTGTGAAAGAGAGATGGTCGGGTTCAATGATGCACATTTTCTTTGCTTGTCTTCGACCTCACTGATGCTTTGGGGGTTGGGACAGTGAACGGGGAACAGCTGCTTGATGCTAGGAAAGCGCAAAAAAAGTGAGTATCTGTTGTGATTCAAACCTGAGGGGCAAAAAGTGCTCTGAACCAGAGCAATTTTGTTTCAGTGGCACACAAAGTCCTGTAAGGGCAGTGATGTGCTGGGAGATGTTTAGCAATGAGTTTTCGGTGGAGAAAAGGGCCTGGTTTGTAGGCTTTGCTGACTTTCATCGTATAAATATGCCCATCATGGCTGATTTCAAGCTACCAAGGTGATGTCGCAGAACACGGAATTGGGAAGGGCTGTGTGCCACTGGCTCCTCTAAGCAGGTGTGGGTATACCTCCAGCTGCGACGGGGAGGCGTCAAGGCTTCCAAGGCTACGTCGGTATCCATGGAAACTTAGAAACGAGACAAGAGTAGGGCAGGCTCACCGATTTGTTTTCTAAATGAGGAGCTAAGGTTAGTGAGACGCCATCTTTTCAAACATGCACACGCTTGGCTGTTTTTCGATACTGGGGCCACTCGGCAGTGAAAAGCATCAGGTTCTTCCTGGCTGGTCCCTGTGGAACAGGGTCCTCCCTTCTATGTCTCCAAAGTCAGGCTGTGCCCAGAAAAGGAAGGGGAGAATGAGCCCTCTGAGCCTTTTGCTCCCATCCTTTCCACCCTGGAGGAAGCACTTGTTAGAGTGAAGGATGGAAAAATAACTGCTCTTAGCATGCACACATCACTCGAAATGGTAAAAAGGCAAACAGGCAGAGCCTGGTCCACTCACCTTGTTTTGATGAAAACAAGATGGCGGCTGCTAGTCGACTGGCATAGTTTTCCGAGTTACGGTTTTCGGTAAAAATTTCACTCTCCCATCATAGGCCCAGAGCACTTTCTGGATCACCTTGGGAAGCCTCTACTGTCTACAGAAACTAAGATATTGAACCCTAGGGATGATGGAACTAGGTGCCTTAAAATCAGGCTAAAAACCTGCTCAGGTCTGTTCTTCTCCAATCACCTCAAAGAACATGCCGGACAAGACACGTGAGACAAGGTGAAACGCTTCCTGCGAATTCAAGTCACAGACAGGGGTTGGGGAACCTGCCAGGCACGTTCCTCTGCCCTCTCCTTGGCTCCAATAGTTATGACATGTGAATCAGAAGAAGGTGACTTTGGGTCAGACTTCAAAGAACATTATTACATGTAGTACCTGCCTATTGAAAACCATTTTCATGCTAAGGTTGTCTACACACACACACACACACGCACACACACACACGTGTTAGCTTTGGGGCAGGGGGAGGGAAGAGAGAAAAGTTGAATCCAATATAACCATGTCTAACGCAACTTGTCAGCCACAGCTGGGTAACACTAGCTGTTAGACATTTTCCCCTTGGGCTTGGGGGCCCGAGGGCCCAGCTGAGCACAGCTGAGTTAGTACCAGCTGAATGATATTTGGATTACAGCAGCCACCATGGCAGGTAGCCATGCCAGACGTGGGGCCAAATGGCCACTGCCAACCTTGCTCCCGGGGTGACCGATGCCCCACGGAGGTCGTCACCGCTTCTTTTCAGCGTGGAGTCCAACGGCCCTGGGGTGAGCAGGCAGGCGGACACCACGCTCCCCTCCTGCCACCAGCTGTGTGTCCTCGATCATGACCGCACTGGGAGTGACTCCTGGGAGTCTGCTGAGTCTCGGAGCTCAAAGGAGCTTCTCAGAAAGAAAAGCCAGAGCACACAGCACACGCCTTGGCCATCCTTTGGTGATAAACAGGGGCAGTTCAGCGTCTGCCCTGCAGGCACCAGGAACCAGGCTTCAGAGCCGCCCCGAGCCGGGGGTCCAGCATCCCTAGGCTTGGAGGTGGTGGCGGCTGGCCGTGTCCACCCGGGCGCCCCGAGCCCGCCCTTCCCTTCTCACCAGCCGCCTCCTTCCACGCTCTCCAGCGGAGCAACGTCCTTCACTCGGAGACCGGCAGAATGTTCTGGCTGTGGGAGTCCCCGGTGAGGCCGGAGGAGCGGAGCGATCGCCGGTGGAGGACCCTGTTCAGGATCTCTTTGCAGCTCTTGCGGTACTGGTGTCGCAGTAAGGAGTACACGAAGGGGTCGGACGCGGCCTTGGTGTAGGCCAAGCACTTGGACAGCACCCCCCAGTGGGAGCTGATGGGCACTGCAGAGGACAGCTCCACCAGCCTGTGGACAGAGACCCGGAGGGTGTCGGGTTATGAGAACACAGCTGGGCGACGCCCGCGCTCCCGCCTGGGCCCCTGACCCCGGCGTCCTGTCGGAGCTTCAGGGTCTCTGAGGCTGCCTCCCGCGGTGACAACGACAACAGCAGTAACAACCATTAACAACCGTGGCCGCCCACCAGGCACTTCCTTTAGACCAGGTCCTGAGCTGCTGCTGCTAAGTCGCTTCAGTCGTGTCCGACTCTGTGCGACCCCATAGACGGCAGCCCACCAGGCTCCCCCGTCCCTGGGAGTCTCTAGGCAAGAGCACTGGAGAAGGCTGCCATTTCCTTCTCCAAAGGGACTGTGCTAACTGACACATATTACAGGTGATTTCATGGAACCCTGGAAGTTTAGACATCTCCATTTCACAGGTGAGGAAATCGACATCCAAGGACGTCAAGTACTTTGCCAGGAAGCTGCAAAGGCAGGATTTGAACTCAGGCCTGTCTGATTCGGGAGCCCAAGCTGATCTGAGAAACGCACGCAGGGTTTCATTGCATCCAGGCCACTGGCTCTAACTCTGCTGCTGACCTGCTCTGTGACCCTGGGCAAGTCATTTCCCTTCCTGGGGCCTGGATGTTTTACATGAAAAGTGAGAAGTTGGATAAGATCATCTCTATGATCACTGCAGCCAGAAGAGATGGGATTCTTTGCTCCAAATCCTAGCTCTGCCTTCCAAGGGAGGTTGCCTGGGAGGAAGGGCTGAGAACAATTTTCCAAATATTTGGCAAAGCTCAAAGTATGTCTCGCAGCACGGAAGAATCTGCTGATGAGAAAGGCTTCTTCCCGGGGCTGCGATCTAGGGGCCCCTGGGGATCTAAGGGATGCCCTGACCTCATTCTTTAGGAGGAGATGAGGGAAGAGGCAGCTTCTGTGTCAAAGGGGCTCGGTTCTGAGGCCCATCTAACAACTCCATTCAACAGTGCTAAGGCCATGCTGTGAGGGAGTGACAGCCTTCCTCTACGTAAATGGAAAGAAAGTAAAATTATCAGTCGCTCAGTTGTGTCTGACTCTTTTTGACCTTATGGACTGTAGCCTGCCCTGCAGAGTCTGTCCATGGGATTCTCCAGGCAAGAATACTGGAGTGGGGAACCATTCCCTTCTTTAGGGGATCTTCCAGACCCAGGGATCAAACTCAAGTCTCCTACATTTCAGGCAGATTCTTTACCATCTGAGCCACCAGGGAATTCCCTCCAAATCAAGACATTAGTTCTTCTCTAACAAATGTGTCCAGAACCTTTGGCCATATTTGGACATTAACCAGCATTAACAGAAGGTACAAAAGGCCACAGAGCTGGGAGGGAGCTTGGAAATCATAAATTACCCTCTCCCCACCCACTGTCAAATGAGGAAATCAAGGCCCAGAGAGGGAAAGAGGTTGCCCAACATCACACAGCAAGTCTGTGATGGAGGAAGAGCCACCAACTGTGTTCAGACTGGGATCTGGCATCTGTATCCTTCCTGGGAGGCGGGATGAGGGAGGGGTCGGCAGGATGGAAAGCAGGGTGCCTCTCGGCGTGGAGGGCTGCCCAGGTGAGAACCCAAGGACCGAAATCACCAAGCTTGGGCTGTAACCCTGTGTTGCCAACTTGAGTGATTTTCCTGAAGGCTTCTCTGGGTTTAGGTCATGAGGACAAGCTCGTGAAGGGAAGGAAGAGGAAGGAAGCTGATGGGGTGAGATTCCCTGTTGCAATGATCCCCCTTTTGAACAGATCCTTGATGTCTCCATTCTGAGGCCCTTCTATCTGGCATCCTGTTTCCAGCACCACTATCTGCCCTTGCCCTCCCACCCCGAGGGGGAATGTGGCCAATGTTCTGCTCCTCTCCATGGAAGCCTGAGTGGGGAAAAATGGAGCTGTTGGCATTTGGGAAATCTGTACTTTTAAGAAATCTATGTTGGGAAGTGATGAGCATAAGGGAACCAAAACCCCTGAGTCTAAAATTCACACCTAATAATAACAATGAAATAGCTGAATGCCAACACATTGTTGCTACGCGATGCCTGGTTGCTTTTCCAAAATGTCTGTCTTCTCCATATAGATAAATTCAGTCTGAGCATTTGAGCCCTCCTAGGAGAACTTATTAAGAGCCAAATAGCATCAAACCATCCAGCAAGATCAAAATTTTTATCTGCAGGTTCTGTAGATTTCACAGAATAAAATTTTTGAGGACAATTTTAAATTTCACCATTTAGATAATTAAGAGGTAAAATCTATTGCATTTGCTTCTCAGAGATTTTATGTCCAGTCTGAACATGCCTGGCTCAGTAATGACAACTCCCAGTTGCGTATCTCCTTTGGGCCAAATATGAGATTTGCACACTCTCTAATCTTAGTTACCCTCTGCAGAATGGGTGTCATTCGTCCCACTTTACAGATGAGGAAATCAAGGCTCAGAGGGACTGTGCAGCAAGCCAGCATCTCCTCAGTGGGAAGCCTAACCCTAACTGCGACCCACGTCTTGCTTGGGTACCACGCTGGGATTCAAATCTCCACGTTGCCAATTGGACAGGGTGAATTCTGGGGTCCCTCCCGGCCCTGAGAACTCCCTTTCCATGAAGTTGCTATGTGCTCCCCAGCATTTCTGTCATCCTCTGTCCACAGTGCACACAACTTCTCTTCTGAAAAGCCAGCATCTGGCCTTCACAAGGTCTCCAGGCAAAGAGATGCTTCAGGTCAGCCTGGGCCTGGGCACTGCTCCCACTGGGCCCCCGGGCCAGGGTGAACCTAGGAGGCTCCCTTCTGTGAATGGATGTGGCTGGCTGACCTCCTTTCTGATTTTCCTATGCATGGGGACCCTCCCTGGCATGTGCCCATCATGGCTGGCTTTGTTCTGTTCCAGCTCTGACAGTTCCAAGTCCCTACTGCTTTAGGGGAATGGGCAGGGGTTTCTGTGTTGCTACAGTTGCTTCTTTCTAATTTCATATCTGGGCAGGGGCTGGCCACATGGTCCCCAGATGACCTTTGAGCAAGGGAACGCTCCAGCCCGTCTTCTCACACCAGGCCCAGCCACCTCCCCCGAACACCCTCCCCTCCAGGAAAGGGACATTATTATTCTGATCAGTCACAGTTTCCTTGTGAGCAGGGTCACCGTGTGCTTAATGTGGCCTGCCACTCTCTGCCTCTCCTCTCTGCTACTGCACGTGATGGATTATTGAGCTGCGCTCTCCTGCCCCTGCCCACAGGTCTGGCCCAAGAGCCCTGAGTTTAGGGGCTATTGGCTCAGGTGTTAGTTGATCAAGGGGGACTTGGTTTCTTTTTGCCCTAGCCCCCTGTTGTAGGTTGACCTATGTCTCCCCAAATTCATAGGCTGAAGTCCTAACTCTCAACACCTCAGCTGCTGCTGCTGCTGCTAAGTCGCTTCAGTCATGTCCGATTCTGTGCGACCCCATAGACGGCAGCCCACCAGGCTCCTCTGTCCCTGGGATTCTCCAGACAAAAATGCTGGAGTGGGTTGCCATTTCCTTCTCCAATCAACACCTCAGAGCGGAACCTTATTTGGAACCAGGCTTGTTGCAGGTGTAATCAATTAAGATGAAGTCCTGCTGGAGAAGGGTGGGCCCCTAAGCCCATGTGATGGCCGTGTCCTTACAAAAGCGGGGAGTCCGGGCACAGATGCACGCAGAGAGAATGCTGCAAGATGAAGGCAGAGATGGGGTGATGCTTATGAAGCCAAGTGACAGTAAAGATGGCACATAAACCATCAAAAACTCCAGGGGGCAGCGGGGAGGCCTGGAAGAGCACCCTGGCAGCTTTGGAAGGACCCACCTGGTTAACATCTTGATCTTGAACTTCAGCCTCTAACTGAAGCTGCACAGTTCTACTGTTGAAGGCACTCCGTGAGTGGCAGGGCTGGGAAACAGACCTACGTCCACTGAGGAGCCCGTGGGTGTGCAGAGGGTGTTAGGCAGGACCTGGTTGTTCATGGACCCCTGGCCATAACACCAACATGGCACCAAACCCTTTGGAGCTCCTGGAGCCCGTGGGCACGAGGGCTGACTGTGGGGTCAACAGAGGTCAACAGCCCCTGGAGCAGCGCACTGGCCCTTCCCCTCCAGGGAGAAGGGTGTTTTCCCTACAGAGCAGGGCTCCCCGCCCCCTGCCCCCGCCATCCAGTAAGCACCAAGGTGACCTTCCAGGTCCTGCCTGAGGCGTGTGCCCAAGAAACCTCTGCCATTGGGCAGTGTGTCGGGGGAACGCTTACACTTCTGGGCTTAGAAGGCACGCGTGCCTGTCCTCGACAACCTTGACACAGCTCCCCCAAGGAGCCCCTGGGCTGAGAGCACACAGGCTGGGCGGCCGGTCAGGCTGGGGACTGAGGGGGAGGGGAGGTCACAAGTCTGCTTTGCCGAGCATCTCGGGTGGCTCAGAGATGGTGGTGAGACCCTGGGGGTCCCGGGGCACAGCCTGGCTAGGTGGGAGGTGTGAGATGCTGCAGGATGTCGCTGCTGCCAAGTCGGAAGCTAAGCGTGGAGATGGGTGTTTATGTGACTCAAGGTGACCCAGAGCAGACCCTGTGGCCCTGGCCTACCTGCCTGTCCTCACCTCTGGACACCCTTTGCTCTGTATTTGTTCTGGGGGACCCCTCCAGGGAGCATCTCCCCTTTTGGGTACAAGGCCCTCTGCTCCAGGCCCAGGGAGGTCTCTGGGCCGGCTGTCACAGCAGAGTGCTGGCAGTCGGGAAGCCGCCCCCTCGGCCCTCACCCACAGGGCCCTCACACCCCACCTGGCAGTCCGGCCACCCTCGTCCCGGGAAGAGGATGGAGATGCCCTTGCCAGGACTCCTGGGCGGTCTCCAACCTCCCCCCTCCCAGAGAAACCAGTGTCTCAGCTCTGCTCGATGATGGGAATCTGCAAAGAAACTAAATTCTGGGGGAGAGAAGACCAGTAACACCAGTAATCCCAGACCCAGCTCCTCCTCTGAGTCCTCAGAGGCTCAGGGCTTTGACAGCCACTTTCACAAACATGGTCTCAAGTCCCCCTGGCAGCGTCCCTTGCCCCTCACAAGACAGGGCAGGACCTGAGGCAGAGTGACAGGCCGAGGCCACATGGCCTGGGCGTGGGGGGTGGATCTGAACCCTGGACTGCGGGTGCCAGGCAGCACCTCCCAGCTCCTTGAGTCAGTTCTAGGGTGCAGAAAAGGCCTTCACTTTCAACCCTTGGATTTAAAGTGGTAAATTGGTACCCCCTCTTCACACTTCCATGATATCATCTCTCCCCCACACATTCACACACACACACCACACTCACACACACATTCACACACGCACATGCTGTGCACCAAGTGCAACACGGGCCACAGAACATCCTCTGGGAAGCAAGCCCGATGTCTTCTCAAGACTTCTGGAGAATCTGGTCTGTGTACTTGAAGATATGTAAGTAACAAGCTGGGCTTCCCTGGTGGCTCAGCTGGTAAAGAATCTGCCTGCAATGCAGGGGATCCAGTCCCTGGGTCGGAAAGATACCCTGGAGAAGGAAATGGCAACCCACTCCAGTACTCTTACCTGGGAAATCCCATGGACAGAGGAACCTGATGGGGTACATTTTATGGGGTCTCAAAAGAGCTGGAAACAACTAAACAACAAGCTGAGCTTTAAATGTTCATGAGCCATTAGCATGGAAAAGGCCTTTGATTAATAGAATATTAACACTGGGCATATTAAAGCCCTCTGCTGCCATAATCCCATGACTCTGAAAAGCCACAGTAATGTTGCTGTCGGATCCACAAAGGCCCCGAGGCCCCACTCGGATGATCTGAGACAATCATAATTACCTGTAAGCCTATATCGCTGGGGGAGACAATAGCCTTACAAATGCTTCTAGGAAGTGCATTTTAATTCGAAAAACTGTAATTCGAGCTATGGCCATGGGCCACAAATCTCACCTTGCTGACCCTCCGTAACTGGGGATTCTAGCACTCACCTTGAAGGAGAGCTGTACAGGGTACAGTCAGGCAGGTATTGGTATATTCTGGCTACATTATAGGTGTTGAACAACTGATAGGTATGGTTATAAAGGGCCTTCCCAGGTGACGCTAATGGTAAAGAAACTGCCTGTCGATGCAGGAGACATAATAGACGAGGGTTCGGTAACTGGATCGAGAAGATCCCCTGGAAAAGGAGATGGAACCCACTCCAGTATTCTTGCCTGGAGAGTCTCATGGACAGAGGAGCCTGGGGGGCTACAATCCATAGGGTCACAAAGAGACATGACTGAAGCAACTCCACACACATGCATGGTTATAGAGACTCCACATCCTCCAATAAAGGAAGTCTGAGAATCTATCTGAAGGCCTGAGTGGTTCTTAACCCAAGAATGGTGCTTCCCAATCGGAGACAGTTATCAGGCAGATGTGAACAGACCTGGGATAAGGAGAAGGGACCCCCCCGTCCCCGCCAGCTGGACCTTCCCGATCAGCTCAAATCGGGGGCAGATGTTATAGCACAAGCCCCTTCTCTTTCTCGATGTTCTGATTCTGCTAGCTCCCGGCGTTTCCCATGGCTGATCCAACATCATCCCACAGGCCTGCACATGTCTCCACCTCTAAGATCGGAGGGGGAGAAGTATCAAGCCAGGCTGCTTGGATGGAGGTTGTCCTTGTGGAGTTACCGGAAATAGTAGTATCTGATTGATGGCTCAACGAGGGGTTTAAGCACCACTTGAGCAACTTGATCTTAATCATCGCAGAAGCTGCAGCTTTGTGGTTCTGAGTGGGTCACGGCACCAAGCGTCTTCCTATATCCTCTGGGAGGAAGGAGAAGCCTCCATGCAGGGCAAGGGGACCCACGGGTGGGCTTTGGCTCCAGGCAGACCCTGGCAGGAACCCTGGCCAAGTCACTCACAGGACTGGCCTCGGAGTCCATCTCAACAACTGTGCTGGCTTGCCACGTGCAGTGGATCCCAGCCGGCCTGCAACCAGCTCACTCTCCTTTGATGAGCGGCTGCTAGAGAAACTACCATTTCCATAACCCATGGCTCTAGGTTCTCCATGGGGAATCATCCGCAAGAAGTTAAATTCGCAGCTACATTTCAGAGCAGAGCCTGACTTCGCTTCTGAGACCAGTGTGGAGATTATGTCCACACTTGGAAACCAGCTTGGGAAGAACAGCAGAAGAATCAGCTGCCACCAAAAATATGAGTGGTCCTGATTCCGGTGCTGGGATGGTTGGGGGTACACGATGAGGAAGGCCTTGCATGGGTTATTTTATGCATTCCTTCCTAGAGTCTGACTTCTCCCCACAATGAGCGTGCAGTTCTCAGCCCTGACTCAGTGTACGATGGGAGAGTTTGGGTCCAATTCCTTGGAGGTGGGGGTCAGAGCAAATGCTGCCCCACCCGCAGTCTACTCCACCTCACCTGTTTTAGCAGTTCCGCTGCCCTGGCACTGGAAGTGGAGCTCAGGTGTGACCCTGGACTTACCCAGCACACAGCTGGAATGCAGAAGGTCCCCCGCACGTGATGAGCAAGTTCACACGTGCCCCCCACCCCCGCCGGGCTGTGCCTGGGGCCCCCGCTACCACAAAGACTAGGCCCTTCGTGGGAATCTCTTCTGTCTTCAGTTATGGAAGGGGTGTGGGAGTAGGGCGTGGGCAGGGGAAGGTGGTTCCAAGACGGGTATCATTTAAAGAGGCTTAGCCACGAGGATCTGCCGGCCACAAAGTCCCCGCCTGCCACCCTGCGCTGGGACCTGACGTCCCTCATTCAGACCCTCGAGGACCCCTGCCTCGAGGCACTTGACCCACAGAGGAAGCCACTGATTCGGCCACTGCTCATTCTTGCCCGTCTAGATGAGCAGCGCTGAGCAGGGTGCTGGACAAGGGGGGAGGCATTCTGAGCACTGGCAGCACTGCCAGAAGGACCATCCCAGGAACCAAGGTGTTCCTGCTCAGAAAAGAACGATCTAGAGGCCAAGGGGATGAGGGAGCTGGGAGTAAGAACGTGGGCACGCCTGGACCCCAGGGTCTCTGGCTAGAGGCCAGCACTGTCCAACAGAACGAGAAGGTGAGCCCCGGGCATGAAAAGAAACGTGAATTTCTGTTAACTTCAAACCTTATTTAATTCAATATATCCAAAATAGCACCATTTCATCATGGAATCGATATGAAAAGTTTTAACTATACTTATATCGGTGGTTTTAGTACCTGGTCGTGTCAGACTCTGGCTACCCTGTGGATTGTAGCCCACCAGGGGATTTTTCAGGCAAGAATACTGAAGTGGGCTGCCATTTCCTTCTCCAGGGGATCTTCCCAACCCAGGGATAGAACCTGTGTGTCCTGCATTGCAGTCAGATTCTTGACTGCTGAGCCACCAGGAATCTCATGTATATACACATACATATGTGTATGTGTGTATATATATGTGTATATATATATACATATATAATATGTATATGTGTGTGTGTAGTTGTGCCAAGTCCTGGAAACCCAGCATGCATGTCATACCTACGGCACATCTCAGTTTGGACAAGTCATGTTCAAGTATTTCAGTGGGACCCGTGGCTGGTGGCTCCCCTGTGGGGCTCTAGACCTGGCCCATGCTGTCCCTTCTGCTGGGATTGCCCCCTGCGTAGCCACGCCCACTTCACTCGCTCCTGCCTCAGAAGTCTGAGAGGCTTCCCGATCAGATGCCCTGTCACGGGGCTCCATCCACGTGGGAGGGCCGGATCTACAGGGTCGCACCCCCCCCCACAGGAGGTCTCCTGCAGAGCCCCACCAGGCCATGCCTCCGCTGCTGGTGTCCTTCAGGCTCTGCACAGAGAAAGTGCTGGGGAAACGCGTGTCAAATGAAATGACGGGATGTTTGCATGCTTGGCTTTGCCAGTGGTCATGTATAGATGTGAGAGTTGGACCATAAAGAAAGCTGAGCGCCAAAGAATTGATGCTTTTGAACTGTGGTGTTGGAGAAGATGCTTGAGAGTCCCTCGAACTGCAAGGAGATCCAATCAGTCCATCCTAAAGGAAATCAGTCCTGAGTATTCAATGGAAGGACTGATGCTGAAGCTGAAACTCCCTGATGCGAAGAGCTGACTCATTGGAAAAGACCCTCATGCTTGAAAAGATTGAAGGCGGGAGGAGAAGGGGATGACAGAGGATGAGATGTTTGGGTGGCATCACCGACTCTGTGAGTTTGAGTAAACTCTGGGAGTTGGTAATGGGCAGGGAAGCCTGGTGTGCCGCGGTTCATGGGGTTGCAAAGAGTCGGACACGACGGAGCTGACCTTGCATGTTTTCTGAGCTTGGTTTAGGATGGTTCCTTTGCGCACACAGGAAAGTCAAGGCAGTGGCTGGATGGGGTGGTGGCAGTGGGGGTGGGGGAGGGTTTCGCAGAGGTTTCCTAAGCATCTCTTTTCCTCCCCTGTAAGTTGCCATCTGTCCCCACAAAAGATGAACAGTTTTATGAGTGTTTTTTAAAAGTCCAAATGCACCATGTCCATTTGGAGAGAACATATTGAGTTGTGAACCGACCGTCAATTTCACTGAAACAGTTTTGTTTTTTTTTCTGGGCACCATTAGAGGGAAGCAAGCTATAATCAGAAAAAAGGAAAATTTTGTGGGGAAATGCGATTAAGCCAGGGAAAAATCCAATAGCTTAAATTTGGAGCTGAATTACCTATTGTCCTCTGAGGGTTCAAGTTCACCTCATTAGCCCGTAAGTCCCCTTTACTGTGGGAGCTAAGAGAGGGGGTGTCCGCATGCCCTCCCTTCCTGATTCATCTCTCCCCCCGCTATCTAGGCCCCTTTAGTTCACACGCCAGCCAGTCCCAGGCCAGGCAATGTGGATGGTGCGGTACGTAGGGGAGGGAGGGTGGATGCATCCAGACAAAGCCCGTGACACACACACGCTCCCCGGGCTTGAAGCCCTTGAAGGCTTACAACAACCCTGACGGGCAGGCACTGCTCACTTCTGGTTTATAGGCGACAGGCTGGAAGCTCAGAGAGGCAGTGTCACTGGCCCGCGGTCACATAGCAAGCAGGAAGTAGAGGAGTGGAGTTTGAACTCCAGAGCCCAGGATGAAAAACTCTGCAGCCCACCCTCGGAGAGCAGCTGAAACTCACTCTCCTGTGTTTCTGCCTGGGCTTCATGTCCCACAGAAACCGCATCTCTGCAAGTTCTGACGTGCTGGCTAGACACGGCAGACCTACACCAGGGCTTCCACCCAGGGGTGGTTCTGGTCCCCAGGTTGCCTAGATCTGTCAGTGTCCGGAGACATTTCTAGTTGTCAAAAGTGGGGAGTGGGAGGGAAGAGATGCTGCTGGTGGGCAGTGGTAGATGCCAGAGGGGCTGCCAACATCTCACGATGCACAGGACACCCCCACCCACAGCACAGACTGTCAGGAGGGTTGAGGTCTCGTGGGTAGTTCTAGAAGGTAGAACTGATGGATCTGCTCTGCTCAGGACAGATTCATACAGAGATCTGCAGACAGCCTGACATCCTATGTTTAAAGTAAGAGGTAAGCCCACTAGCCATCCCCCAGAAGAAGTGGCTACCACAGAAAAGACAGTGAGAGATGCTCTGGGCTTGTGCTGTCTGGAGAAGAGAAGACAGATGCTGCTGAGGGGGAGCCCGGCTCACTACCCATTAGCAGGGCCCCCGGGACAGACGTCCTCCTGGACTGCAGAAAGCAGGATTGGGAGCATGGGTGGAACTATGGGGAGCCAGGCTTCAGCTCAGTGTGAGGAAGGACAGGGAGAGACAGAGGGGCTTGGGCACAGTGAGCCTCTCCTCCCTGGAGCGCCACCCCTCTCTGGGGGATGGTGAGGCAGGGCATCCTTTCCAGGTCCTGGACACCTGAGGATGCAGGAAGGTGCTGGGGGATAATGGGGGTGCTGAGGGATGCTGGGAGATACAGGGGATGATGAGAGATGCTGGGGGATACTGGGGATGCTGAGGGATGCTGTGGGATGTTGAGGGATGCTGAGAGATGCTGGGGGATGCAGGAGGATGCTTGGGGATGTTGGGGGATGATGAGGCATGCTGGGGGATACTGAAGATTCTGGGGGATACTGAAGATGCTTAGAGATGCTGGGGGATGCTGAGAGATATTGGAGGATATGGGTGCTGAGGGATGCTGGTGGGTGCTGAGAATGCTGAGAGATACTGGGGGTGCAAGTGGATACCGAGGGATTCTGGGGATGCTGAGGGATGCTGGGAGATGGGCCATATGCTCTCTATTTCTCACACACACACACACAACCCTGCACAGCTCCTACTTCCCAGGCTCAACATCCACTTTCCAATAGAATATCAAAATCCTTTCTGTTTTCATCTTCCCCAATAGTTAAGTCATTCTGGATACAAATTTGTGTGTGCAGGGGTGTTTCCTCTCCAGTGAGCAAAACTGAGTGGGTAATACTTTTTTTTTCCTGGTTACAACATGTAAGGAAAATTCTGTAGTTGGAGGAGGTTGGCGTCTGGAATGTACAGCCCTGAGGCCATCGTACAGCAACTTTGGCTGGCATGGGGGATGGGGACAGGGAGAGAACGTGACAAGCCACAGTGCTTGGACTCACAGCAGCAGACCCTGGAGCTGTGGACGGGTGGGCCTGTCTGGCCGGGCACGGAGCATGCTCCCTGTGCCCTGGACGGGTGGCACCTGCTTTGGGCCGGGGATGCCAGGCAGGGCTCTCCGGCACTCAGTGGGCAGCAAGAACCCACGCCCTGCAGGCTGCTCTCCCCTATCTCTTCTCCCTTGTCTCCTCCTTTAGAGCTTCCTGGGTTTGGGGACTGAACGTTAGAATGATGTGCTTTGCAATCAAGTGGGGAGTCTCACCACCTTTCGGTCCTAAGTTTAATCCAGAAGAATCTGAGGCTGAAAAGCAAAAGCATATGGCCTCCTTCTCCCTCATCTGTCAAGTTCATTCTCATCCTCCGATCCACCCTCTGGAAAACATGTGACCAAGCGAGGCCCACCATGGCTAAAGGCCACGTGGGCTGGCATGGCTCTCTGGAGCCCCACGCCCAACCCCACCTGCCCCAAGCTCTGGGCCCGCCGGCCAAGCTCACCTGGTGATCACGTAGGGTGCAAAGCACACAAGGAAGGTGCCTATGAAGGTGCTGATCTTCTTGGTGGCTCGCTGCCGCCGCCTCTTCTGCTCCTCCAGACAGCGTTCTCGCACACTGCGCACAAGAGAGGGAGAAGGTGTCACGGGGCGGGCCGGCCAGTCGCAGGGACTCACTATCACGCATGCAGGTGGTGACTGTGAGAGCAGGAACTTGGCCATGCAGCCAGAGAGACCCGAGCTCAACTAGGCCATAAGCACGTGACCTGGGGGACCTTGTCTGACATCACTGGGTCATCATCTGTAAAATATGGAGAGTAATACAACAAAACTCTGCACACAGGGGGAAGGGGAGGGTGGACCAACTGGGAGATTAGGACTGACATGTATACACTGAAGTGAAAGTGAAGTGGCTCAGTCGTGTCCGACTCTTTGCAACCCCATGGACTGTAGCCTACCAGGCTCCTCCGTCCATGGGATTTTCCAGGCAAAAATACTGGAGCGGGTTGCCATTTCCTTCTCCAGGGGATCATCCGGACCCAGGGATTGAACCCAGGTCTGCCGCCTTGTAGGCAGATACTTTACCATCTGAGCCACCAGGGAAGTCCATGTATACACTACCGTGTGCAAAACAGATAAGCTAGTGGGAAGCTTCTGTACAACAGGGGTACCAGCTTGGTGCTCTGTGATGACCTAGAGGGCGAGATGGGGGGGTGGGGTGGGAGGGAGGCGCCAGAGGGAGGGGATTTATGTACACATATAGCTGATTCACTCCGTTGTACAAGAGAAATTGACACAACATTGTAAAGCAATTGTTCTCCAATTAAAAAGAAGAAATGGCATAGAATAAAGTGCTGCAAAAGGCTGCTTTGAGAATTAAATGCCTGAAGCATACAAAGCAATTAGCACAGTGCCCAAGCAAGTGCAAATAAACACACTCCCTGGGTAGTATCTCTAGTTCTTACCTTTACCTTATCTAATTCTTATCTCTAATTCTTTATCTTTTGATCCTGCCAGGTGTGTGTTACTTGTCCTGCCTTACAATGAAGAGTAAGTTCATTGAGGCCAAATGATTTGCTCAGCTGGTAAGCGGTTGCAGAATTTGAACGCATGTCTGGGTGACTGGAGGCAGGTACCCTCCAGCTGCGGCAGCCCGGACTCTGTGTGCAGTGTGGCCCGGGCTTCCTTTCCTCCACACCTTCAGCCCTATTTCTTCCACCCCAAAGCCCCAGCCAGCCCAGGGCTACAGACATCACATTATCAGGTGATTGAAGAAGTTACTTGATTCCTTCAGAGATGAAGCTCGGTGAAGCTACAGGACCATTAAGTCCCTGGAGAATCGGGGACACAGCTCTGAGGATGCCCACCTGCACCTCTAACCACACCCTGTTCCTGACTCCGGTCTGCTCCCCGCCTTTCGAGAACTGCCATCTCAGGTTGGCTGGGAGCAGCGGTTCTTGCAACCCCTTTCCTGCAGCCTCAGCAAAATGAACAGGCAACAGCGGGGCTGTCCATCTCCACAAGCGAGGCGTCACGTCCTCCAGATCACAGGGCCCAATGTGGCCATGTGTTCCTACTGTTTACCTATTTTTTTTTTTTTTACAATTAAAGATATATTGATTTATTTTAATTGGAGGATAATTACAATATTGTGATGGTTTCTGCCATACATTAGTATGAATCGGCCACAGGCATACATTAAAATAAATGACATGATTGCAGAAATGAACAGGGAGAAAGACTTTGCACAGAGTCATCCAGGAGTGAAGGTAACTTGGCAGAAGTCAGGCCAGGGCTGCAGAGTGCATGCATGCGTGCATGTTCAGTCTCCCAGTTGTGTCTGACTCTTTGCAGCCCCATGGACGGAAGCCACCAGACTCCTCTGTCCATGGATACTTCAGGCAAGAATACTGGAGTGGGGTGCCATTTCCTTCTCCAGGGGATCTTCCCAACCCAGGTCTCTTGTGTCTCCTGCATGGGCAAGCTGGTTCTTTACCACTAGCGCCACCTGGCAAGCCCAGACCAAGCTCTAGGGACATGGAATTTTTTGCCCAAATGCCCTGGTCCTGCTTCCTGAAGGTGTGCAGGCATCATCCTTGGCCCCCTCCTCCTAAGCGTGGACTGTGCCGCCTCTGTGCTCGGCTGGAGACCAGAGACATGACATCTGTGAGCGACATGTGGACGCAGATCCTGCAGTGTCCACCTTGTACACCGGAGGCCCCTTTCTGTGCTGAGGGAGCCAGGCTGGGAGACGAGGCAGGCGGGCGGGCTGTGTGCACGAGGCCTGTTCTGCTCTCCCTGGCACGTCTGAGGAGCCTGAGAACCCTCAGCTTGAACCCAGCCTTGTAAAGCCTTCCAGACTGAACTTGCATCGCCTGTATCTACTGCATTGGCAAGAAGATTCTTTACTACTGAGCCTCCTGGGATGCCAGGCTGCAGTGACCTGACACCAAACTAGCTCAGTCTGTTCAATGAAAGCCAGGAGTGGGAAGGACGTTCATGAGCCAGGCTCATGAGCAGCATGGGCACCAAAGCAGCCTCCCCTTCCCTCCGCAAGAACCAACGTTTTACTAATTAATCACGGCTCTTCTTTGTCAGATTTCTGGTCACAGATGGACAATTCCATGTTAGTTTGGACTCGTCCCCTAAAATTCCTACAGAATTTTTTTCCCTCCCTTGACTGTATCCTTCCAGGAATTTAGAAAGTTGAGAACTGGAGTCTGGCCCAGTACAGACAGATTTCATACTGGCTGAAATGTATTACTCATGACTAACATCATGAATTAATTTCTAATCACTCATATCAATAGCCATCCACGTTTCTTGATTTCTTGATTTAATATATACGCCACTTTAGATACTGTGATAGGGGTTCATTTGCATTCACTGATTTGATACTCACATCTCTATAAGATAGTAAGTCACTCAGTCATGTCCAACTCTTTGCGACCCCATGGACTGCAGCCCACCAGGCTCCTCCATCCATGGAATTTTCTAGGCAAGAGTACTGGAGTGGGTTGCCATTTCCTGCTCCAGGGGATCTTCCTGAACTAGGGATCGAACCCAGGTCTCCTGCATTGCAGGCAGACGCTTTACCATCTGAGCCACCAGGGAATCCCAATCCTATAAGATTAGTACTGATAAAACTGTAATCGTCACTTTTTCAGTTGAGACAGAGGCACAGAGAAGTTAAGTAACTTGCTCAAGATTGCACAATGATTGGGAGAAGGGCGGCAGTGGGGTGACCGACTTGCCCCGGGCAACCAGGACTGTCCCGGGCTTAGTACTGAAAGTCCTGCAGCCTGGATGGTTTACACAGGACTGTCTGGCTTTCAGACTGAGGACCCCACATCTGAGGACCACTCTCCGTCTCAGGCAACCCAGGATGGTTGGTCTCCCTAAGTGATAGCAGTAGTTGAACCCAGGTCGTCTGACTCTGAGTGTCACCTGCCAACTCACTGGGGTCATTACACCTCCCTGGGGATGTGTGTACATCATCTCATTCAGAAAATCTGAAGCATACAACCAAGAAGGCAGAGAACAGAAGAGCAATTTTGCCTAAAGTCACACAGCAAGAGTCATCGTAAATCTTTTCACTTTCCATTTACACCTGGGTGTCTGTAGCATCTTCTTACAAAGACCTCTGGCTCTTGTGACTTGTGCAGATACAAGTGGGCATGGAGAGAAGGCACGGGTCCCCACCCTGGAGATCTGGGTGCAGTGAGGTGATCAGCCCATCTTGGTTTGCCTGAGACGGTCTTGATTTTCAGCCTCTAAGTCACACATCCTGATAGCCTAAACAGTTCCAGGCAAATCAGAACAACAGTCACCCTCGCGGCATGTCTGGTACATTCTTTACAACACCGCTTGTTTTAATAATGAAATCCTTCTCTCAAAACTCTCAGTGCGATCAGTGTAGGAATTGCAGGAGATGCAGGGGCGTGAGCTGGGAGTCCCGAGTCGCCTCAGTACACTCACCCACTGGAAGGAGCATAGGATTCTAGAAATCTCCTTGAAAGTGAGGATCAAAGTCAGACGGTAAATGACTCATCAAGGGGCACCAGAGAAGCTGGTGGTGCCAGTGGAAGCTGGCCCTCCTCCGGGGTGTGACCCCCAACCGTTTCCATTTCTCAGACAGTATAGAGTAACCCTGATCAGTGAGCAAGCTCTGGCAATGTGTCCTAGTCCCAGCTGTGCCCTCACAGCTGTGTGGCCTCAGGGAAGTCACTCAACCTCTCTGAATCCGGTTCCTCATTTATCGGAGGTGGATTTCACAGTTAGGCCTATAGCTAGAGCAGCCACTTAGCAGAGACAGAAGTGACTCACCTGCTACCCAGCTCTGGAGGAGGGAGAAGCTTCCTCTGCCCCCCCACCAACCCCACCCCTGAGGGGGCACTTGGGTTCCTGCTGAGGGTCTGAGGACCCAACTGTCTCCCCATGAGGAGCATCTCTTCCTCCCACCACAGCAGACAATCCTGCCCCTGAGCCTTGAGGAATATTTAAAGACAGACATTCATTAAAGCTTTGAAGGTCCTCAGAAGGATAAACAGAAACAGCTCAGGGACTCTCCGAGGAATAAAACAGACCCTTCAGAGGCTAGCATGATCAAGGTCACTCTTCATTGTAAAAACCTGGGGGGAATTCATTTTATCTGTTCCTGCAAAGCTTTGTACAGGAGAGAGGGATTAAACAGCAGGCACTCCGCAGACACATTCCTTTTCTGGGTTCCCACACTACAAAGCTCAACATCTTGTACCCAGAAAAACGTAACAAGAGTATGCCATTTGAATTAATGAACAACCCTTAAGAAAATTAATACTCAATCATTTTAAAGTGACCTTATCAAAAGAGATGATAGTAGAAATCTGCTCTAGCACATATTTTTTTAAAGCTGAGACTTCAGAATCTTGAGCCTTTCAGACAAAGCAAGGCTTATCAGTAGAATGTCAAGCTGTGAACCCTTCCATGGCCGAGAGTCCTCTCTGGTTCATTCTGAGTGGTCAGCATACAAGCAGCGCCAGAGCCAGACCTCTGGGCTTAAGTCTCTGCTTCTTGTTCTGACCTGTTGTGTGGCTTTAGGCAAGTTACACAGCTCTTTGTGCATCACCCTCTTCATTTCTAAAATGGGGACAATGCAAGTACCTGTGTGGCAGGATCCTATTGAGTTTAACTAAGTAAACACCCCGGAAGCAGCTAAGACAGTGCTTGACTCAGAGTCAGCACTCATTCAGTGTGGATCCTAAGTATTATTCATTCAGCATATATCTATAAAACAATGGCTATGGCCCAGCACTACCTTCAACCCCCAAACTCCCTCCCACTGCAAAATTTCTCTTCCTATATTTATGAGAGAGAACACACAGCAACCAGCGACTGTTACCAGGTAAGATCTGAGCTTGAGTCTGGGCTCTCATGCAGTGCAGAGGGTGAGACGCCAGAAGCTGTCTTGGCCAGGTTCGTTGGCCCACAGTGCAAGCACAGTGCCAGTGTGTGTGTGTGTGTGGGTGGGTGGGTGTGTGTGTGTGTGTGTGCTAAGTCACTTCAGTTATGCCCCACTCTTTGCAACTCTGTGGACAGTAACCCACCAGACTCCTCTGTCCATGAGATTCTCCAGGCAATTATACTGGGGTGGGTTGCCATGCCCTCCTCCAGGGGATCTTCCCAACCCAGGGATCGAACCCAAGTCTCTTGTGTCTCCTGCATGGGCAAGCTGGTTCTTTACCACTAGTGCCACCTGGCAAGCCCAGACCAAACTCTAGGGACATGGAATTTTTTGCCCAAATGCCTTGGTCCTGCTTCCTGAAGGTGTGCAGGCATCATCCTTGGCCCCCTCCTCCTAAGCGTGGACTGTGCCACCTCTGTGCTCGGCTGGAGACCAGAGACATGACATCTGTGAGCGACATGTGGACGCAGATCCTGCAGTGTCCACCTTATACACTGGAGGCCCCTTTCTGTGCTGAGGGAGCCAGGCTGGGAGATGAGGCAGGCGGGCTGTGTGCACAAGGCCAGTTCTGTTCTCCCCACCACGTCCGAGGAGCCTGAGAACCCTCAGTTTGAACCCAGCCTTGCAAAGCGTTATAAATGTGTAATTCTCAAGGCAGAAGGCTAGAATATCTTTCATTTAACAGTTTGTAAGTGCCAAAGACTTGATGCTTTTGAACTGTGGTGTTGGTGAAGACTCTTGAGAGTCCCTTGGACTGCAAGGAGATCCAACCAGTCCATCCTAAAGGAGATCAGCCTTGAATATTGATTGGAAGGACTGATGCTGAAGCTGAAACTCCAATACTTTGGCCACCTGATGCGAAGAACTGACTCATTGGAAAAGACCCTGATGCTGGGAAAGATTGAGGGTGGGAGGAGAAGGGGATGACAGAGGATGAGATGGTTGGATGGCATCACGGACTCAATGGACATGAGTTTG